>JBBBDQ010002084.1:905000-1342500 GCA_037127315.1 Ascarosepion bandense
CTCTGTAAGGTTTGCCAGTGTGTTTGTGCAGTATTACAATTTTTGTACACTTCTTTGGAGTAACTGCCATTGCAGAAAACTAATTGACAGTCAAGACAATAGATAAAAATCTGATGCAATCACATATTTTTCAAGGACAAACAATTTTCATCAGGCACTTCAAAGATAGATTCATATTACTCCACACCACGACAAATAACCTAATCTGAAGAAAAATACAAAAATTGATTATTCTCTGTCATTCTAGTGGGTTAAAAACTGACCATGGGGAAAGAAAGGTCACTAAAGCAGTTTCAATTAATTTACACAAGGGTATATACAAGAATGTCACACATTCTGTCCTTCTCAAAGCATATAGACATTTTTTTGCAGGAGGCCTCAATTATTAGCAACAGTACAAAGTTTTGAGGCTGGATTACATAATATACATAATATACATAATATATCGTGCAGTTTTTGACACTTGTATTTAATTTTCAGCCTTAATTTAAAGCCAGTAATAGTTAACAATCCTGGTACATACAGAACCTTCAGCAGCAACCAAGGAACTGGTGACTTAACATCTGACCGTAAACTACATACTGTGTACAATACTAAGCAAGTCAATTATTTATGAGTTAATATAAAGAGGTAAGAATTTATATATATATATATATATATATATATATATATATATATACACTCTTGGCACTTGTATGGGGGAGGGGTTTGTCTTCTAATATAAGACATAGATATCTGTCTGCTTTCTCCTTCTTACTTCCTTACATTCAAAAATTGTTAATCCCACGCCATTTTAATTTTCTGTGTATGGATGAATTTTTTTTACTTCTACTGGTATAAAATCTTTTAACACATTTGAATTTGAGTAAATAAAATTTTCATTTTGCTGTTGCTGAAGAAGCGAGGATTTCCTCGTAAAAATAGTTATCCAATGGATTTAAATATAAAAATTTTGTTTTATTTTTTATACATGTGTGTGTGTGTGTATGTGTGTGTGATTCTCTTTATGCTAAAGAGAATAAAAATAAGAAAATCAACAGTCCAGTTCACACTCCACCCACGTCTATTGAACAGGTTAAGAGGCTCATCCCTTGTTCCCTGTTTAGGATGTAGCTTCCGGCTTTCTCTTTTCCAATCTTTGCACTATTACGTAGCTCCCTGCACATCAGTGGCATTACCGCCTTGCTCGGGGTGATACGATTAAAAAAAAAAGTCAAAGGCTGAAATTTAACAAATTGGCCAAATGATTACAAAAAGTTTATCAACAAAACTTTGAAGTTTATGTACTGAAGGTAATATCAATCAGCTAACTGAAACATTTTATTAATATATATGATCCCAGCTGGAAGTAAGTTGATGTCTAGCCACACTTATGAGCTGTGATATAGCAAAACAGGCTTGTATATGGATGACTAATAAATTATGCTCTCATTGCGATTGAACTCTCTAGAGAAGAAAATTTTAAAAACAGCTACCACTTCTGTGATTTATGCATTACCATTCAGTAATGAATTGAGTTTTCCCAGCAGCTAGTGTGTGTATAAACCGCATATCTGTAACATGCTAAAATTTCCTCCTCTCTCAGCCATGCGCTGATAGCTTAGGGAGTAAGCACTCAGACTGACACCAAATTGGTCAAGTTTTGATCTTGGCTGGAAGCAAGTGTATATCGAGCCACACTGATGAGCTTTGATATAGCAAAACAGGCTTGTATGTGGAGAAATAGTATATATATATATATATATATATATATAGCAATATTCTTATTATAAGTGTTTATAAAAAAGACATTGGAGACTGCAACACAAGAGGTGTTGTGTTTCAGCTCTAGTTTATATATATATATATAGATATATATATATATTACACTCAACAATCTATGTTTACTGAGCACATTTTTAAAAGTAAATGCAATAGAACTCTAGATTCTAAGCCTATTGCTTTTCTTCATCTATATATATATATATATATATATATATATATATATATATATATATGTTTGTGTATGTGCACATATTTGTTTAAAAATTGCTACAATATATAGAAAGAGGGCTCACTATCTGTGATAGTGTATTTCCAGATATAAACAATGTGTACATAGAAGTTAACACTGCACAGAAAGTGGGAGTTTCATGCCTTTATCCTCAAATCAAGGGTTATTCCCCTTTGTGTAGTTTCTCTATATAGGTTTCAAAGTACTTACAGAAAATGAGGAAGATGAAAAACTGATATTTACTAATCTTTTGTTTAGGGCTAAAATTTTAAATTGTTTATTGTTCTGAAACTGACTTTGTTTTTTATGTATATTTATTTTATTATATTTAATTTTTATTCTACTTATTTAATATTTTATCTAATTATTCAATAATTATATACTTATTTTATAATTATTTAATCTTTTGTATACTTTCTTCAGTTTTAACCTATCATATTTGAAATAAAGCTTATAATTTTGGGTTATCGAATATTAGTTGTTTAATCTTTGGAGTCAAAGTGTTGTTTTAGGTAGTGTAGTCAGAATTGTTTATTGTTTTCAAGTCTGTAAATATACCCAAATGTTGACTGCAGGAAAAACTATGGAAACTAAAAAAGACCAAGGCAATGCCTAAACTTCAATGCAGCAGGCTTCTGAAAGACTAAAGTTGCAGGGAGATGTATACAGACCAATTTAAGAACACATGGCATTCAAAGTGGAATGTGTTGAGAGAAATATGAGTGATGTTGGTGAATGAGATCATCCAACAAAAAACAAGATAAGAAAGGATAGGGTGGATGAGAGAGGAAATTCTAGAGATGATGAAAAAGTGACAACAAACAATGCCAAGGAATGGAAAAGAGTCCAGAACATTAAATACAGAAATTAGAAACAACTGTAGGCTGGCTAATGAGCAATAGCTTAATGAAAAGTGTGAGAAAACAGAAGGGATGAGTAACAAAGTTAAAGCAAGTAGACACAACTAAATAAAAGAATTAACAGAGCAAAAGGTGAACTTATCAACAGACAGTATGAAATCAAAGGAAGGATAACAGAAAAAAAATATTCCATTGATGAAGTGAATACATCAGAAAACTTTCACAATGAGAAAGAGAAACCTACAACACATTAATATTTGAAAGAGATAGAAGTATTAAAGTTTGAAGTAAGATAAACAATGATCCAAATCTACATTGCTAATGCTAATAATAATTTTTCCTTATAAAGAAACATTCAACATTCATTGACTTAGCAGTCAATTCTAGATTAGCAATAGATGCATTCTAAAAGCTTAATTATATATTAAGAAACAGGATAATTTTTAGAAATGAAGAAAACTATTGGATTGCTGTGTAATATCAATCCTCCTCTAGGGCAGCGAAGGTTGAACAATTTTCTCACAGATAAAGAGAGACTTGAGGTAAAAAAAAAGATGTTGTTCTACAGAAGAATACTGAGAGTACTATGGATGAAACATGTGAACAATGTGGAAATCTTAAAGAAAATATAGGGTGTTCCATTGAGACAGATCAAAGTTAACAGTAAATAAAACTGTTATTGGTAAAATTTTATTGATTTCACTATAAGATCATGTTATTTGAATCATGGCAATTATGTGTGAAAAATAATATCACCCAAACATTTGCCAAGGTTTTGGTGGTACACCTCCACTTGATGTTCAAATTTTTTATGACATCTCTGCAGAGTTGCTCCTTAAGTTCATCAATATACCTTTTTATCTCATCCTTCAGCTGTTGAATTGTTGTTGGTTTGTTGGCATAGACTTTACCTTTGAGATGGAAAAATCTAAAGGCGTCAAGTTGCACAATTGTGATGGCCAACTGACAACACTGTTTTGAGAGATGATGCAACCTGGAAACTTCTCATTCAATAAATATGGCATTTTTGTTTGAACGTCCATTTTCATAATAAGCTTCAATAACTTCAACATGTTGTTCAACTGTTAATCTTTCCATGGTTGAAATTGCCAAAGAGTGAAGTTGTGAAATCTGAAAGAAATTGAAAAAATCATAAGACACTTAAACTTGATTCACATTTAAAATCGGTCCAAGTTATTCGAACACCCTGTAGTAACAAAAAAGAACACTTATACTCAAAATCAGAAAGAAACAGTTGAAATTTCTTGGATACATAATGAGGAAGAAGTGATTGTAAAACTTGGCCCTCACAGAGTATATCAAGGGCAAGAGAGATAGGTTGAAGACAGTAGAGTCAGTGACCTGATGAGCTTGTGTGACTAGATAGTAGAAAGAGGTGGAGACAGAAGGCTTGGCAATGAGAGAAATATTGCTAAAGGTCATGAAGGAAAGGAAGTTGTTGAGAGCCATGATTATTCACATCCTGAAGGGAGATGGCATGAAGAAGAAGGTTTGGAAATGAGCTCTAAAAGAATGAGGGTAAATCAGAAAGTAAAGGCAATTCTGAAATTATGTGATAAAAGAAAGAGAGAGGTGCTGATGCAAAACAACGTGTACACATGGAGAGAGAGGCAATTATCTGCACAGAGCATTCTATCCAGTGATTGCATCATTGAGTAACAACACACCATAGTGCACTTTCTGGGAGAAGAGGGAGTCAAGCCTGTGGAAGTCCATCACCAGATGTTGATACAGTATGGAGTATGCACTATGAATCAACAAAAGGTGAAGAAGAAGTGTAATGGGCAAAAGCTGATCTGGTCACACGCCGACATCATACACGGAATAAAACATCCAGAGAGAAGACAGATGAATAATTTTAACACAAGTGATGGCAATTGTGGGTATCAGTTATGGATTTGCACAAGCCATAGAGCATGACTTCGGTTAGCATAAGGTTTGTGCAAGTTGAATGCACAAACAAGCAAGTGGTGCAGACGTGGCTTTGTGAGCAACTGAAAAGCTTCTTTTCAGAAAAAGTGAAGAAACCCATGGAATGATACCAGGATTGCATCGCCATGAAGAAATGAGGCAGTATTCAAAAGTGACACATGCATTTGGTCTGCATCAGTGGAAATATATATATATTTCAAAACATATACTGTTAAATATAAGAGACAATGAATGTCTATTATGTTTAATCATGAGTCGTTCTAAACATCGTATTTTGGCTTTCATTTCAAGTGAAAATACAGTTAAAGTTTTTATAATATATGAGCTTAATTTGATTATTATTATTTATTTGTTTAACATTTCTATGTATTATGTTTTTGATTGTTGTTTTATCATTTATTATACTTAAAACCAGTATAATAAAAATATCATTATTTTCACCTGTACTGAAAGCCAAAATACAATGTTTAGAACGGCTCATGATTAAACATAATAGACATTCATTGTCTGTTATATTCAACAGTATATGTTTAGAAAATTATCTGCTGCCTCAATATGCTATATATATATATATATATATATATATATATATATATATATATACATATAAAATTTAAATATATATATTATATATATATATATATATAAATAAAGATATAAATAAAAATATATTCGTAAAAATACTTTAGTCTCCATTCGTATATATATATATATATATATATATATATATATATATATATATATATTAGGTTGCCCCAAAAGTTCATAAAAACTTGTAAAAAATTGAAATTTTACTCGCAAAAACAACAAAAATTATTGCTCAGAATAAAGACCATTATTTTCCAAGACTTTCTGCCATCGATCTGCAAGCATTCGGATCTGGTCAAAGTACCATTCAGCTGGCTTCGAATCAAAGAATTTTTGACACGCTTCCTCGACTTCATCAAACGAGTCGAATCGGCGGCCCTTCAGAAAGTGTTGCATTGAGCGGAAAAGGCCATAATCTGATGCAGCACAGTCAGGACTGTAGGCTGGATGTGGCAGAACCTCAACGCCGTCCAGCTCTTCAAACTTGTCTTTTGTCTTCCTGGCGGTATGTGGCTTGGCATTGTCCTGCTGCATCAAAGCGCGCTTTCGGTTGATCAGAGCCGGGTACTTTTGCTTCAACTTTTTGTAGACCCGCTCAAGTTGCTGACAGTAAAGTTCGGCACTGATGGCATGACCATTCAGAACCAACTCAAATGCACGATTCCTTCAAAGTTCCACTAAACGCACAGCATGACTTTTTTGCCGAATCGATCTTGTTTTGAAACCGACGGTGTCTCTTGCCCTTTCTGAACCCATCACTTGTCTCGATTGTGCTGGACCAGATAGACCCATTTCTTGTCGGATGTCACAATGTGCTTCAAAAAGAGCTCGTCCAATGGATTGCTGAGCAATCGACGGAAAATTTCAACTCGTCTGTTGGCTTGTGCTTTGGTGATTTCCTGCGGATTTTGGTGCGGCTTTTTTTTTAACAAAATCAAGTTGCTTCAAATGTCGGTGAATTGTCGATTTGCCAACTCCAAGCTCATCAACCAATTCTCGAGTGTTCGATGAAGGCGCAATATCCAACCTGGTTTGCAAGTCTCCATCATCCAACTTTAATGGCCATCCCGAACGAGGCTTATCTTCAAGACTCATATCACCAGAATCGAAACCCTTCTTGTACCACTTTGAGATTGCCGCATATGCAATTGTTCCTTCACCTTCAGCAGCACAAATCTCTTCTGCAGCTTTTCTGTTTGAAAGACCTTGCTTCCAGCAGTAACGAATCAAAACGCGCAGCTCAATTTTATCAGTTGCCATCTGGAATACAAAGATGAAAATCACTATAACAATATAAACGCAAAATTGCATAAAAATTCAATTTTTCGCAAGTGTCTGCAAACTTTTGGGACAACCTAATATATATATATATATATATATATATATATATATATATGAATGGAGACTAAAGTAATTTTACGTATATATTTTTATTTATATCTGAAGTTTTACACACACACACACACACACACACACACACACACACATATGTATATTACTTCAAACGTTATTTTTAGTGGATACCCATATTTGAGTAGACACTCTGTATTAAACATTATTTATTTTACAGTATTTACATTATTCGGACTATTGTCCTCAGCTTTGTTGCCATTTGTACAATGTTTTGGCTATTGTATGCTCCAGCTTTCTTCAGGTGCTAGGAATGTCCTCAGTGGGTATAGACGTTGGTTAGTTCCTGACTTGACTCTTAAAGTCATGAATTCAATACCAGGCTATAGCAGTGGTGAACAAGTAACTTGCAGGGTTAGAGGGAGAAAACTCATGTCTTCAAATCAAGGCTTTACACAAGGAATGAGGATGATATACCCCAGTGTTTATAATAAAGGTTTCAGTTTGAAATTTCTAGAAATATAGACAAATTATTTATTTAGTTTACTAGTCTGTGTACGCAAGAAAAACATATGTTGGAAAAAAGCTGATGAAATAAATAAAAATACACACACACACACACACACACACACACACACACACACACACACAAATATATATATGTATTGAGAGAGAGGGGGTGAGGCCATAAAAGTGTGAGACAAGGATTTTTTGTTAACCATTTTTTTATTCTTTCTCATTTTCCTACATCTATACACACACACACACACACAAATGCATGCACACACATGCATGATACATACTCACTTGAAAAGCAATCTGGTTCAGCCTAGGATTTTGTAAAACCCAAAAAATGAATACAATGCATGTATATATAAGCAAAAATAGCCAATATAGGCTTTAATAGGAACCATGTCATATTTGGCCATGGAACATTGATCTCTGTTCTTTCTCTAAGTTTATGTGGAACTCATTTTCTGAGCTTGTAAATTTTACCAACTCCCATTGACTAATAAAAAACTGATCAAATTTCAATAACACTTGTAATCTTTTATTAATATTGTGCAAAATGTGTGCTTTGAACTTTTAAATTAACCTAGTAATTAATAATTTTAAATTGACAAAGTAAATAAAAATAGGAGAAATGAATTTTGCAGGAGATCTTCTGTTTATATTGATTATTTTTATATCTTTGAAAAGAAAGAAAGAAAGAAAGAAAGAAAGAAAGAAAGAAAGAAAGAAAAAGAGTAAGTGATAACAAGAATGAGGTAAGGAGTGAAAGAGAGAAAGAGAGTAGGAGAAAATGAGATAAAGAAAATAAGAGAGAAAAAGAATGATGTAAACTGTGTGAATGTTAAAGAAAGAAAGAAAGAATGAAAAAGAAGGAATTAAAAGAAAGAAAGAAAGAAAGAAAGAAAGAAAGAAAGAAATTGGGAACTAGGAGAAAGAAAAAAAGAAATTTGGAATTAGATGGAGAAAGAACAAAAGAAAGGCAGAAAGAGAGAATTAGAAAGAGAAAACTAAAGAAAGAGATACAGAGAAAATGGAGATAATGATACAGTGACAGATAGAGAGATAGAAAAAAGGAAAGAAAAGCAGAGAGGGAAGATGTGAAACAAAAAGAAAGCAATAAAAAATCAAACAAAGAGTGAAAAAGAAAGAGTCAGACAGAAGAGAAAGAGAATATGTGTCAAGGATTATATAATCCATGTTCTTTTCTTTGAAAAGGTGTAAATCAATCCACTTTTATTTAATAGGATATTAATTCTCATGAATTAATTTGGAAAGTAGCCAAGCTGATCGTGTGATTATCTTGAAGTACTTAAAAAGGGTTAGATAGTTTTTAGACTTCAAAAAAAGCATTCTTCATATCACATCATGACTTAATGAATGCATACATATGTATGTGTGATCTGATTATGTAAATATATATATATTTCTAAAGATTTAATGGATTATTTTTTAATCTGACATATTTTCACTGCTTCAAACTTTACTTTTAGTGGACACCCATATTGAGTGGACACTCGTATTTGAGTAGACATTCTATTTATTTCAAACAGTACTTGGAATCAGAAATCAGAGCAGAATTCAAATTGCTGTTGAATTTCTTATATTTACTTAGGTGTAAATACCTTTGGGGAAGGTATTTATCCATCTCTTCTCACTCCAGCTATGGGTTGAATAGCAAGACAGATTGTATTCTATAGCCTTGGTTGGCAACCAGTTTACTACAACCTACTGCAGAAAAATCTTCTGCCTAGTCAGCCATGAATCAAAAGAGGCATGATTGCTCATATGGCACTTAAATGACTTATATTTTGTCTACTATCCTGCATACTCGAGAAAACTTAAAGAAAATATGCTTATGTTTTGCTAAAAAATGACTAACAAGGTATTGCAGTTAAATGTTTTATTCAATTTTTCTTGTGTTTTCATAATTTGTTCATTTCTGGATATAAAGTATTTAGAAATTGTTCGAATGTTCTATATGTCTGAACACTTTTGGCTATTCTTTTAAGAAGATTTTATTCTTACTTTTAACTGAATGTATGGATTTTTATGTATATATCTAGAATTATACAAATGTTTTTAATTTTCAAATATAGCGCAGCACATTTTGGCTATGTACGTAGCTGATATACATATATTTATTATAAATTATGTTTTAGAATATGTACATAATTTCTTCAGAAGAAATTGTGTACATGTTCTAAAACATAATTTATAATAAATATTCACTGCTCTATACACCATATATCGAGTACTGTTTTAAATTAATGTTTTGGACGGAAAAAATTTTTCTTTTTTCTCTCCTCATTCTATACTCACTCGGATATATATATATATATAGTCATCCGCAGACAGATCTGTTTCGCTGTATCACAGTTCATCAGTACGGTTAGACTCTGATTGCTTTTAACCCAGGATTGAAACCCGACCAAATTGGCGTCAGTCGGCGATTCTACCTCTGGGCTATGGGCATTCAGTAGAAGAAGGCAGACCTTTTAGCATGTATATTGTCATTATACCCGCCCAATATATATATATATATATATATATATATATATTATAAGAAAGTGAAAGAACAGGTAGATTAAAACTTACTGTTCAAGCATTTACTTTTATAAACAATGCTCGATACAAAGTAGAGCTAAATATTGTAATTTTGTTATTACAATGGTTTATAAAAGCATTATATCACTACACAAAATTTTCATGTTTCAGATCAATATTGTTCTTCTTCAGGTGATATTTTAAAATAAATGTTGAAAATGATCTATTTAGAAAATATAAGATGAATTCATGGTTATTTAGAAAATGAAGGGGCAGGATATGGAGAATATACTTGTAGGTGAGTCAGTATTGTTCAATCAAAAATGAGAATTAAGTCATTATGAAGTTAAATATTTAGGTCACAAATGAAGCAGAATAGTCTGGTGTCAAGGCATGTCACATTTTAATTTTGTCTGGAAAAGATACATATTATCGCTTCTGGGTAAGATACATGTCATCATTTCTTCATTAGTGCCAAAACTCTTTCCCTGGAGCATTCATTTGAGGTCTACAAACAGCCAGTAGTTGCTGGGGGTCAGATCTGGAAAATAGGGTGGATGCAGAATCAATTCAAAGTGCAATTCTTGTAGTTTTGCCATCATTGGGATCAACTTGTTACATTGTCTTGGTGAAAGATTACTTTCTTCTTTCTTTGTGGCTGATTTTTAGTGATTTCTTCCTTCAAACACACCAATAATGTTAAATAATATTTGCTATTGACAGTTCTTTCTTTCTCAAGGTAATTGCTGAACAAAATACTTTGTGCATCCCAAAATACTGTGACCAGAACCTTGCCTGCTGATGTTTGCGTCTTTGGTCACTTTGGACAGCTTTCACCTGCTGCTGTACCCTCCACTGACTGCTGATTTGACTCTGAAGAGAAATGTTGGATCCATGTTTATCCATTGTTGCATATTTATACAAAATCTCCTTCTTGTTGTATTGAAACAGTTGCAAACATTGCTCTGAATTGTCAACACGTTGTTGTTTTTGATTGACTGTGAGCAAACACGGCACCCACTTTGAACTCAGCTTTCTTATTGACAAATGTATATGCAAAATAGTGAATACACTGCCTTCTGATATGTCCAACTCCTCTGCTATCTCACACAACTTCAATTTACAATTGATGAAAACGAGTTTGTAGATATTTTTGATGTTTTACAGGACAAATGCTGATTTTGGGCAACCTGAGCATTCAGCACCATTTGTGTCTGTACGATCATGTTTACAGTCTGCATTACACCTCTTAACCATTGTTTCTGGCAGAGCAGAGTCCAAATAACACTTATTAAGCTATTGATTTGTTTGAACAGTATTTTTCCCATCAGAAAGCAATGTTTTTTCAACACACAAAACTCATATTTTTCCATGGTTTTGAAAATTTGCAACAGTAGCTTCACTTAACTAAATGTAATTTGTAAACTAATAATCTGATTGATCCCAAATTTTGTCACATGCCATTTGAAAGTTAGTACTTCATAAAAATCATATGGATTTTTTATTAGTGGTGTCATGTATATGTCAGGTGTGGGACTTATTGAGTGATGGGTTATGTGTGTGTACATGTATATGTATAGAATGTTGTGATTATTTCTACTTTTCAACATTTTCTTGTCTCCCCATACTCACTTCCTATTCTTTTTCCTTCTTTCTCTTTTCCTATATATACAAGAGTTATGCTAAAAGGTTATTGATTGAGCCTAACATACTTGATAAAATGACAACAGGGAAATAATATTTTTATTTTAATCATGCTTTTTAGTAAATACTTTTGTTTTTTTAACAAAGGTTGTTTTGATAGTTGAAAAATGTGGGCCATCTTCAAGGTATCAACATTGTACTACTGAGTCTCTCTACAAAAGCTTTGACAACACTAATTACTTCAAAGTTTGACTGTTATATATGAACAGCACATTTCATGGATGATATTTTGGTTGCAATCATTGACTTGGTGCAATATCATCTGTTTGAAAGTTTAACAGCAAAGCTAATGGAATAGTTTCTAGTTGTCTTCTCCATGGTTTGGATTTTAGACTTTTCTTTTTTTAGTCTGGTTTCTATCAAAGGCCAGAGAACCAATTCTACTCGTAACTTGGAGAAGATATGTATTTATGCGTTTTTCTGTGGCATTTTTATGAGAATGAATGCAACAAACTCACCTATAATTTGAATTTGGCTCACCAATTCCACTTCCCATGCTGACATACATCACAATGTCAACACCTCCTTCAGGTGAAGATATTTGCTTTTTATTCCAAAAATATTTTATGACATTTCCATACATGATAAATATCTCAGTGAGATCAACTTGAAAATTTGTTATTATGTTAAGAAAACCACACTTAAACTTTAGCACTCTACATTATTAATATTACTTTCTACTGCATTCATTTTCAAGGCCTCTGAAATGCAGTATGCTTATTGTTAATTTTACTCAAAGATGTTTTCTGTTGCTGTAGAAGGATATGACAACACCATTACAAAATTTAAGCACACTATTATTCAGGTATAAGAGTCACCTTCAGTGGCTAAATAAATCTTTTGTACAATAAATATATTCCAATACAGAGGGATAAAGTTTAATTAGACCTGTTGTATTAGTATTGTCATAAAACTTTCAGTCTTGTAAATTCTTTTTTTTAATATTTTTTGGATGAAATTCTAAATTGTGTTTTAATGAGGTTCAAATATTTTTTTCAAAATGAAAAATAAAAGACTCAATATTGAGAGAAACTTATTTTTAAAATGTATTTCAAGCTGAAGTAACACTTTGTCCAACAAACAAATAAAATCAATTGAAAAGTTTTGCATCAAAGAAAATTGTCATTATTAATTGGCATAATTAATCAAGTCATTTGTATTGTCTGGGTTGACTCAATTTTTTTTTTTTTAAGCAGACAGAATCAAATTTGAACAATTTATTTTACTAAAGTGTTGTTTTTGCAATATATATTAATATATTAAATATATATATTAATGATGGTTCTTGCACAATTATTGACAGTCAAATATGTCTCAAAGATTTTAAGACAGCTGAATAATAGAGACAACATTGTTGAGGGTGGAGGAAGGGAAAACAAGTACAGCTTTTATCATGTCAGTAATATTTGTACTGAAAGATTTTCATTCTTCCTTGTCTGTCTGCTGTTTATGACCAAGTCAAAAATAAAAATGTGAACATTTATAAAGCACATACCTGAAGGCAAGAATCTAAATCTTCCTGAAGCTTGTCTCATATCTGGCCACAGTGATACATCTACCAAAGAGCTCATGATGGCACTTATAAAAAGTGTCTAATACTTATAGTATAATAATAATCTTTAGAAATAATGTGTCTAAATTGTCTTGTGAATTGGTGTTCATAACTGACCTCAAATGGAATGCCTGTATTCATGGCATCACAAAAGATGGTAGGAGAATCAGTTCCTTATATCACTCTAGAATATACATAATACTCACTGCCATACTCTGTCTTTGCAAGAGTCAGAAGAGACCAAGAATGGAGTATTGTTGCCATGTCTGATCTGGTGCCATCCAATCCTCACAGAAGAGTCCAAAATCACTTTCGCCAGCTTGTGCTAGCCCCTTAATATTCTATCACTATCACTATGGCAAATGTTCAAACAAGTTACATTCCTTATTTCCTCTTGCTCAGACCTTCACTGCTATGACCTGTCATGCCATATTCATGGTAGCTAACCGTCCTCCATTCTTTTTAATTCATTAGCTAAGGAGCAAATTCCAATCAGACATCCTCTAACCCAGAACTGTTGCTTTGTGGAACAGAAGATGTTTTCTGTTGCCATAGGAGGATATGACAACACAACTACAAAATTCAAGCACACTATTGTTCAAGGATCAGAGTCACCTTCAGTGGCTAAATAAATCTTTTGTACAATAAATATAGTCCCATACAGAGAGATAAAGTCCTTCTTTCTCTCTTCATATATATACAAAAGTTATGCTAAAAGGTTATTGATTGAGCCTAACATTCTTGATAAAAAGACAGAGAGGATGTTACAATCATGGTCTCTTTTAAGTCCAGTGTCAAATAATATCTATACTACATGCTCTCATAATATTCATTTATTAATTCCTCTTTCTCTCCTACTTAAATTTAAACATATGGATTGAATGTTTATTTTTCCTGACAGCTTGATGACATAATTTATCTTAATTATTATTTATTTCTGACTAAATTGGCTGGAATTCAAACTTAGTTTTCTGATTTTTCATTACATCACGCACACATTCACCCCAACAATAAAAGTATAGCCCTTCTCTTTTTCTATGCGATGCATCCCTTCAAGAAGTGGACAATCACAACTTTCCCAACTTCCAGTCCTTTGTAGCTCTTAACAATGTTTGTTCTTTTACTATCACTCTCTCTCTCCTGTTCTACCATCCATTTACACAAACTCATTAGGTAGGTTTCTCACTACATTCCTCTGCACCTCTTTCCATGAAATATGTCCTGTGAGTGTCAAATTTTTCAGGCCTTCTTTTCTTATAATGTATTTCAACTTAATCTTTTTCATTTTATGCAAAATGTCCTTTTTCTTTTAATTTTCTTTTAAACTTCCACATTTCTCACATGTTTGGTTCATGTTGTTCTCAGTATCCTTCTGTAGAACCACATGTCTATTGTTTAAGTTTTCTCTTCATCTGTGAAGCAATTGTCCAGAATTTACTGCCATACAGAAAGATTGATATTACATAGCAATTCAACAGTTTTCTTTGTTTCTGACAAAAATATCTTGTTTCTTAATATTTTATTTAGATTTTAGAATGCATTTATCACTAATTCAGCACTGACTTCTGGGTAAATGAATGTTGAATGTTTCCTTATAAGGAAATAGTTATTATTACCATTACCAATGCACATTTGGATCATTGAGGGATGTGAGCATTTCTATGACAATCCAATCTGTTCCTTTGGTTTTTTCCTGATCATCTTTTCCAGTGCCGATCTTACTTTAGACTTTAATAATTCCAGTACTTCCATATTTTTGTGTGGTGTAGAGTTCATTCTCTTATTGTGAAAAAAGGTCTTCTGATGTATTCACTCAATCTATAGAGTATTTTTTCACTGCTATATAAGAATGATATTACATATTTTTAATGAAATTTTCATATACTATTTACATTGTTCAGAAACTTGTTCTCATTTTTGTCATATTCACAATGTTTTGGCAATTGTACACTTCAATCTTCTTCAGGTGATTGGAATTTTGAACAAAACCTTTTATTTTGTCCACCAAGGTAGATTGTTCTAGTTCCATGAGTCATGCCTTCTCCAGATGTTTTAGTATCAGTTATCACCCTTTAACTCAACTCTGTAAGTTTTTTGTTCACCTCTGCTATAGCCAGGTATTGAACTCACAACTCTGTGTCAAGTCATTGAATCCAACAAATGATTTTATTCACCTGGCCATCTTTCTTTGATGAATATGACAAAAAGATGAGGACAACAGTCTGAACAATGTAAATAATTACAATACCTCATCTCAGAAATATAGACAAATATTGGCATTTTCATGTTTCTTAATACTTAGCTTAGCTTTTAGAAGGGATCTTTTGTTGTTCTAATGCATCTTCAAATTTTGGAGTCATATTTTGTGTCCTCTGTAAAAATTTCCCAAATATCTAAACTTTTGTTCCTGCTTGATTTCAATATCTTCAATTCATAGCTTGCATCCTGTGCTGTTTCTCTTGTCAACAACAATGCATTGTCTTATTACAATTAATGGTTAATTTCAGACACTTAAGGATAGCCATGCATTGCAAGAAAAATATAATTTCAAAAGATAAATAAGACATTGTGAAGTTATTGAGTTATGAGAAATTATGAAAAAGTTCAACAGAGATCATTCAACAATCAAAAATAAATTGAAAACCATGGCAAGATATGAACAAGAAAACTAGCTTTAAAAAAATAAAAACAAGAAGTGGTTTCAGAAAATTAAAAGGTTAATGGACAAGAAAATTTGATTAACGATCAAGGAAATATTTGAAAATGCAGGCATTATGAACATATAAGATAAAGAAGGCTGTCTGAAAACATCAAATTAATAAGACTATAATATTTCAATAGATTTATCACATGTCCCTTTTTGACTAGAACTGGCCTGCTTTTAAGTGCTCTGTTAGTTCCCAACTAGACATTTGAAGATGCTGACATTATGAATGCTACAGAGAGAAAAGATAAAAGAGGCTGCTGGAAACATCAAATTAATATAACTATGATATTTCAATAGACTTATCACATGTCTATTTTTTACTAGAACTGGCCTGCTTTTAAGTGCTTTGTTAGTTCCTAACTAGATATTTATGCAGATGATACAGCTATGTACTCCTGTCTTGTCTGACAGATTGGGAAAAAATAAAACTGGCAACTGCTCTTGAAAATGACCTCCAGTCAGTGGTTAATTGCAACAAGTAATGGCATGTAAATTTTGACACATGTAAATAGTCACCAAATATTTCGTATTTTAGAATTTTCAAGATTATTTGTGGTTAGTATCAAGATCAGGGGAAAACTAAATGTTAGATTTATTTTTAAACTGGGCAACTTCTTATTTTTAAACACAAATTACTACATAGCAAATGTAGAGTTGTTTAAACAAGATATGCATTCTCTTATACATAAACAAGATAACAATCATATCATTCTTAACAAATTGTGTAATGAAGATCATATTGAATGGTCATGCTTTTAGATCATTTCAGATTAATACAGGGGTCCTACAACACTCTACCCTTGGATCTATGTTATTTCTTATATTCATCAATGACCTTCCTAATGTCATCAGTTTTCAAGTAGGTATTTATGCTGATGTCAAATATTTACTCCAGTCTTAAAATATGAGTGACTAGCAGTATAGCCCAGTGTTGCTTGGGTGTAATGAAATCTTTAAAACTAATCCATGGTCCTGGAGCTCAGACTCTTTGGATGTTGGCACAAAAGACTAAAAAGCAATAGTTGTTTCCAGTTAAAGTGAAACCACAGACTGAAAGAAAAATGAATGGATGTAAGTCAAATTTTGATTTCCTGGTATCGATATCAAATAAGTTTTTTCACCATAAACTGAATTTTGAAGGCTAAATAAGTCCTCTGAGTAAATGGTATCATGGCTGAGACTAAGAACTACAATTATACCTACTTAGAGCCAAACCCGAAGCAAAAACTAAAATAAAAGGGCTGAAAAATACAAACATACAGGCAGATAAACAGGCACACATACACAAACATCTTGCCTTTTGTATATATATATATATATATATTATCGATTTTTTGCACTATTGTAAGAACTGCAACCTTGAAACTTCTGAATATCGTTCCTTATGTCTTTATTTATGAGTGTATCAAATTTGATTAAAATTGGACCAAGATTTTTTCGATTATTGATTTTCGATATTTATCGGGGGTACCTCAACGCAAAACCTAGCTAAGAACACTCACAGACACTTATAGTACAACTGTGTAAATTTTCAAGAAAATCAGTTCAGTGTATAGGTAATGGACACACACACACACACACACACACACACACACACACACACACACACACACACAGACAAAGTTCCATTTATAAATAAGTTTAGATTTAGGTAGGTTCCACAAAGTAAAACTGTCAGATGATCTTCTTCCTGGCCTGGCACCTCAATTTCAGTCACTTTCACAACAATGGGATATGACTTTTCTGTCTTTTCTACAAATATTTCCCTTGCAATTGTTCTAATGAGCTGTTCTTCTTAGTGAATCAGCTGAATGAATTCAAGCATCCAACTAGATAGGCAACTAGGTCTCACTAATTTACTGTTGATCCATTTAGAGGGAACTGTTAGTTCTATTCTAATAGTTTCTTTTCTTGAATTTCTTGCCTGTGGAACTCTCTTTTTGCTTCTCTGCCACCAAGAATCTTTAAAAATCTAAATGCAACATCAATCGCCATCTTCTATTCTCCTGAACCATGTTCTGTTGTCTTTTTTCTCACTTTTCGTCAATAATGTCTTCTCATTCTCTTTCGCACACCCCACTCCCATAATCACTTGCATTTTCATAGTATTATCACTTTGCTTGGAGTGAAATGATTAATATATATATATATATATATATATATATATATATATATATTGATTGTTTAATTACTTAGCTTTTGGTCATAACAAAATTGGACCAGTACACATTTGTATTAAAAAGTGTTCAATACAATTATATTGTAGAACTTTTGAATATTCTTGAATATTATTTTGCCTGGTGGTTCAATCACAAGTCTACATTTGAAATAGAAAACTTTAAAAATTGTACAAAATTGGCTAGCCACATGTGAAAATTGAAATTAAAATATGGAAAAGACTCAGACATAATGTGGAGTATAGTGAAAACAGCCAAGCCTTACAATGGTGGCAAAATATGTAGACTGTGCCAGGAAGAAAAATTAGCAATTATGCTATTCCCAAACAAAAAATGAATTATTGAATGAAAGAACAGAAATTATGACTAAGTATAACCATACCAAAAATTACCTGTTAGGTTTATACAACCATGGATGAAAACGTTATAATTTCTTGTAATTTTAAAAATTGTGCATTCAAAAATTTCCTGTTACATGAACAGTCAAAAACAATCACTGTTACATGAGTGTTCTTAAAATAAACAGTAAACAATAAAATCAGTTATTGCAAATCGCCTGAAAACACCACATGGTAGAAACCTAGGTTGTGTAATAACTCATTTACAAATGAAGAATATATATAATTGATTTCACCCCAAGCAATGCAGTAAAGCCACTAAGTTACAAAGAGTTACTGGGTAAGGAAAAATTAGAAACAGAAACATAACTCAGGATTGAAAACAAAAGAGGATTAATTAGGAGGACAGTAGATAGTGATTGACATTGGATTCAAATTTTTTCAGATTAAAGTTGGCTAGAAAGTATAGAGCTAGAAAGGAGTTTCACAAAAAAGAAGTGTGAGAAAAAAAACTGTTAGCATAGAATTTATGATTACACCAAGCCAAATCAACTGTAAATTGATGAGATCATGATGCCAGTTTAGTACTGCACTTAAGTTTTAAAAAAAATCTATAATAAATAGTAGGAACACTTGACCACATGTGGCAGCAATATGTTAAGCATGGACAATTAGTAAACTTATATATATGTAAGATAGATTCTGGAGAGAAAAGCTGTTGCATATGACACAATAAAGCAACTTTCTTAGAAGATGACATCGCAATGAATTCAATACAGTCTTTCCACTTGTTCCTTTTTCCTAGCAGTTATCATCAGCCATGTAGATGGAAGTCAGAGAAGGGTTCTTTAGATGATTAATGGAGAGTAGTTTAGTCTTGGTAGTACTAAAATTAACAAGCCATTCCTTGCTACTGTTAACAACAGACTGAGGATCATTTTGGACATCAGCTGCCAAATTAACCTTATCGGACTGATCAGACTTACTGTCTACATGGGAATAAATGGTTGTGCCATTAGTGTAGATACAAAATTGAGAATTATTGCCACCAGGAAAATGATTAATAAAAATTAAAATCAAAATAAAACCACGGATGGAGCCCTAGGGTTCACCAGCATTAGTACGATAGGGGTCTACTTAATATTTTTAATTTCATGCATGTGAATTATTTGTTTTTGTTTAGTTGGTTACACAATGTAGTCGGGTCAATTGGGCACCGCTTGTGAGAAAATTCATTCTACCAGAAATTTGAAAACAACATCCTGTACTGCTTCACATTCATACTAGAAGCTCAAATACAAATATTTCAGAGTGTTTGGGTGTCTATGCAGAGGATTCAGAAAGAGTTGGATGATATATTCTATCAACATCATGGTGTTTAAAGTGATCAGTAATAATGATGTTATACCTCCATTCATCTTCCCACAGAACCTCAGACTCCATACAGAGTCCTACATGAAGTGCCTTAAGGTGGTATCACTGCCTTGTGTCAAGATTCTAACTGCTTAAAGATCTTATGTCTGGCAACAGGACTCTGCACCATGCCACACAAGCAAAAGAACCCAGTCAATTTCTGCAACTACATCCTCCTTTACACATGAGATACAGTTCAGTAAGAGACCAACAAAACCCCTTGTATCATCAAAGATGAACTGAAGAAAATGATTATGGCAGTATTCACCAACCTAAACAAGGAGACTGTGCAAAAGAAATGCAGGTGATTCCAAAATTGTCTGAAGGCTGTGATTAAAGCTGCTTTAGATATTTTTGTGTAATTTTGGTTTGGTTTGTCTGAGGGGACACAGCATATAAAGAGAGAAATCATCTTGATAATAGAAATTCTTCGAAGTTTATTTGCAATGTTCTTTGAAATCATTCCAAAATGCTCCCGTTATTATAGGAACTACTGTCATCTTCACATACTACAATTTTTATTACTTTGGTTAGGATCTAATATTTTTTTCAGTCTTTTACTTTCTTTCACTTGCTAGTTATGATTTACCAAAAAGATAACAGCAACTATTTGACAAGTATCAAATTGGGTCTCTTGGCCTGTACTGGGTTATCTATTTGAATTTTTAAAGTACAATAAAATTATTTTGTATGTGGAGCAGTGGTTAGCAAGCCAATTTTTTTTTTTACGTGATGTGTCTTTTCAGGATGTAGGTGATCATGGACCTCCATTTATCCCTATCCCTTAATATTTTTCCTCTTATTATCTCTTCTAAACCCTGCTCCACCACCCACTTCCTCAAGCCCATCAAGTATGTCTTGCCTTGCTTTCCCTTGTCTTTCTTTACCTCTATCCGTCCAATGAATATTGGATTCTGCAAGTCCACTGACTATTGGATTCTCCAAGTCCACTGAGTATTGGATTCTCCAAGTCCACTGAGTATTAGATTCTCCAAGTCCACTGAGTATTAGATTCTCCAAGTCCACCGAGTATTGGATTCTCCAAGTCCACTGAGTATTAGATTCTCCAAGTCCACTGAGTATTAGATTCTCCAAGTCCTCATTAAGTGTTGAAACTGTCTCTTCCTGGAGTTAAGTATAAGTTATCTTTTCATTTCTATCTTCTCCAAAACCATGTCATTGCTCACATGTTCGGTCTGTGGTCTCCTCAACATCCTTCTGTAGAACTACATTTCTGTTGCTTTGAGTCTCTCCTTTCTCTTTAAGGAAATTGTCTAGCATTTGCTTTCATATAGGAGGACAGCTATTGCATAACAGTCCAGTATTCTTTTCTTTGTTTCCAACAAAATCTTCCTGTCTCTCAATAGTATGCCTAACTTTTAAAATGCATCCTTGGCTATATCAATGCACCTTCAGGTCTCAGTGTTTCACTTTCTGTCCCCTGTCAGAATACTTTCCAGGTATTTGGATTTCTGCACCTGCAAATAGTTAACCCCCAAACTAGGGTCAAAACACTATGAAAGTGTAAAAATAGACTTTTATATAAATATATACATAAAAATAGACTTTATAGAAAAATATACATTTTTGAAGGAAAAAAAAAATATTGCCATAAAACAATTCAAAGGAAAAAAGATTATTACCAGGAATACACTTTTGAATACAAAACTAGAAAATATCTTCAGTTTTCTAAAATAAAAAACAAAAAAACAACTTTTTCATCAAACTCTGACTAAATCAACCTTCTCACTATAACCAAACATTAAAAAAAAAACTTTTTGGCATTAAATAACCCACAGAGGTGTTGATATGCCGCTAAACAAAACTCAAACTTAAACTCTGATGCACCAGGACTTTTTCACCTGAACTCATGAAACTTCAACTTTCACTTTCTGTAATTATCATATTGTGTTATATAAAGATTTGTTTTGTATTTTTGATCTTTTAATCATTCATTCAATCGGTCAGTTAATTGCTACTATCGTCTTGATTTATATCAAAATTTATTTTACATTTTCAACATTTAGTGCATCATCTTTTAACATTACACAATTTCAATATACACCCAAATCAATTATAATAATATATGGTGAAAATAAACATTGTCATAAGATAAACAACTCATCCATAACTGTTAGCCTCCTAACCGCCATAGTTTCTAACAAAATTTTCATGTTTCTTAATATTCTGTTTAGCTTTAAGAAGGCATCTTTTGCTATTCTAATGCATCTTTGTATTTCTGTTTCACATTTTTATCATGATATTAATTACAATTTTAATTTTATTCTTGTTAATAATTACCCATAAAAGCCAAGAAATAAGAAAAAATATGTTATTATCATGTTGTTATTATGTTTATACCTTTATCATGTTATCTTGTTAATAATTACCAGGAAATGTTATCATTAATTGTCATCATGTTATTATCATGTTGAAATTGATAATGTACATATTATTAATTTCCACAAATAAAATGTGATTATTATTTAAACAGTTCTTTTAATGTTTTTATTATGTTGCCACTGAAACAAAATAATTACACACAAAAGTTATCATTAATTGTTATCATGTTATTACATTTTTACCATTATCATGTTGTCGTGTTAATAATTACCCATAAATGTTAAGAAATAAAAGGGAGAGAGAGAGAAAGAGAGAGAGAAAGAGAGAGATGTTATTATCATGTTGTTAACACATCACTCAGTAAATCCCAGGCCTAACTAATAAAACAACTTTTAGGCAAAATTCAACTTTATTCATCAGCATAATCTCCTTCAAGGATGATGCACTGATTCCAATACTTCTCTAACAATTCCATGTTTTTTTTTTTTGTAGAACAATTTGTCTTTGGCCTCAAAATACGCCTCAGTTTCAGATATCACTTCTTCATTGGAGCCAAATCTCTTTCCCTGGAGCATTCTTTTGAGATCTGCAAACAGCCAGTAGTCGCTTGGGCCAGATCTGGAGAATAGGGTCGATGCAGAAGCAATTCAAAGTGCAATTCACTTAGTTTGGCCATCGTTGCAATCGACTTGTGACATGGTATGTTGTCTTTGTGAAAGATCATTTTTCTTCTTCATTTGTGGCCGTTTTTTGGTGATTTCTTCCTTCAAACATACCAATAATGCTTTATAATATTCACTGTTGATCATTCTTCTTTTCTCAAGCTGATTGATGAACAAAATATCTTGTGCTTCTTAAAATACAAAAACCAAGACCTTGCCTGCTGATGTTTGCATTTTTAGTTGCTTTGGATGGCTTTCATCTGATGCTGTCCACTCAACTGACTGCTGATTTAACTCCGGAGTGAAATAGTGGATCCATGTTTCATTTATTGTCATATATTTATGCAAAAACTACTTCTTGTTGTGTTGAAACTGTTGCAAACAAAGCTCTGAATTGTCAAAACATTGTTATGATTGACTGTGAGCAAACGCAGCACCCATTTTGAACATAGCTTTTTCATTGACAAATGTTCATGCAAAATAGTGAATACACTGCTTTCTGACATGTTCAGTTCCTCTGCTATCTCACACAACTTCAATTTACGATTGGCCAAAACAAGTTTGTAGATATTTTTGGTGTTTTCCTGGACAACTGCTGATTTTGGATGACCACATTTAAAGTCAGCATACCACCTCTTAACTGTTGTTTAGAATGGAACAGAGTCTGAATTACACTTATCAAGCCATTGCTTTGCTTGAACAGTATTTTTCCCATCAGAAAGCAATGCTTTATTAACACACGAAATTCAGATTTTTCCATTGTTTTGAAAATTTGTAACAGTAACTCCACTTAATTGTAATAATCCGATTTGGCCAAAACTTTATCACATGCCATTTAAAGTTTAGTACTTTATAATAATTGTACAGATTTTTTATTAGTGGCACCATCTATATGTCAGGTTTGGGACTTATTGAGTGATGCATTATTATATTGATAGCATTATCATGCTATTGTTATAATTACCCATAAATATCAAAAAATAAGATAGAGATATTATTATCATGTTGTTATTATATTTATACCCTTATAATGTCATATATTTTATCATCATATTAATTACAGTCTTAATTATATTTTTATTAATAATTACCCATAAATGTTTTATCTTTCATTTTATTTTATATTGTTTCTTGTTATTTTGATGGTCATAGTGATATTAACTTAGCTTAGTTACACTATTCAGTCAAGTGGAGCAAAATGGGTGAGTAGAAAGTTTGTGTAGCATGAATTCCGACTTTTGTCCCAGTCATATCTCTCGCTTTCTTTCTATTTGTACTTATGTATATATGTAACTTTTTTGCCCAATTTCTGGGTTTTATTTTCTTTTTCTCTTTATCTGTGTATGTGTGAAAAGATATGTGTTTTGTTACATACTGCAAGTGTGTGGATATGTGTTGTCTGTTGCATTGCCTGTGCATGCATTGTATGTTGGGCTGCATGGCTCTGTGTGTGTGCATGTGTGTGCATACATGGATGTGTGTGTAACTATTTTGAATTACTTAATTAATTTTTTTCAGCTTTTCTCATTTCTAGGTTTTATTTTTTCTTTCTTTATCTTTCTCTCTTTATCTCAGTGTGTGTGTATGTGTGTGTGACTTAATTATTTATTAGTACATGAGTATGTTATTGCCTCAGTGTCAGTTAGATATTGTAACATAAGCTGGCACTGGTTCATGTGACAATGATGACAAAAAAAGCATCAAAAATCGTTGAAAGGAAAAACTCAGTTTCGTATATGAAGGACATGTCAACATTTCAGCAGCAAACATGGCTTAGAAAGAAATTGTTGCAAAGTGCATGTTGCAAAAAAGCTCATGAAATGCAGAAATATATTGTGATAACTCAATAGGTTTTAATATCAGATAAGAACCACTGATGGTGAAATTTCATTCATTAAAGGGACCAGTTCTAATGATAAGATTCCAGAAAGAGTCTAAAACAAAAATCACCAGGAAGTTCATGAAAAAAGCAAAAGTCTACATTCACAGCACTATTGTTAGAAGATTGAACTTAAAGTTCACAGCATTTTTCTTTTCTTCTTCATTTAATTTTGTATTCATTTGGACTGTTTTATAAAATTTTCAAAGAGTTTGTAATAATTCTGCTTTTCAAACAGGCTGACACTATCATCCATGCACATATATACACATAAATTTTTTAATACACACAAAATAATGAAGCATGATGCAAAATGCATGCACACAGTGCAAATCAAAACACACACACACACACACACACACACACACACACACACACACACACACACATATATATATATATATAATATGTAACAAAATACATTCCCTCTCATACCTACAATACAAGACACACATATACACAGGCAAGAATAAAGAAGAAAGGAAATAAAACTCGGAAATTGGAAAAGAAAAATAAATTGCTAGAAATTAATTTACACACAGATATCATACTCAAACATTTTTTTATTGGAGTTGATTGACAAGGTATGTCTGTTTAATTTTCATTACATTTGTCCAGTTTTTATATAAGCTTTCAGATATTTGTCATAGCATGTCAGAATTCCCACCCTTCCTCACAACCAAAACAGCTATTGTTCAGATAACACAAACTGGTTTACTTTTACACTGATTCTGTGCATTCACATCTGAGACAAAAGAAAAATGAATTATAAAAATGTTTTCTCACACATCAGAAAAAAAAATCCATGCAACTTCAACCAACCAATTTTTCAGCAAACACTATATAAACCACCATCAATTTGACTCCACAACAGAAGAAACATCCAAGCTACCATTGTCATTTTCCTGTTCTTTTCCCCATTACCAAAGATATCTACTTGCTGAAAGATTTCTATTTTTTGTTGAAACTTATAAAATATTTCTATTAAAACAATTTTCAGAAAAATAAGTCTTTCAAGTCTTGTAACTGTCAATTCTCTTTCCAGTATTGATGGTGTTACGAGGATGCATTTATATACAAAAATAATAATAATAATGTTTAAAAAGTTGTAGTAAAGGGCTCTATTGTGTCGTACTTCTTGTTACAAAAAAGTTTTAATTCAGAAAGTAGTCATAAAAATAAGGAAATTAAAAATAGAACATTTGGAAGTTTGTAGAATGTTCCAGAGAGCTCTAAAAGGTTCTAGAAGTATGCAAATTAGGTGTTAGCCCCTATAAAAATAGGTTTTGATAGCAGAATGGGTTGACCTCTACAACTCCGGTTAAGATTCAGTATGAATATCCAGTCGAAAGACAAAAGAACTAAAATTTGAAACAGTTGATAAAAGGATGTGCTGACCTCATCAGCACCGGTTTCAATTCAAGGAAATATTCCAGCCGAAAGAATCTTTCTAGTCGACAACAAACAAAAACTTGAAAGAGTTGTTAAAAGGATTTTGCTGTCATATCAACTCCAATTAAAAATTCTAGAACCAAGACCCAGCTGAAAAAATTTCACAGACAAAATCCGAACAACTAAAACCTGAAAGAGAACCTCATGGAACTATCTGGGTAAATACATATTTTGCCTCTTTCATTGACCAAGCCAATAATTAGTCTTTATATATGCATTTAAGGATTTCCAAAAAGTATAGCACTTAACTTCCCTGCCAACTTAACAGGAAAGATATCTGACAACTTACCTCCCCTTCTCTCCTCGTAACACTTCGCCTTACCTTTTCTTTCTCTCCTCGTAACACTTCGCCGGACAATAGTAAACTCTATGTCTCTTGATTTGAATTCCAAACTCTAGTGTATATTTGTAAATATTTTTATCTAATGTTTTATGAATTAAATATTTGTCTGTATTTTAACCCTGAGTTTTTGCTCAATCATTTTTATTTTTTCTTATGTTACAATTAGCACGTAACAATGGGGACTTTCTTCCTAACTTTTTATTTGAAATAGTAGGGAACATCAACATCTTGATTATGTCATTATTTTGTCTTCAAGTTACTAGTTATATTCACTTAAGTTGTTGCGGCTGTTGAAAGTCCTCAAATAATATGGTTTCTGTTATTCAGTTCAGTTCTTTGTGATTCTGTAGTGCTAGTCCACAAGGTTTGAAAAAGAATGGTCCTTGCTAAAACTTACATGATTCATTTGCTGGAAGCCATTTTTAATCATTGATCTGAGAGTGTGACTGTATACAGCCAAACATTTATATATTATTGAACAAGTTTGGTACCATACATGTCATCCATATGCTAGTCTCAAACTGAAGAGGTTATTTAGGAACATGATTCAAATTTTGAAACTATTGTTTTGACTTTGTAGCAATTTGTAGTGCTGCATGAAACTAAACCTAGGGAAACTTAGTTCAGTATTTACATTATTCGGACTATTGTCCTCGTCTTTGTTACCATTTGTACAATGTTTTGGCCGTTGTATGTTCCGGCCTTCTTTAGGTGCTAGAAATTTCGAACCAAACCCTTTATTACAATCACTGGGGTATATGAACTCCATTCCTTGCCTAGTGCCTCTTCTGGAAGACATGAGTTATCTCCCTCTAACCCTGTAAGTTACTTGTTCCCCATGGATATAGACATTGGCTAGTTACTGTGCCTTGATCCAACGAGTTGTGAGTTCAGTACCAGGATACAGCAGTGGTGAACAAGTAACTTACATACAGTCATGAGATAAGGTATAACATATCAGTCAAGAAGTCCTGGGCCTGACATATAGATAGGATCACTAATAAAAAAATTCATACTATTTTTACAAAATACTAACCTTCAAGTGACACATGCCAAAATTTGGGTCTAATCGAATTAGTAGTTTACAAATTGCAGTTATTTAAGTGAAGTCATTGTTGCAAATTTTCGAAACAATGAAAAAATTTGAATTTTGTGTGTTGATAAAGCATTGCCTTCTGATGGGAAAAAATACTGTTCAAGCAAAGCAGTGGCTTGATAAGTGTTATTCAGACTCTGCTCCATTGGAAATAATGGTCAAGAAGTGGTATGCTAACCTTAGATGCATTTGTACAGACACAAATGATGCTAAATGTTCAGGTTGCCCAAAATTAGCAGTTGTCCTGGAAAACAACAAAAAAATCCACAAACTCGTTTAGGCCAATCATAAATTGAATTTGCATTAGATAGCAGAGGAGCTGAACATATCAGAAGGCAGTGTATTCACCATTTTGCATGAAAATTTGTCAATGAGAACACTGTGTTCAAAGTGGATACCACGTTTGCTCACAGTCAATCAAAAACAATAACGCATCAACCATTCAGAGCATTTTTGTAAGTGTTTCAACCAACAAGAGTTTTTGCATAAATATATGACAATGGATGAAATATGAATCCACCACTTTACTCTGGAGTAAAATCAGCAGTCAGCTGAGTTTCATCCAAAGCAACCAAAGATACAAACATCAGCAGGAAAGGTCTTGGCCTCTGTATTTTAAGAAATGCAAGGTATTTTGTTCATCAATTACCTTGAGAAAGAAAAAACATCAATAGCAAATATTATATATCATTATTGATGTGCTTGAAAGAAGAAATCACAAAAAAAGGCCACAAATAAAGATAAAAAGGTGATCTTTCACCAAGACAACATACCGTGTCACAAGTCAATCACAACGATGGCAAAACTAAGTGAATTGCACTTTGAATTGCTTCTGCATCGACTCTATTCTCCAGATCTGGTCCAAGCAACTATTGGCTGTTTGCAGACCTCAAAAGAATGCTCTAGGGAAAGAGATTTGGCTCCAATGAAAAAATGATATCTGAAACTGAGGCGTATTTTGAGGTCAAAGACAAATCGTTCTACAAAAAAGGCATTGAATTATTAGAGAAATGTTGGAATCAGTGTATCACCCTAGAAGGTAACTCTGTTGATGAATAAATTCAAATTATGCTTAAAAGTTATTGTTTTATTAATGAGGCTCGGGATTGATTGCGCAATGTGTTACATACTTATTGACAGTTGCATAGCTAGAGAGGATGAAGGCAATCAGTCCCCTGGGCAACGTTTTTTTTTCAGTGTCTGTCCTAAATGACACTTTTAATGGGGGCAACATCTTTTAGTTCGCTGTATCAGCCTGTTTAGGCTGTATTGAAATAAAAGTGGTTTTAATGTCGGGTTGTGGGGCACTACCTCCAGTTGAAGGACCTTTTTGTTTTGAGTAAATTAAACTACAGCATATATGTTTAAGCAACTGTTATCTTGGTCAAACAATAAAATTTTCCAGTGATGTATTCAGGGATGTTTCATTATTGTTGACAATATGAAACCTGTGAATGGATCAAGGGTACATTCTTTTAATTCAGCAGCACCACTCTGTGTGGGGAGGATATCTTGTTTGTTATCATATAAATTTCAGTTATTTTCCTTGGTGGAAATTCTTTTGACAGTATATGTTGCTCTATTTTTTTGTCTTTTGGGCCTGTTAATGTATGTGTGTGTGCGTCCATGTATGCGTGTGTGCATGCATGTATGCATGCATGCATGCATGTGTGTATGTGTAAAAATTTCAGATGGAGTATATCTTTAAAAGAATAATATGAATAAAGACAAAAGGAAAATTTATTTTAACTGACATGCTTTGTCCTCTGAGGGATTTTATCAAAGCAAATGCAAGGATTTTTATTTTGTGACAAGTATTTATATAATATATATAACATTTATAATATATATATATAACATGAGGTTACGAATGTAACCATTTCCTTTCAATTTTTAAAAATTTTTATAATCACGTATGTTGACTTGTGAAAGGAGCAATTCTTTCAGGAAAGAAGGTATTAAAAAAATCTGGGGTGCAGATGTATATTTTGATAAGAGTTGATGGTGGCACTCTTGAATTTTCCTCTAAATTACTTTCTCTTTTACTAAGTATGGCATTTGAAACTGTGGCTGAATGTATTACTAATGCATTTGATAAATTGTTGTGTATGAGATCCCTTTTGTGTTTTTTTAATTTCTGCAATTTTTCATGAGTTTTTCTAGTTGGTAATAAATGAATAAAGACAAAAGGAAAACTTATCTTAGGGAATGTATTTCATCCTCTCAGGGATTTCATCAAGGCAAATGCAAAGATTTTTTTTTTGTAACATGTATTTATATACAAGAGTAACAATGTTACTGATTTTTCAAAATTTTAGGTTTAGGAATGCTCAAAAATATTCATCAGGTTAGCTAAAAGTTCAGGCAAACTATGAATGACACAAAATGATACAATTCAATGTCTAATAAACAAAAGCAGGTAAGTGATGTTTTTAAAAAGATTTTATGCAAATTATTATTTAAATCATTTTAGTTTGCGATTAATTTATGTGTTATATATTTTGAATAACAAGAAGTTATGGATATCAGCTTGGAATGAGAAATTGAAGAGCCAAGTTCAAATTCTAGTTGAATTCATTGTATTCACTTAATGTGCAAATACCCTCGGAAAAGGTATGAATCCATCTTTTTCTCTCCAGCTATCAGTTAAATAGCGGGAAAGATTGGGTTTTATAGCCTTGGTTGGCAACCAGTTTACCACAGAAAGAAATGGCAACCTACTGTAGGAAAATCTTCTGTCTAGTCAAAAGAGACATGATTGCCCAAGCACATGTTACATATGGCACTTAACTGACACTTAGAGAATTAGCCCAATAAAATCTTCTCTCTTCTAGTTTCCAATGATTTGTTCAGCAAATATATGCAATTTTTTATCTAAAATCACAAAGATATTCAGCCTTCATATTAGCTAAGATTTAAATATATAAATGGTGTAGGGGAGTTATAACTCTGAGTAAATAATTATAAACCCCCTAAAATTTACATATTTAACAGTTTCCTTTCAATTTTATAACATTTTTGTATTCATGTATCTTGGTTTGGAACAGTAGTAATTTTTTCAAGAATGAAGATATTGGTAAAAATCCGAGCCGCAGATTCATATTTTGATAGGATACAATAGCAGCAGACTTGAGAATTACTGCTTATTGGTTTTCATGAGGAAAAAAGTATTTAACTATTTTCTTCTGTATGAATTTAACTTTAAATGTAACATCTATCATCTGTAATCATTTAGTCAGTCAGTCAATTAAGTGCTATATGTCATACATGGTTTGGGCGATCATGTCTCGAAAGAGACATGATTGACTGGGTAGAAGATTATTTTGCAGTAGGTTGCCATTGCTTTCTGCGGTAGACTGATTGCCAGCCAAGGCTATAGAACCCAATCTGTCCTATTATTTAACCCATAACTGGAAGGAAAAGATGGATTAATACCTTTCCCAAGGGTATTTGTGCATAAATGAATGCAAGGAATTCAACTGGAATTTGAACTCGGTTTCCCGATTTGTCATTCTGAGTTGATATCCACTGCACCACTATATACATTTTTCTCCCTAAATATATTTTTTATTTTGCATAGTTTCATTGAAAGCCTATCAAGAACAGAACAGATGAAATCTATTTTGTTTTTCTTTTATGCTACTAATTGCTGTTAATCGTTGTTGATGAAAATAAAACTTGACACACATGAATAATGAAAACAAATTGGCCAAAAAACAGTGTGTCAAAATGACGACTATTCCTCTTGACTCCCTTGGCAATGTTTATTTACAAAATTATAAAAATATATGAACCAAGTACAATGCAATTTATTATTTCACTTTTATAAAGATATACTATTTACCATTTCATAAAGAAATATCTTTAAAAAGAAATCTTTTTATTAAAAATATATAAAAAATTACAAAATTATCAAAATATATGAAGCAGTTACAATATAATATTATTATTTACCATCTCATAAATAACTATAGAAGCAGAAAATCTAAATAAACATATGACATAAATATAAATTAAAACAGTGTTTAGTTCAAATTAAGAGATGCTCTCAACGTATTTTAGTGAATTTATGTGGTAAGAGAAAATAAAAGAAATGCCCATAAAATACATATTTTCAAAATTCATAATTACAGTTACTCATCATTATGTGTTCATTTAAATTTTCATGTTGACTGACATTTTTATAAGTTCACTAGCAGTATAGCCCAGCGTTGCTCGGGTGTAATGAAAGCTTTAAAATTAATCCATGGTCCTGAAGCTCAGACACTTTGGACGTTGACACGAAAGACTAAAAGCAATAGTTGTTTCCAGTTAAAGCAAAACCGTAGACTGAAAGAAAATGGATGTAAATTAAATTTTGATTTCCTGGCATTGATATCAAATAAGTTTTTTTCGTTGTAAACTGAATTTTGAAGGCTAAATAAATCCTCTGAGTAAATGGTATCATGGCTGAGACTAAGAACTACAATTATACTTACTTAGAGCCAAACCCGAAGCAAAAACTAAAATAAAAGGGCTGAAAAAAATACAGACATACAGGCAGATAAACAGAAACACACACACACAAACATCTTGCCTTTTATATATATATATATATATATTATCGATTTTCTGCACTATTTTAAGAACCGCAACCTTGAAACTTCTGAATATTGTTTCTTATGTCTTTGTCTATGAGTGTATCAAATTTGATTAAAATCAGACTACTCCTTCTATAACCTGATTTTTTCGATTATCGATTTTCGATATTTATCAGGGGTACCTCAACACAAAACCTAACTAAGAACACTCGCAGACACTTATAGTACAACTGTGTAAATTTTTAAGAAACTCGGTTCAGCTGTTTCGGGGTCTATAGGTAATGGACACACACACACACACACACAGACAAAGTTCCATTTATAAATAACTTTAGATAAATAAAAAAAATTCTTTTCATATTTATTTCTTTATAAAACGATGTATAATAAATATTTCATTATAGATGGTTCACATAGTGTTCTAATTTTGTAAATATAAAATTTTCTTGTAAATAAACAATCTAATAAATAGTGTTTAATATCTTTGTTGCCAATTCTCAAGAAAAAAATGTATAAGTCCACTTTCATATTGTTGAGTTTTATTAAAACTCTAATCATCACTTTTTAAAATATTAAATATTGCTGAGGTAGTCAAAAGTGCATACAGTAATAGTGGTGTCAAGAGAATAAATGTCCTTTTGACACTCCATTTTTTTTTTTTGCAGGAACATAGTTTAATTAACACCCACAATTTTAATTGACAAATAAGATTTTAAAATAGATCATTCATATCTATACATTTCATTTATTTCACTTTGGCATGAAGCCAATTTTTTTATAACTTTTTCATTAAGGAGAACGGTCAATCTTCAGTATCCAGGAATTATTTAGCTGTTAATACAATGTCTTGAACATTTTCTTCCCTAGTGAACATAGGTACTTTAGTAGTGAGTTGTATAGTACCCACTAGTAGCAGTGGTTAGCATCCAAAACCCACTAAAGGCTAGAATTTTGAGTGCAAATTTAGAAATGTTGAATCTATGCTACATCCAGTGAATTGAACCACCCACATCTCCCCCCCACCATATTTCAATTGTACTCAGCATTTCTTCAAGAACTGTTACTTTATGGAATAGACTATTGGGAGGATGCTTCCTTGAGCACTGCAATATTAACCTCTTCAAGTCATGAGTCAGTCATTATCTATCCACATAATCTTTATAATCTTCACGTCTTTCTGCTTCCTCTTACATTTATATCACATACCTCATTTTGTAACACTCTATCTTGAGTAGCTCTTGAACCTTTATAGGTGAACTTTAGTAAAAAAAAAATTAATTTCACCAGGGAGTAATTACTGATTTTCTACCTTGGGTATTCTGTAATAAATCTTGATGAAACCCGATCTTCCTATCTCCTATTTTCCTCTATTTGAGTTATGGGTTGTGCTAAGCAATGATCCACAAGATGATATTCAGTATACAATGTGTGACTTTTTGTTTTTAGTTTCCTGTTTTATTGCCATGTGTTGCATGGCTGCAGATGTACAAAATCTATGTATAACTCTATGTAATTATATACCACAATGCACATCTTTATTCATACATCATTCATTTATCACAGTCCATTATCAGATAAAACCTACAAACTTCTACACTAACCACAAACCAAAACTGTATTGCTATTTTAACCCCAAATACTAGGCAGGTTCTAGCTGTTGGTGGTAGTTGTCTGTGAGAATAAGACTGTTATATGCATATTAAATATAAATTTGCACTTATGAAAGTAATAAGCAAATTGAGTAAATTACATTATGCTTGAAAGGAAAAGAGGAGAGAGATTAACACATAAGATTACTGTAACCCTCAGATGGCAGACACTTTCATGGTGTTGGGTCGAAAAATGTTATCAATCCCAGCTCAGTTTGCAAAACATAGCACTACGTTCAGAAAGAAATGCATAAATAAAAAATTAATTATGCTGTCACAGTGACGTGCCCATGAAAAAAAAAATTAATTATAGCATCAAAAATAATTATAACAGTAATAATTACCATTAATTCATTCATTCCAAACTAATGATAATCGACCCCACTTTTTTCCTCTACACACAGAAACAGGCAACATTCTCACCATTGGTAAAACAGGTTAAATAGATGAACAGGTCATCAAAATGTGTGTCAATGAAAATATCATCTTCTTTTGCTTTTTCAGGCCATAATAATGCATAATAATAACATTTATCTTTTAGTATTCAACAAAAGTTTGCGGTAAGAAAAACCCAAACATTTCTTGTATTTTTTAACTAAATTATCTGGACACTCATTAGACACATCTATAAAAATCATGTACATTTTGCTTATTTCTTATCTTATCCTTCTGGCAAATTCTAATCCATATTTGATCGACATTTGACTCCAAACTCACAATTTTACTCATTATTATCGTTTCTCACTTCTCCAACACCACTATACAACCAGAAAATAAATAATAATCTTTTTGTTGTTTCCACATCTTGATGTTTTTCAATTTTATAAGTATTTATAGATATATACTCCACCCATGTCTATTGAACAGGTGAAGAGGCTCATCCCTTGTTCCCTGTTTAGGATGTGCTTTCCGGTTTTCTCTTTTCCAATCTTCTCACTCTTTTTTTTTTTCAATTGGAGTAGGTAGACTAAACTATCGCCCTGTTCACACTCCACCCATGTCTATTGAACAGGTGAATAGGCTCATCCCTTGTTCCCTGTTTAGGATGTGGTTTCCAGTTTTCTCTTTTCCAATCTTCTCACTCTTTTTTTTTTCAATTGGAGTAGGTAGACTAAACTATTGCCCTGTTCACACTCCACCCATGTCTATTGAACAGGTGAATAGGCTCATCCCTTGTTCCCTGTTTAGGATGTGGTTTCCAGTTTTCTCTTTTCCAATCTTCTCACTCTTATGTAGCCCCCTACACATCAGTGGCATTACCGCCTTGCTCGGGGTGATATGATTAAAAAAAAATATAGTAGTGAATTCTGGACGATTTCATCAAAGATAGAAGAAACACTTGAAGCAACTGAAATGTGGTTCTACAGAAGGATGCTGAGGATACCATGGATGGAGCAGCAATCAATGACTAGGTTTTGGAGAGGATGGACACTAAAAGGAAGCTGATACTTAACATCATGAAAAGACAGCTTGAGTTTTTTGGATAGGTAATGAGGAAGGAAGACTTGGAGAACCTAATGCACATGAGATGGATAGAGGGAAAGAGGGACAAAGGAAAGCAGGGCATGACATATTTGATGGACTTGAGCAGATGGATAGTGGAGTGGGATTGAGTGAAATAACAGGAGAAGGGTTATTAAGAGCAACAAGGGATAGGGAGAAGTGGAGTGCCAAGATCACCTACATCACATGGCACATAGAAGAAGAAATGTTAAGGGTTTATAATTATTTACTCAGAAGTATAGCTCCCCTACAATAGCATTAAACTCAGAGAATTTAGATAGATCTTGCTGATAGCACTATCTACAAAATTTGAAAATAAATTCTTCTTCTTTTTCTTCTTTTTTTGTCATGTTCCTTCAGGATGTAGCCAATCATGGACTTCCACTTGGCTCTATCTCTTGTTGCTCTCAAAATTGCTTGGGCGATCATGTCTCGAAAGAGACATGACTGACTGGGCAGAAGATTATCCCGCAGTAGGTTGCCATTGCTTTCTGCGGTAGACTGGTTGCCAACCAAGGCTATAGAACCCAATCTGTCCTATTATTTAACCCATAACTGGAAGGAAGAGACGGATTAATACCTTTCCCAAGGGTATTTGCGCGTAAGTGAATGCAATGAATTCAACTGGAATTTGAACTCGGCTTCATTACATGTCCCAGAAACTTCATCTGTCTCTTCCTTATTTTAATTATAAGTTTTCTTCTCATTTCCATCCTCTCCAACACCTCGTTGTTAGTCACATGCTCAGTCTATGGTATCGTCAGCATCCTTCTGTAAAACCACATTTCTGCTGTCTCAAGCTTCTTCTTCATCCTTGAGGAGATTGTTCAAGATTCACTGCTATACATAAAGACAGATATCACATAACAGTACTCTCTTTGTTTCTAATGAGATTTTCCTATCTTTCAGTACACTGGTAAGCCTTTGAAATGTATCTTTGGCCATGCCAATGCATCTTTGGATCACAACATTGCACTTTCTACCCTCTGTCAGCACACTTCCCAGATATTTAAATTTCTTTACTTGTTTTATTTTAGTTTCTCTGACCTCTAGTTGGCATTTTGGGGTAGTTATCTTCCATGCAAGTGTCTTTACCACCACCTCCAAAACAACTAGAGATATAATTAGGAAGCAAAAAAATCCAGAACCACTTCAGATGCTAGTATTTATTTACATTGGAGAGATGTCATGAAATCTAAAAACCTACATCTGTGAACACAAAAGAGATTTACGTTAGAACAACCATTTAAACTCTCTTGTAATACACATGAACAAGACTGGCCATAAATTTGATTTTACAAATGCCACCCTAATTACAAAAAGAACATAATTCTTATATCAAAAATACTTCAAGGAAGTCCTGATAAAAATAATTTACCAACTATAAACAGACATCAAAAGCACTATATTACACCACCAAACTTTATTAAATTCATTCCTAATTAATCAAATTTATATTTAACTACCAAGTTTGGATGCCCATATGTTGCTTTGGGGACCTCCCCAAAGCAACATGCAAACAACCTTCAGAGGTAGATACTGCCTACTAGACACACACACATTATCATAAGAATCTTACAAAGACAAACTAGAATTATGATAAACATATACCCATAAGTTATACACACAAATGCTGCTTGACAAGTCAAATGCACATGAAGTCTGCTTAACCAATGAAAATCAAACAGCATAAAATCTTTTTAGAAATTTTCCATATCTCTTTCTTTGATGAAGCATTAATAAAATTAAAACATGTTAGATTTATAAATATTTCTTATTTATTCTTTATCTTATCATAGATAATTAGGTGTGATTCCATGAGTTGAAGCTCATGGAATCACACTTACCTTGATATTTACTAAACTTAGCTGGATACAAGAAAAGGACAAATTATAGGAATAGTGGAAAAGAAGATTGTAGTTTGACAAACTTTAAAATATAGCTGACCTTCCTGCCTTCAAAATCAACATCCAAAAGTATTAGCCTTTACTGCAACACTCTCAGAAAATACACATTTATTTCATTATTACCATTAATCCCAGATATTTCTTGCAAAATCATCAGATTTTATTAGTTGACTTTTAATTGTTTGGATTTGAATATGACTGCCACAATTAGTCAGATAGAATTTCTGCATGGTTTAGAGTTTTTGTAGAATATTTCCTTTTTTCAAGACTTTCTCTTATATTTTCAATATAATTAGGTTGAGTCATAAGTAATTTTCATTTTGGGGAATCAATTGTAATGATGAATGTATCATTTTAACTAAATGTTCCTTAAATATATCATACCAAGTGATGATAAATGATCAATGCAAATATTGGTGGATTGACAAGGATAAATCTCTATAACTGACCCTCAAAGCTGAGCTCCATGGAAGAATGGTAATTTTGTGTATATGCCAGGATTGTCAGAGTTTTATTTAGAATTCTTTGAATTTAAAGAAACACTAAATGCACATTTATATATCCAGCAGCTGTAACATGTTAAAAAAAAATTGTCAAAAAGTGCCCTACACTTATCAATAGGAAAAATGTTCTTTACCATAACAAAGTGGACTTATTGTCATATGTCAAAACATTGGTACCCATATGATCACCAAAATTAAGCAACATTGAGCCTGGTCAATACCAGATGAGCGACTGCTTGAGAATAACAGGTGCTGTAAGCTTGGATGTGCCAGTAGTGTAATAGATAATGGCTTGGAATTGGAAATTGAAGAATCAAGTTCCAATTCCAGTTGGGTTCATTATATTCATTTATTTGCAAATACGCTTGGGGAAGGTATAAATCCACCTCTTCTCCCTCCAGCTGTGTGTTAATTGGTAGAACTTGTATTGCTAAATCATAATTATCTCCAAAGAAAATTCTTGTAATCTAAAAATATTTTCTATTTTTTGTAGGGAGTGTCAGCTATGCTTGCAAAATGGCCTTGTGTTAATCATAACCAAGCTCACCACATTTGAAAGAATCAGAAGGTTAAACAAAAGCTAAAAGGGTCTCATTTTTAAGGATAAATATAAATTATTTAACAAGAAGAATGATATCAATTTTGTTGTTTTGAAATAACATATGTTTGAAAGTTCTGCATGTATTTCTTCTTTTAAATGTGTGTTTAAGAGTGCAGTTTTCATAAAGTCAGATGAAATGGATTTGTGAAGAAAAGACAAATCTGATGTCATGGATGTACATACAATTGTAGTAAGTGAGAAAAATTTGTCCTGAGTGTGAATTAAAATAGAAATAATATATTTCCTCCTCTTTCTTCTTTTTTTTTTTGTTGTCAATAGGTAATGAGGAAAGGAAAGAATCAATTAGTGTGGTGTAGAATAGTGAGTTAGAAAGTGTGAAAATGTAGGTCATCAGGACTTAGCATCAGTCAGATTATTAGTAGCTTCTGTAATGTTCTTTCTTTCTTTGTTGTCAGTATGTGAGGAAGAAGGAGAAAGTGAGAGAGTAAATAAAAGGCATGTCACCTAGATGAGATGTCCGGTTGATGACTTGTGACTCTCTGAAAAGAAAGGCAAAATCTCACATATTTATACAAATGGAAAAAATAGGATCAGATCAATGTTTTTTTTTCCTTGCTCCTGATTGGCCAAGAAGTTGTATTTATTTTGTTTTTGCAGACATCAGCACATGGTAACATTTAGTGAACCAACTGTTTTATGAAAACAGCTTTTTTATTGGTGAATATATAAATGCTTTTTTATAGGCTCATGAAAAGGTATAGATCTATGTAAGCTCAGATTTTCTGTGCAATCAAATCTTATGAACTCTGACATTTTAAATAACCTGCAAAAGATTGATAAGTTGTAAAAAAATATGGATCAATCAAGCCATGACAAATTAATCTCACATAAAGCAAGAATAACATAGGGATAGCTTTTTTGTTTCACTGCCCTTACCATATTCACCTGACCTAGCACCAACTGATTATTACAAGTGTTGCAAAATGCTTTGATAGGGAAAACTTCAGATTAAATTAGCCAATAACAGGAAATGATATGTTTCCCAACACTTATACCAATGCATTGGAGGTAAATTCAGAATCATGCCTATCTACCAAAATGCAGATTTTAAGCAAAACAGTCACAAGTTCTCTCTCTCTCTCTCTCTCTCTCACACACACACACACACACACACACACACACACACACACACACACACACACATCTATGATAAAAATATAAATATAGTTTTAAGGTATGCTATATTTCTGGGTAAACGTGTTTAACATCAGAGAAAGAGTGTATGCAAATATACACACTGAGATCAGCACCAAGAGGCAGCAATCTGTTTTATCTAAAATTGTGACCAAGCATTCAAGGATTCATTGAAATTTGTTTTCACATCAAACTTGCAAAATGTTACTGAAAGTTTTGTTATGTTTTGCATTTCTTTATGTGTAGTATTAGTCATAGCACAGCTCTCCATGTCCTTTGTGACAACAGGGTTTTCTATTCCTTACCTCTCCAGTTATTCTTTATTTATACTTGTCTATTAATTTGCATATGATACTACAGGTATCAAAGAGCTGCTTGTTAAGTGACAACAAATCATTGCAAATAATGCTCAATATATAACTGAATAAAATGTAACCATAGAATTTTTTGATGGATAAAGTTGATAAATAAAAACAGAAATTCTCTATTACTCATGATAAGAAGTGGCTTGTCAATTTCAATGCGACTAAGACCAAGCTGCTGTCTGTCAATCATCACAGACAACCTCTCCTGCCTCCCATAAGCATGGACCAAGCGAGTCTCCCTGAGAGCAATACACTGCATCTCCTCTGCCTTACCCACTCTTCTGATCTCAAATGGAACCACTACATTGAGTCCATAGCTAAATCCACTGCTAAGAAGGTTGGGTCACTGTGTCGGGCCAGGATGTTTTTCCTGCCTGAATCCATCCTGTATATATACAAATCAACCATTCGTCCGTGCATGGCATACTGCTGCCATATATGGTCAGGCGCCACTGCTGTTCATTTCAGTGTTCTCGACAGGCTCCAAAGGAGAATCAGCAATGTGATAGGTACCAACTTGGCGGCTCGACTACAGCCACTTCCCCACTGACGAGATGTGGCCTCCCTTTGTCTGTTCTATAAATACTTTCATGGCTTCTGCTCCAACGAACTTAAGTCACTGGTTCCTCTGCAACAGATGCTTACTCGTGCAACCAGATTAGCAACTGGATCCCACCCATTCACAGTTAGATTAACCAAATGCAGACAACAATTCTACTCCTGCAGCTTCTTCTCTCACACTTCCCGCCTGAGGAACTCACTTCCATATTCTTGCTTTCCTGATGGCTACAACCTCCAGGAATTTAAATGCAATGTCAATACGCATCTATTAACCACTTGACTCTAGTTCTTTCACCACCTCGTATATCGTTTCCTTTCTCTCCACCCTTGCAACTGTCATCACACCTGTATTCCCATCCTTCTCTTACTCCTTTCCAACTCAGAGTGATACAATTAAAAAAAAAAAGTAATATTTTTATTGGCATTATGAAACCTTAACAATAATTATATTTTTAATTAGCCAGTCAGATAACAATTCTCAGATGCTAGTTGGTTAATGTGATTTCATTTGGAAAGAGAAGACATCAATCAAATCCCAATATGACCAGTCAATCTGCTTTACTAGTAGAGATTGTCCATTAATATTTCAGGCCATTTTATATATACACTGACATACACAGTACTTGATGTTACCAATTGGTTCCATAGATTCATTTATTGGCAAATTATGGCTTATCCAACTTGAACTAAATGGACAAGATAAAATAAATGATAAATGTAATAATGTTCTATACTATTATTTTGTTTGTTTGTATACATGGCTGTTATTTTTTTCTTGTTACATGTCACTTTTTTTATCTGTTGGTTTTCCCTAAGTGGTCATGCTAAAACAAACGGGTATATAAAATTAAGTGAATCCTGTCATGATTTGATGGTACGACTTGAAGATGGGCAAGCAAATTATATATCCATTAGGCTACTGTTCTGCTGCCTGAAAAAAGGACAATATTTACTTAAAAATATTAAGATTTTTTATAATTTTAATTAGTTGAATTAATCAAGATAGATAGATAGATAGATAGATAGATAGATAGACTCATAAAGTTATAGGATAGATAGATAGATAGATAGATAGATAGATAGATAGATTAGATAAAGATAGGATAGATTATAAAGATAGGATAGATAGATAGATAGATAGATAGATAGATAGATAGATAGATGATAGACTATAAAGATAGATAGATAGATAGATAGATAGATAGATAGATAGATAGATAGATAGATAGATAGACTCATAAAGTTATAGGATAGATAGATAGATAGATAGATAGATAGATAGATAGATAGATAGATAGATAAAGAATCATAAAGATAGATAGATAGATAGATAGATAGATAGATAGATAGATAGATAGACTCATAAAGTTATAGGATAGATAGATAGATAGATAGATAGATAGATAGATAGATAGATAGATAGATAGATAGATAGATAGATAGATAGATAGATAGATAGATAGATAGATAGATAGATAGATAGATAAAGTTATAAGATAAAGATAAGATAGATAGATAGATAGATAGATAGATAGATAGATAGATAGATAAAGTTATAGGATAGATAGACTGGTAGTTAAACAAACATGGACAAACATATTCGCAGTAAGATGTAGTGTCAAAAGGATGGTTTTTCCCATCACACTGTTTTTTTTTCTCAACTACCTTTACTCTTTGGCAATGTTTTAAATAGTGATGATTAGAATTGTAACAAAACCTAAACATTGATAGTGACTACTTATGAAATCTGTTACAAAATGGATTAAATCCAATATATTTTTAATTTATTTGTTTAAGCATTATTTTTAATGGATACTCATGTTTGAGTAGATACTCTGTTTTTATAATTAAAATAAATTATATAAAACAGAATATCTGCTCAAATATGTGTAGCCATTAAAAATAATGTTTAAGTTAAAAATATAAAAGTGAATTTATACATTTTCTTTGTTCTTGAGAATTGATAACAAAAATAATAAACACTTTATTGTTTATTTATACTATTTATTTATTAGATTATTGGAATGATAAGCAAAACATCAGCTAATTGCCAGTTGATTCAGTCTTTACAAAATTATAAATAAATAGGATTTCTTTATAGTTGTTTCATTTATTTCAATAATTTAATAAATATTTATAAATTAATGAATAAAAAATTGTTTTCACATTCATTTCTTTATAAATTGGTAAATGATAAATATTGCATAGTAGTAGTTCTAATTGTATTAGTTCTTAGAATGTTGTAAATATAAAATTATTTGCAATATTTACATCATTCAAACTATTGTCCCCATTTTTATTGTCATATTCACAATGTTTCAACAGTTGTATGTTACAGCTTTCTTCAGGGAATATACAGTGAAATTTTGAACCAGACACTTTATCTAGTCCATGGGACAGAATGTCCCATATATATCCATTAGGCCACTGTTCTGCTGTCTGAAAAGAGAACAATATATACTTAGAAATATTAAGATTTTTCATAATTCTAATTAGTTGAATTAATCAAGGATAAATAAATAGACTCATAAAAATATAGGATAGATAGATAGATAGATAGATAGATAGATAGATAGATAGAAGCTGTCTGAGATAGATAGATAGATAGATAGATAGATATAGATAGAAGCTGTCTGAGATAGATAGATAGATAGATAGATAGATAGATAGATAGATAGATAGATAGATATGCCATGTCAATGTACCAAATATAGACAGAAGAAAAAATGATTCTTGTAAATAAACAATCTAGCAAATAAATAGTTTAATAATTTTGTTATAAATTCTCAAAAGCAATAAAAATGTATAAATTAATTTTCATCATATGTTTAGGTTTTATTACAATTTTAATCATTACTTTTTAAAACAATGACTGTTGCTAAAGAATGAAGATAGTTAAAATAAAAGTGAGGTCATGGAAAAAAAACCATCCTTCCTACACTACTTTTTATTGTGGGCATGTTTGCCAACAGTTATAATTCTATGAGTTTTACTCTAATCTTCAAAATTTTTTATTTGTATTTTGTCCTGTTCCTTATTCTAATCTGAGTTTTATACAATTGTCATTAGAATGAACAAACTTTACCAAAAGATCCTGTAATTTTCTTTTTTTAATTAAATCAATGTTACAAATAAAAGTAGCCAATATTCAAAGTGTTTATAGATTTTAAACTTTAAAACAGTTACTATTTTGTTAAAAATGTAATAAAAATTCTATAAAACATTAAATTTAGTTTCCCATATTTTAATAACAAATCAGTATTTTTTAAAAATATTTTTACAAAAATGCCACATCAATATCTTTAAATACTGAAAAAATATAACTGATATATGTTTTTAAATATATAAATAGATCAAGAAAGAAATTTCCATTCGTAATGTTCTAATGAACAGGCATCAAAATATTAAACAAAATCAATAGCAATTCTTGCTTGTCAATCAGTTTTGTTTTCTGTTAGCCTGGTGTCTCATGGCATATAAGTATTCTTAATGAGGTTTCTGTAATCAAATTATTCCATGGCATTGGGGGGATTCGGCCTTCATGCCCATCATATGTACTTTAAGGAAGGGCTGGTTTTCTTTTGAAGTTGTATTTCTCTTAAAAAGCCATGTATTCCCATGCTAATAAGTTCCATCTACCTGAGCTTAAGAATTCAGAGTTTTTCTTATTCTAGACTGATTGTCAACCAAGACTGAAGAGCCTCGTCCACCTTATTATGAAACCTATAGATGGGAGAAGAGAAGAGATATATTCATACCTTCCCAAAGGTGCTTACGTAAAAGTTAATACAACAAACTCAACTAGAATTTGATCTCAGTTTGCTGATTTCTCATTTTAAGCCACTAACAATACAAAATCACGTTCTTTCACTGAATTATCACATTTAAATAGTTTGAGCCCTTCTGGGTGGGTTTTTGCAGTGTACACACACAGAGGCATATGTATACACACACACACACACACACACACACACACACACACACACACATAAATAGATATTTTTGATGTATAATGTATTTTGTCTAGCAGCTTAGTTCATTGAAAAACCAGACTATCCACCCATATGATTTGATTATAGTAGTGAAGGTTTGCACAGACCAAACCATGCTTTTTGCAAGAACCAAACACAAAAAACTGGTGCACATAATATGCCACAAGGTCTCTAAATAACCTTCCTTGTATTTTAAATATGGAGTTGTCCTTCTCCTAGACTGGTCGCCAGCCAAGTCTAAAGAGCCCTGTCTGTCCTATATATGCATACACACACACACACACACACACATATATATATATGTGTGTGTGTGTGTGTGTGTGTGGACACTGAGGTCAACACCAAGTGGTGACAATCTGTCTAATGCGTGGTCACAATTTTAGATGAAATAGATTGCTGCCTCTTGGTGCTGATCTCAGTGTGTATATTTGCATACACTCTTTCTCTGATGTTAAACACGTTTACCCAGAAATATAGCATAGCTTAAAACTATATTTATATTTTTATCATAGATGTGTGTGTGTGTGTGTGTGTGTGTGTGTGTGTGTGTGTGTGTGAACTTGTGACTGTTTTTGTTTAAAGTCTGCATTTTGGTAGATAGGCATGATTCTGAATTTACATCCACTACATTGGTATAAGTGTTGGGAAACATATCATTTCCTGTTATTGGCTAGTTTAATGTTACTTCTGTGCAGGGCTGCTCATTCATTCAGGCCTTGTTTCACCTCCACATATATTTTTTGCACTCATTGCATTTCAGAGCTTAAATTATGTTTTTAGAGTCACAGCTCAGAATTGTTTTTATTTTGAATGCAGACTATGACACATTCATGATGCAAGAAGAAATATTTATAAAAAATACAAGCCTTCCCTTAATAAAACAACATGAAAAAACTAACACACACACACACTAAATTCAAACACTCAGGTCACAAAAAAGATTACTGTACATATCAAATAACAAGTGCCAACTAAGGTTACGAATCAAATCACTGAAAACATTTTGAAGAAAAAAAGACCAAAACAAATTTTGTGTGCCATTGTGAAAAATAGTAATTCTGAATTCCGATTGGACAAAAACAACAAACAGAACTTGATGACCTGTATCATATTTCTTATCACCAAAAAGTAGATTTGAACACATGCAAAACTGGATCAAAATCACTGAAAATGATTTTGAAGAAAAAAGACGAAAGCAAATTTCATGAACCAGTGTGAAAAAATTTTCTGGCTAATAAAAAGTGAAGAAAATTTAAGAAGCGAGGGTGAAATTACCCAGCAAATGAACACACACGCATATGAACCTTTTGGTCTGTTCATTGACCACTTATTTATACATACATGGTGTTTTTGGCCGTCAGAAAGACAAACAGAACTCAATATGTAAAGCCAGAAATTTATTTGCCTGAAGAGAGTCAACTTTGAATTTGAAACATGTGTAGCAACACAAATATGGTTATGGATTCTTAATATATTATACAAAAGATAAATAATAATAATAGTAATATACAAAAGATAGATAATAATAATAATAACAATAAACCTACACTTTATACAAAATTCTCACAACTTCTCACACTTCTTTACCTATACCAATTTCTCTCATTGGAATAATTCCTATTTGTGTTTTATATATATATATTGGTAGAAATGCCCAACAAACAGAATTGATAAAATGTGCAATACACAGTAACAAAGAAAAAGAAAAAATCAGGCCAAAAATAGTATTAAGCAATTATTATATACAAAACAAAAGTAGGCAAAGCAACATTAATGAGGCAAAAAGTTAACAAAATAAGAATGGTATTAACACACAAACGGGATACAGTCAAGTGATTAGTGTTCTGAGTTAAAGACAAGAAAGAACAAAATATGGTGCATGAGACCAAAAAGTAGTCTGTCTTATTGGCTGGGTAGAAATCTCACCATGCATCTGTACAGCTAGTCTAAAAATTTGGGGAGAAGGATGTTTTTGCAGTTATTCTTATAGTAATTGGAACCAAGAATATATATATATATATATACTAGCAGTATAGCCCGGCGTTGTTCGGGTGTAATGAAAGCTTTAAAACTAATCCATGATCCTGGAGCTCAGACTCTTTGGACATTGACACGAAAGACTAAAAAGCAATAGTTGTTTCCAGTTAAAGTGAAACTGTACACTGAAAGAAAAATGAATAGATGTAATTCAAATTTTGATTTCCTGGTATCGATATCAAATAAGGTTTTCGTCGTAAACTGAATTTTGAAGAAAAAATATATTCTCTGAGTAAATGGTTTCATGGCTGAGACTAAGAACTACAATTATACATACTTAGAGCCAAACCCAAAGTAAAAACTAAAATAAAAGGGCTGAAAAAAATACAAACATACAGGCAGATAAACAGACATACGCACAAACATCTTGCCTTTTATATATATTTATTATTGATTTTCTGCACTATTGTAAGAACTATAACCTTGAAACTTCTGAATATTGTTTCTTATGTCTTTGTCTATGAGTGTATCAAATTTGATTAAAATCGGACCACTCCTTCTATAATCCGATTTTTTTGAATATCGATTTTCAATATTTATCAACCTAGCTAAGAACACTCACAAATGCTTATAGTACAACTGTGTAAATTTTCAAGAAAATCAGTTCAGCTGTTTCAGAGCCTATAGGTAATGGACACACACGCACATGCACACACACAGACAAAGTTCCATTTATAAATAAGTTTAGATTTAGATACATTTAGATATAGGGAAAAATGTATGATAAAGTCGGAAAAAGATTTTGTGTGATATGTTTCATCCTTTAGGACTTCCTTGGAATAAAGTTGTTATGTTGGTGCAACTACACATGTGTACAAAAAAGGGATGATGAGAAATTAGATATTTTTTTTATATTTCAATTTAAAATAAATTTTTTATATATATATATAATCTAGCCAATTTTATTTAAATTCTTTTACATTTTTCTTTCCATCACTTTTGTTATTGGTTATCCCACACTGTGATAAAATAAAGATCAGTGAGAAATGGTGAAATATTGTCAGAGGTTCGGTGCAAATTTATTGTGGATGATCTTGTGATCAGGGAACTCTATAGACGTTTTTCTCTTTGTGAATTGTTTTCTCTTTTGATCAGAGTAGCATTTTTATATCAAATTTTGGTCACTTATTATGGTGAGCAACTAATGCATATGACATATTGTTTTCTTCCAATATTGTTCTTGATATATAAAATTTTATATATCCTTATCTCATATGCATACATACATACATACATACATACATACATACATACATACATACATACATACATCATTTTTTTTGTTAGTTGCTTCAAAATGATTGCTTGAAGATGAAGTCATAGTAAAAATATGATTCTGAAACATAGGAAATACTGTGTATTGAAAATGGTAAATTAATTATATTACAATAATATATATATGTAAAAGTATACTCAGTTATAATCTGAGATTAAGAACAGTATGGTTAAATCAAGAAGACAAGAGGAAAACTATATTTTACTTGCCTATGCATTTTGTCCTGTGATTGATTTTATCAAGGCAAAAAAATTAAAAGAATTTTATTTTAAATGATGTATCTATGAACAAAACATTATTGGTAACCAGAAAAAAATACTCACAAAATATATTCATTTTTTAAATACTTGAAAATTTCTGTTAATCTTATGAATATTTTGTGAGCATTTTTTCCAGTTACCAACAACGTTTTGTTTATAGACACATTATCTAAAATAACATTCTTTTAATGTTTTTGCTTTGATAAAGTCTATCACAGGATGAAACGCATAGGTGAGTAAAATATAGTTTTCTTCTTGTCTTTTTTATTTAACTATATATATATATATATATATATATATATATATATATAAAAGGGTGCCGAAATGTTCTCAGCCTAACTAAGAAACTCTTCCAAAAAGACTTTTGATCTCTGGTCATTTGGTTAGTTTGGGAGGTAGTCAGTCAAACCAATGACTTTTCAGTACCCCTTCCTTTGTATAAATTCATGAATCAGTAGATATTTGAGAACACTCTTTTGTAAGCTATAAATGGGAGATGACCTAACATAATGTAACATTAGCCAAATTTTAACATTCTCATTTCTATTTCTGACATATCAAGAGCATTTACATGGAAGTTTCCAATCAGACACAAGAAATGAAAAGATGTCATGCATGAAGCAGTAGCTGCCAATAACCGTGACTTGAACCTAGCCAGTTTCTTGAAAGTAGGCAGATGTCCAGGAAGAATGACAGATGGCTCTGTGAGGACACTATGGCAGTACTTATGGTAAGGCACATCAAATTCATATTGTCCATAATGGAATCATGAACAATGAAGGCCATGTCATGCTGCCTAAGTTCTTTTCACCTAGCCTCAATGACATTTCTTTTCACACAGGGTCAATTCCGCTACCTACAACAAGATGCTGGACATGATGTTCAAACTCTGGACTGAAAAGGTGTCTGTATATGTTCCAACATATCTAAAACATTAAATTGGAGTCAAAGGGCGTAACAGGGTCAAAAGTATAAAACGCCTAATAAAAGTAACTGAAAGTAGTTCTATGTGGATTCCGCCTAAATCTATCCTGCACTTATATAAATCTATCATCCGCCCGTGTATTGAGTACTGCTGCCACATCTGGTCAGGTGCCCCTTCTATTCCCCTCGGGGTTCTTGACAAAATACAGCAAAGAATCTGTAATGTGATTGATACTGACTTGGCTGACCGCCTGCAGTCTCTCTCTCACCGGCGTGACGTGGCTTCCCTGTGCCTCTTCTATAAATGCTTTCATGGCTTCTGCTCTGACGAACTTAAATCACTGGTGCCCCGTAGATGTGAATTTGCACGAGATACTAGATTGGCAACTAGGTCCCACCCTTTTACAGTGAAACCGATGAAATGTAACCGCAATTTCTACTCCAACAGCTTTTTTCCTTGCACTTCCCGCCTGTAGAATTCCCTACCGCATACTTGCTTCCCCGATGACTACAACCTCCAGGAGTTTAAATGTAGGGTCAATAGACACCTCCTAACACACTAACTCACACCCACTCTCTCCAACTCTGTCCCTATGTACATCCTAAGTCATCTATCACCCTCCTTCTGACATTTCCTATACCCAATCGCTCTATGTAACCCCCTGCGCTATAGTGGCAGTGGAATGCCTTGCTTGGGGTGATACAATTAAAAAAACAAAAAAAATATGGTAAAAAGAAATATTCCGTGGAGCGTTTCAGTGAACATGACAGCATAACATGACTGATCATGAATGCGTAATGAGGTTCACGTTGCATTCTCAGAATGCGAGGTTTGCCGTTTGCCTTTTTTTTTACGTAAATCAAATTTTGCCATTAGACATCTGAACTAGTATATCTACAACACACTAGTATATCATTATAATGGGGCCTCACATCAGTGAGTGGGGCCGCTGTGCAAGTGAAACCATTGAGAGGAAGGCCTCGAAACAGTGCACATTCTTTCTTGATGACCCCAAATTTAAATATAAATTCAAGAGGAACATATTAAAATGAATTCAATGAAATCATATACCATAGAAAGGCTCGGTAGAAATGTCATAGCCATAAGCATTATGCATTCAGCTCACTTCAGGTGAGTTTCACTTACTTTCCAGTAATTTCCTTCTTTATAATTTCTTCATACATACCTAACAATTACAGCATCGCATCAACAAACAAATTCCTCTATGTATTAAAAGCAACTAACCCCAAAGGTAATATTCTAGCTGCACTGGATGTAGAAAATCTTTTTACTAACGTCACAGTTGAAGAAACATTAAATATAATTAGTGACTATGTCCACAAACACCCATCAATCCGTCCTCCAAAATTCTAACCAGTAATTCTTTGGAAACTACTCATCACCTGTATTACAAAAGCCCTGTTTTATGATCATAATGGTAACATTTACGTCCAAATGAATGGGGTCAGTATGAAAATGTTGTGGATCTGGGGTTAGATCCAATAAATACACAACGCAGAGTAATACAGTATAAAACGCAATATATTGAAGAGAAATATGTACAGTGGAGGTTAGTAGAATGTTGTACAATACAGTTAGTTGAATACGAGAGAATACTAGATAACACGAGACATGAGACTTGGCAATGTTACCCTCAGGACTATATCTCTGGGATACACTAACACTGTAGTCCACTAATGACTACTACTATGTATAGTCTTAGGAAGAGTCCATATTAGGGAAGGTAAACAGGGAAGGTGCCCCAACACCCATCTCCCAAGTTTTTTTTACTTGGAATGTCCTTTTAATATTTCTTCCTTTTTGGATCAATAATCAACTGCTTCATTGTTTTTCTTTTTCTTTTAGACTTCCTCTGTTGAGGTTCCACATGGGGCATTTGCATATCAAATGTTCATAGATGGTGTCTAATGTCTCTTCCTCCTGAGGTGTGTTGATTTCATCTCCCGTTAACCTTTTTCTTATTTGATTTATATGCTGCTTGTGGGCAAACCTAGGCCATCAGATCATATTTCCAATCCGTCTTTTGATGACACCTGGTTCCTGGAATGACATGTTATTTTTGTAATTTTTGAAATAAACTTTTGTTTTATCTAAAGGTTTGCTTTGGTGTGATGATTGCTGGTACGTGTTCTTTTTGATTTGGAATTAATTTGTTGAACACTACATTGGGTCACTTGTCAATCATGACATGAATTTTTGATGTACACAAAAATTTTTTGAATCGATTTACAGGGTATGGCAGAAATCACCAAAACACTTAGAATTTATGAACTTTTCTCCTCTGAGATGCCTTATGCAAATTCAATCAAAATCAGGTAACTTGTAGATCAAAGTCCAAACCTTTGATGTACACAAAAATTTTTTGAATCAATGCACCAGGTTTGTCAAAAATCAACAATAAGCATAATTTTTTATGGTCTTTTGTGCATTTTTATGCATTTCTCCAAGACACTTCACTCAAACTCAACCAAAATCAAGTCACTGGGAGATCAAGGTCTGATACCTTGGTATGTGAACAAAAATTTTAATTGACACAGGGTATGGCAAAAATTAATGGAAAATGTTAGTTTTTGTGATCATTTATTTCTCCGAAACACTTAGTTGTATTCCAATAAAAATTGGGTCTTTTTGTAACTTCTACTTATCATATACCATAACAATTTCACGTTTTTCTATGAGGTGCCAACCTCTCCGACATTGCAGGGACACTGCATTCACTTTTTCTGCATCACAACATCATCGCATCATATTTCAAGATCTCGTAATGCCCACCCCCATTTTTCCAATTGTACGTACCTCATTCCCATTTATTGGCAAAATTAACCAAGCATGAATCCCATTTTACAAATACAACAAAAACCAATACTTCACATTTTTTTAACTTACACATAATGGTAACCTCATACTGGAGCTTTTTGAATAAACACTTGACGTTACCATTTTAACATAAGCACTAAAAAAAAAAACAAGCAGCACCAGGTTATACAGCTAGCATATTATATATATGCATACTCATGCATGTGTTTATACTGTTAAAAATTTGCTATATTTATGAAGAAAAATGATCAATATCAGATACAGACAGTGTGAACATAGGAATCAACATTACATGATGACTGTCAATTTCATGACTTAATGCAATCTTCAGACCAATCTTCGAGTCAATAGCACCTGTCAAAGTGAAATTACCAGAGTTTAATGTATTTCAAGGTGAGCAGAAGTTTTGTCAAGAAAGTTCTCAAAACAGAACTAGAGAGACAATAGTCAATCAATTAATAAATTTTCATTTGACATATCTTTTGACCAACTTCAGATTTATCTGACCCTAATGAGCAGAGTCTCTGCAAAACTTTGACATCATTCGAAAGAAGTTGATTGAACTTTTATTAATTTATTGACTATCTTAAGCATTAAAATTAATTGTCTATATAAAAAAATAAAATAAAATAAAATTTTCCTAACTCAAGGAAACATGAGAACTCTCAAAAATGAACTAAAACAACAGGTCTAAAAAACTGGAAATTAAATGGCAACAATTGAAAGAAAAGAAAAAAAAATGAAAAAAGAGAAAAGGTTAAGAGGTGAGTGTAAATTAAAAAGAAAAAACAATGATGAAAAGGAAAATAATCACAGCATTCTATGTATAGGCACATATGCACAGATAGATACATGGGTGCACATGCATGAATGCACATGCACACTCTGAAAAAAATTTGAACCAATGAAAGTGCATATAAAAAAGAAAATTCAAGAATTATAAGCAGTCAGTTGCTGGCACCTCTGACAAGTAGAGGTAGTAATTTCTGAAAGGTCCGTCTACAAAACTCTGAAGTCGGGATGCTGAAGGTAGCACCAATTAGCTAAGTGAGAAACCTTTTATTTGTATTATTACTTGTATTTCTCTCCTCCTATATATATCCTATTGAAGGATGACTATTTATGCTCTCGCATTGAACACTCTGGGGAAATGGTACACTTTAAAAACAGTAGCTACTCACAGCTATTTACACATTGTTCTTCAGCAATGAATTGAACACTCTTGGCTACTGGCGTTTGTTTACATTGTGTATATAACATGCTAAAATCTGCCTTCCTCTACTGTGTGCTGATAGCTTAGAGGACGAATCTCTGACTGATGTCAAATTAGTCAGTTTCAGTCCTGGCTGTCAGCAATCGGATGCCTCACCATACTGATGAACTGTGATACAGCAAAACAAGATTGTCTGCAGATGACTATATATAATTTTGGAGGACTCTTGGCCAAGTGGTTAGAACATTCACTTTCTGACCATGAAGCCCAGATTCGAATCTCACCATGGTCAATTTGTCAGGAAAGTGACTTCTTGATGTTATTGGTCTGGAGGATGTAATTCCAGCAAGTGTGCCTGAGCAAGAATCTGCAATGGGGATTAGCAAGCTGCCCTAGTAGACAGGCATCTTCAGATATGAGTAGCCAGACATGCATTTTTTATTTTTTTATCAGTATCACCCCATTCAAAGCAGCAAGACATGGGAGTACTGGGTAGAAGAATTAGGAACAGAAACATTAATAATGAGTGGAAAGAGAAAAGCGTAATCATGAGGACAGTAGATAGTGATTGATATTGCATTTAAATTTTTGCAGATTAAAGTTACCTGGAAAACCTGGAGTAAGAAGTGTGAGAAAAAAAATTGTTAGCATAAAATTTACAGCTGCATCTAATCAGCTCAACAGTAAATTGATGAGATCTCAATGCCAGTCTAGTACTGCATTTAAATTTGAAAATTCTAGGTACCATAGTGAAGAGCTCATTTGAACAAATCCCATGAAAGTATTTATAGAAAAGGCAAAGGGAGGCAACCTTATGGTGGTGAGAAAGTAACTGAAGTCAGGCTGCCAGATTAGATCTTATCAAAGAGCTCAATGTAAATAGCAGGGGAACCAGACCATTTGTGGGAGCAATATTCTAAGAATGGATGAACAGTAGACTTATCTATATATATAAAAGGCAATCTGTTAGTCTGTGTGTGACTGTTCCCTATGCACGCCTACATTTTTTAAGCTACACCATTCAAACTTTCTAGGGACACATATCTACAGGGAAGCCAGGTTGACACATGCTTTTTGAGTTTAAGTTCAGCAATTTTCCCTTTCGCACTTTTTGGCCAATGTAGCCAATTGCTTACATTTTTTCCGTAAAACATCTAAGATGGTTGCTAAATTACATCACAGAAATCAAATCACACATGTCAAATGCGACTAAAATATTTTTTTATTAGAAAAAAAACATGAGCCTTTATATTTAATTTTTTCCGACGTTTTAAAAATTCATTTGGTCAACAAAAAAATGTGAATATTTTTCCCTGTAATTTTGAAACAAAAGAAATAGTTATTTTTAAAAAAGTGTTTTTTAAACAAAAACAAGATATGTAACATAAAAAGTGAAATCTCTTACTACTAAAATGTTTTGAGTTACATGGGCAATGCTGAGCTATGATGCTAGTAGATATATAAAATAGATTCTAGAGAGAAAAATTGTCTCACAGGACACAATGAATCAAATTGCTTTGTTGATTCAATATAGTCTTTCTACTTCATATCAGTTAGTCTTTCCACTTCATGTCATTTCGTCTTTCCACTTCATGTCAGTTAGTTTTTCCACTTCATGTTAGTTAGTTTTTCCATTTCATGTCAGTTAGTTTTTCCACTTCATGTCAGTTCGTCTTTCCACTTCATGTCAGTTAGTTTTTCCACTTCATGTTAGTTAGTTTTTCCACGTCATGTTAGTTCGTCTTTCCACATCATGTTAGTTAGTTTTTCCATTTAATGTCAGTTCGTCTTTCCACTTCATGTCAGTTCGTCTTTCCACTCCATGTCAGTTAGTTTTTCCACTTCATGTTAGTTAGTTTTTCCACTTCATGTTAGTTAGTTTTTCCACTTCATGTTAGTTCGTCTTTCCACTTTATGTCAGTTCGTCTTTCCACTTCATGTCAGTTAGTCATTCCACTTCATGTTAGTTAGTTTTTCCACTTCATGTCAGTTAGTTTTTCCACTTCATGTCAGTTCGTCTTTCCACTTCATGTCAGTTAGTCTTTCCACTTCATGTCAGTTTGTCTTTCCACTTCATGTTAGTTAGTTTTTCCATTTCATGTCAGTTAGTCTTTCCACTTTATGTCAGTTCGTCTTTCCACTTCATGTCAGTTAGTCTTTCCACTTCATGTCAGTTAGTTTTTCCACTTCATGTCAGTTCGTCTTTCCACTTCATGTTAGTTCGTCTTTCCACTTCATGTCAGTTAGTCTTTCCACTTCATGTTAGTTAGTTTTTCCACTTCATGTCAGTTAGTCTTTCCACTTCATGTTAGTTAGTTTTTCCACTTCATGTCAGTTAGTTTTTCCACTTCATGTCAGTTCGTTTTTCCACTTCATGTTAGTTCGTCTTTCCACTTCATGTCAGTTAGTCTTTCCACTTCATGTTAGTTAGTTTTTCCACTTCATGTTAGTTCGTCTTTCCACATCATGTTAGTTAGTTTTTCCATTTCATGTCAGTTAGTTTTTCCACTTCATGTCAGTTTGTCTTTCCACTTCATGTCAGTTAGTTTTTCCACTTCATGTTAGTTCGTCTTTCCACATCATGTTAGTTAGTTTTTCCACTTCATGTCAGTTCGTCTTTCCACTTCATGTCAGTTTTTCCACTTCATGTTAGTTCGTCTTTCCACATCATGTTAGTTAGTTTTTCCACTTCATGTCAGTTCGTCTTTCCACTTCATGTCAGTTAGTTTTTCCACTTCATGTTAGTTCGTCTTTCCACATCATGTTAGTTAGTTTTTCCACTTCATGTCAGTTCGTCTTTCCACTTCATGTCAGTTTGTCTTTCCACTTCATGTCAGTCATTCCACTTCATATCAGTTAGTCTTTCCACTTCATATCAGCTGGTTAACCATTACACCATGTCAAGCTACCCAACCAAGAATGAAAGACCTCATTTTGTTTCATTCTTTTGAATAGTGCCAGGTATATGCCTTTATACTCAATATAAGATCGTCCTGAAATAAATACTTACTTAGTTTAATCTGCCACAAGACTAGAAACATGGGACACTGAGTGAAGATCAAACTCACTACAGTAGTAATTATCTCCAAAACAAGCTTGTCTGAATTTCTGGAATGAGGGGGTTTTATTTACAGTTGAACAAATGTTCTTGTCTTTGTTGTTATTGTCCCAACATTTTGGATGTAATATTTATTTTTTTAAAAATACAAAAATGTGGCACAAGGCCAAGAATGGGGATTAGGGAAGGCTGGTCTTTTTTTGTCTTCAGTCAACTTAGCTAGCTTCATTCGCTGACACAAAAAGACTATACAATATTCTTTGCACCAAAACATCACATTCTTACTTAACATTTTTAATACAAACATCATAATACCTCAAGGATTTTGTGAAAATCTAACTAGTCCATTATGTATAATTTGTCTGTAGGGAGAGGGAATAACAAATTTAAAAATGAAAAACCTCGATGAATATTTAAACAATGGATAATACCATTTATAAAGAACTAAACAAAATGGTGTTAGTAATAAAAAAACATACAATCCTTAATTGTAACAGAAACATCAGTTAGCTGGAAAAAATTTATGTGGGGAATATATAAATTAACCAATCATTCATCCAACCATACACACAATTTCACACTTGTTCAGGCATGACAACAAATACGAAAAATGCACATTCGAAAAACAAAAAAGTGGCCTGTATCCATCAGGGAACTAACATTTTTAGTCACCTAACAAGAGAGGGGATAGGGACAAAAATAAACATGGGGCCAATACATACACTAGCTAAGTTTTCAGCATTTTGGTCATTGTGTTCTCTGATTTTCTTTAGGCATTTATCAATCTTACTAACCTACAGGAAATTTGAAATTGAGCCCTTTACTTAATTTATGGCGTTGATTGTTTTCATTCAGAAACCAAGACAAAATATTTACTTTTATAGATTAAATAAAGGTTTCAGTTGGAAATTTCCTGAAGGTCACAGACACCTGAAAACTGCAGAGGGTATAATGACTGAAATGCAACAATAATAACATTAGACTGACTATAGATAATGTGAATAAATAAAACAAACTTTCTAACCATTGTTACATGGAGAGATGATATTTATTTGTGGCCTTAGAATAGTGATATATGACATAAAGCTTATATATTCAAGGATAAACATTGATAATTACTAAGCTTAGTATGCAATCATAAGAGTAGTATATCTCTCTCCAGTTGCAGTTTCACTTATTAACAACTCGTATTGGTATTATTTTATTTATTATCCGATAAGCATAAAATATAAAGTATACTAATATATATCTAAACTTATTTATAAATGGAATTTTGTTTGTGTGTGTGTATGTGTGTGTGTGTCTGTTACCTATAGACTCCGAAACGGCTGAACAAATTTTCTTGAAAATTTACACAGTTGTACTATAAGTGTCTGTGAGTGTTCATAGCTAGGTTTTGTGTCGAGGTACCCCCGATAAATATCGATAATTGATAATTGAAAAAATCAGGTTATAGAAGGAGTGGTCCGATTTTAATCAAATTTGATACACTCATAGACAAAGACATAAGAAACGATATTCAGAACTTTCAAGGTTGCAGTTCTTATAATAGTGCAGAAAATCAATAATATATATATATATATATATAAAAGGCAAGATGTTTTTGTGTGTGTTTGTTTATCTGTCTGTATGTCCTTTATACAAATCCACAATTTTTATCCGATTCTCACCAAACTTCACGCAAATATTCTTTAGGCTGAGTCTGAGCTCCAGGACCATGGATTAGTTTTAAAGCTTTCATTACACCCGAGCAACGCTGGGCTATACTGCTAGTTATTGATAGTTAAGTGCCATAAGTGATGTATGCTTAGGTGATCATGTCTTTTTTGAGTCATGACTGATTAGGTAGAAGATTTTTTCCAGCAGGTTGCTGTTTCTTTCTGCAGTAGACTGTTTGCCAACCAAGGCTATAGAACCCAGTCTGCCCTGCTATTCAACCCATAGCTGGGTGAAAGGATTCCAGGTTGGTTTTCCTTCTTCTGGAACAGTTGCTATCCATTCTATAGAAACCAGTTTGTCCTGCATGAAGAATTTGACTGGAATTTGAACTCAGCTCTCCAATTTCTCAATTTGAGATATTATCCATTACTCCACACTGCCTCCTAATGAGTATTGTTCTGATAACAAGTGTATTACCTATTAAATGATGAGATTATTTATTTGATCAGCAATTTAATCCAAAATCAGAGTTCCTTGGACCAAAGTGTTGCTCCCTGGCCTTCTCTCTGCAAAACATTGTCTCTCTCTCTCTCTCTCTCTCTCTCTCTCTCTCTCTCACACACACACACACACACACACACACACACACACACACACACAATGATACATGTTGCATTTTACAGGCATAGTCCCATAAAATAAAAGGTCAAGGAGGCTAAATTACAAAAATGGGAGTAGTAGATTTATGTTAAAATGTGGGGGGGATACATCAGATGTTAAAATCAGAAGGGCTAAGTCAGATGGTAAGATGGCAGGGATTTCCAGTTCCTTCTAAAGTTGACTTCAGCTCTATACTCCTAATGTCAGTCCTTTCGTAGGCTAATATAATTCCACGCAGTAACCATCTACCTTAGGTGGATCTTGAGCCTTGCATTGGGTAGACATTAAAAAAACAGTTATTAAGATGTTAAAATGTTGGTGGGGGCTAAATCAGGTATTAAATTTCAAAGATTCTTGACTATAAAGTTTTTCTTATAAAATGAATAGTTTTAGATTTATTATCTTACTGCAAGCATTTGTTTTGTTTTGATTTTAAATACACATTTTTGTATCTAAAATGTTTGTATTTATTTTCAGGAATTATACCTGTAGCCATTTTCCATAGATGTAGAAAAATTCTATAGGTCTCATATGTAAGAAGCTAATGTTTTAGAAAACAAAAGTAAAATAAAGTTTTATTATTTATTTTGAAAATTAATTTTAGTATATACTAGCATCATAGCCCGGCGTTGCCCATGCAACTCAGAACATTTTAGTAGTAGGAAAAGATGCCACTTTTTATTTTATATATTTTGTTTTTATTTAAAAAAACACTTTTTTAAAAAAAATATTTCTTTTGTTTCAAAATTACAGGGAAAAATATTCACTTTTTTTTGTTGACCAAATGAATTTTTAAAATGTCGAAATAAAAATTAAATATAAAGGCCCATGTTTTGTTTTTAATAAAAAAATATTTTAGTCGCGTTTGACACGTGATTTGATGTCTGTGACATAATTCAGCAACCATCTTAGATCTTAGATGTTTTACGGAGCAAATGTAAACAATCGTGTCCATTGGCCAAAAAGTGCAAAAGGGAAACTTGCTGAACTTAAACTCAAAAAGTATGTGTCGACCTGTCTTCCCTGTAGATATGTGTCCCTAGAAAGTCTGAATGGTGGAGCTTAAAAAATGTAAGTGTGCATAGGGAACAGTCACACACAGACTAACAGATTGCCTTTTATATATATAGATTTACCTGGACTATCTACTAAGCCAGAATTTGATGCAAGGTTGATTTTATGTGAGGAGTCTGTACTCATATGTATGCATATGGGCTAAAGACCAGTGATATGAAGATGTTTGGTGATGTCTGGGGCCATTGATTGTATGCCTCTAAGACTCAAGGTGCCTAGTACTGAGAAATGTGAGAAAGGAAGTCATTTTAAATATGTAAAAACAGATGAAATATAAAATAAACACTTTATTCGAATTAAATATAAACTGAATTTTTATTTCACTCTTCGATTGAATGCCTTCCTGCTATCAGACACTCTACCCCTACTTTCTGCATACTACCGCTAAGGACAAAAATTGCGGGTTTCCTGTGATCACTGTCATGCTGGCATCAATATTACCCCCCCCCCCAACTCTCTTAGTGCAACGAGCAAGGTGCTGCTGCAGAATTGGAACCCTCAGAGCTGGGTTCCTTCTCCCATCTAAAATGAAAACCATTTACTTCAATTCTGGCCAAAAGGGAACTCCTGTGCCAGACAATTAATAGTAGTGATAATTTTAGATGTATGATACAGCATAAATCCTAACATTGTCATAGACTGAGTTTTCTTGAGAGAATGATCTGTTTAGTTTGCTGTTCCAGTAAAAAGTGAGGAAGCTGAATCTTCCCCACTCTTCACCTCCTCCCTATAGTACCATGGATGTTTATATACATGGATTACTAAACCTAGCACGGTACAAATGTATTGATTTCCCCTACATTCCCACAGCATGGTACAAATGTACCTGGTGAAGATTGAACTCATTTTTTTGCGATTAACCGACAAGTTACTGTTTCACATCATAGTTATTTATTTAGTGTACATTTATTTCAGTACAATTATGAGGCATCCATTTAGGACTGCATTTACTCTGCAAATATAATGATCAACAAAATCAGCTCATTAGTCCTTATCTAATAGCAAACTGACCCATTACTTAAAATCTATATTTTTCAGATTGGCGCGAAAAAAGTAAGAACCGGAAGCTGAATGCCACTGATCGGAAGTGACGTAAAAAAGCTACTGCTACTGCTGCTATTGGCCGCATTTTCAGTTACTTCTTTACGCAAGGGCATGTATGTACGGGGCTAGGCCAGTGTGCGCTTTTAAGAATCCACCAAAGGGGAAGACCTGATGTAACGGCCGCGAAAATGAGTATGCCGGTCGATGATATCGTCTATGTGAGTCTGCTGCTGTTGTCCATCCCATTCGGGCATGTGGTAAAGGTGACAAAGAGCGCGGCCGGCAAGCAGGCTCTCACTGGAGTGGTGGGTGCTGCCATGGCTGTGCTCATATGTCGTCTGCACATTCTCCACTCATTAATCACTACGGCCGTCAATTGCCTCATCGTCAAGTTGTTGCCGCAAAAGTAAGTCGGATAAATTATTTATTTGATTCCTTCTTGGTTTGTGATCGGTGTTTCGGGGATAACCCGCGACGTTTTCCTCATTTAGGGCGATTTTGTTATTATTATCATTATTATTTATTTTCTAAAAGTCTTCCGTACACCAACCATAACAATCGTTTTTGACTTCGTAGAATAACTTAAGTTACAAGAAAAAAACATGCACAAAATAGGAATCTTTTATGACCCACATTTTTTGTCTATGGATGAACATTGGTAATCAATGCTTGCTTCATCTTTCTCTTTCTCTCCCTCCCTACATCTTCCGTTTATTTAATTTTATAATTGATTCCTGTTTAAAAATCAAGGTCATGTTGGCTTTTAGTTTTGTATTTTAAGACTGTTTTATTATTTTTTTTTAAAGATTATAACAGAAAAACATCTTTATTTTTCTTTTTTCTCTATTATTAGTTATTACGTTTTTGGTCACCCGTAAAAACCATGAGCTGATTTATATATATTTTTTTTCTTTTCGGGGATGATTTTATTAAAATTAAAATAATATTTATATCTGTGATAAATTTGATTTCTTCTTTCTTTTTTTTTTTTTTTTGTATCCCCATCACTCTTATCCTTTAAATTCTTTCTTCTTTCGTTATTGTTTATAAATTTCATACCCGCCTAATTGTTCACGTTGCTAAATAGTAATAATAATAATATTGCTACTTTATGAAACAGGTACTTTTTCAAATTCTGTTTTAAGTTTAATGCAAAAATCTAATTTGTGTGATTACTTATTTTAAAAATTGTATTTTTACTTTTTTACCTCAGTTAAGGTTTGTTGTTTCAGATTTTTTTTTTTTTTTTTTACCTGATAATTTTAAAATTTTAATTACAAATTTAGTAACGATAACATAATTCATTAAACGGCATAAAACTAAATCGGGTACTAATTTTCTCACGAAAATTATTCTAAAACAGGTAATTAAAAAATAATGAAACATCTTTTATTTTGGTATGGTCACGTGTTCATGTTGTCGTAAGTGAATCTATTCCGATGATGATTTGCTGTTTTGGATTATTATTTTTGAAAGTTATATTTGGTTATTTAATTTAATTTACTTCATACTTTTTTAGTCTTTTCTTATATCACTTTATTTTGTTTCTCGCTCTAATTCCTTAAAATTTTAACTGTGGATAAATCATATAGTTAGGGGTGAAATCTTAAAGATCGAGGGATGTTTTAAAATTTTTTTGTTATTTTTTTATTTTTTTTTAACTTTGTTCGGTTTATAAAAGAAAAAACGTTTTCCCCTATATTTTTGACATAAAAAAAAACAACTTTACATTTGATTTTGAATTCTTTTAGTTTTACTTCTGTGATGAGGAAAAATCCTACCACCATTCAATAAAAATAGAAAAAATACTATTGCATTGTCCTAAAAATCTGTACCTGTCGTTTCGGTTTAATGAATGACTGACAATTCAAAAGTAAATCTGCGAAAAATAAATACAAACTACAATACATTACAATTAGAAAATGTTGAGATTCCTGACTCGGATTCCCCTTACACACAATGAAAACATTAAAAACTATAAATAAATTAAAATATTTCGTTAATACCGATTTTGGTTGGTTTATATTGGTAACATGTATTGTAGTTTCTCGAAACATTGGAGAATACCAATTGTCCAACTCCAATATCAATCACTTCAGGTGGGCAGATTCCTTTCAGGAACTTCATTCAATCGGTCCATACTGCTAATCAGACTGTTTTTTTTTTTTTTTTTTTACAGTCACTCTCTGCTGTTTTAATGATTTTGAGATAAATAAACTAATTAAATGGTTTATTTTTTATTTTTTTAAAAGACATACACTGAAGAAAATGTGGTCAACCTTTCATTTAGAGAAACTGGTTTTACAATTTTAAAGAAAAATCAGAAGGATGTTGTTGTAAAAACACTAAAACTAATTTATTTTTTATTTAATTACCCTTAACTAAGATTTAGTAATAAAATAACATTTACTCAAACTATGGACTGGATTATGAATCATTTTCATGGGGAAATTGAAAAATTGCGTTCACTTTTTTTTTTGTTTATTTTTTAAGTTGTTTTATTTTTTATTCAATTTATTTTTTTTAACCGTGATAAATTTCAAATTACCATTTTGTTGCTCTGTGTGCTAATGTTCTTCTATTTTGATTCCAAGCTTGTTTTTAAATTTTATTTTTAAATAAATAGAAAAAAAATGAAGTTAATTGTTTTTTAAATTTTTATCGTCTTCCCAAAATTTCTGCAATTGTGAAGAAGAGTATTTGTTTAGGGTTTAAGAAACCTTTAAGACTTTATTTGACATAAGAATGATTTAATAAATTCAACAGAAAGAAAGAAAGAAAGAGACGAGAAGTAGGAAGACAATCCCTCTTTACTGGTCTGAACTTTGAGGTATATTTCGTCATCGCAATTCATTCGAGGTATTTCCCCAACTTCCCCTTCTTGGATTGTTGTATGTTAATGAATGAGATGATGCTAAATGCCTGTTCTTCCTAACCGATTCTAATTTCCTTAGAAACCAAGAATGACTTTCGGCTCGTAAGGGTGGGGGCCCTAGTTGTATAATATTTTTTTTTTAAAAAGATTGTGGAAGTGGTTGTTTAAATTGTTTGAGTCAGCTTTCTGCTTTTTCCTTTCTTCAGTTTTTATGAGAATGCAGTCATCTATGACAAATTCTACTATAACTTTCGTAAGAAAAGAGGTCGTTTTTTTAATTAATTTTTTTTAACCATCACTCACATTGCAAGTGTACTTTTTAATTGAAAATTTGATAGTTGTTCACAATTTTTATTAGTCGTTAAACAGTGAAAATATCGTGAAATCATGATTTTTATTTATTTATTTATTTTTGGTAGACCAACCGGTACTCTACGGACACTCAGTGTCAAGGATAATTCTTTGTTAAATCAAACAACTTAACTGATGTCACAAGGGAAACGATTTATTTTTTTCGTCTGTAGAAATCAATTCGTTTCTTCGGTATCTATAATTATTATTATTATTCGGCACATTTTTGTTGGAAGTTCTCGCAATATTAAGATGGGGGCATGGATAGAGAACTAGGTACTGAAGAATCTGCTTGTGTTGTGTTACTACTTTCACTTTTAGTTTTTTTGTAAATTTCAAAACAACTTGTAGTCACTTGTAGTCCATGAACTTATTCTTGCCTTGTTCATTTTTTTTTTTTTTTTTTACATAGTAAAACCGTCCGTTTTGGACTTATTGTAGGTAGACTTGTAGAACACGACAGTAAGAAATCAGTTTTGTTGTTCGTTTCATTAAAAAAAAGTATAATAATTTGACATGAGTCGTATCGTAAGTTACTGGAAAATAGTTTCTCTGAAAAATAATAATAGTTACACTAAAGGCTAGCCGATTCTTCTAAAATCCATGTTTACGTCTGTGTTCTTTTTTGTTTAACTCGTAAATATTTCATTATTTTATCATCAACAACAACTGAGAACTAATCTTGAAAAATAAGTTATCAGTAAATTGTTTTCTCACGATATCGGAATCTTTTTTTTCTCTTTGTTTTTTTTAAATCTTCGAATCATGAAGAAAAGGAAAACCCTACGTAAAATTTTAAAAATTACAAAAAGACTAAATTAATTTATTTTTAGACTTACTAGTGACACACCTGTCATTAGCTTATTTATTTTAAATTTTGTAATGAGCAAAAATTATCAAATAGTACTGCGAATAATTGAAATAATTGTTATGAATCGAGCATTCTGTAGCCGTTGTCGTGATTTGGAATCAGAATGGGATACCCTTTTTCTTTTCTTTCCACGTCTTTGTAAGTCACATGACGTAGATTTTGAGTTTTTAAAAATAAACACCTGTTTTATTTTATGACAATAAATATTCATTTTCAATAATAATCTTTTGTGTTATAGCATTATTCTTTTGCTCACTGTGATTTTTAATAAATCATTCAATAAAAGGTGATGAAACGCTCCTCTTAAAGTCTCTAAAAAACTCATTTCATATTTTGTTTTGTGGGATAGTCGGCATTTTTTTTTATTCAATTAATCAATCTATTTTAGAGATTATATTATAAATTAAAAAAAATACTAAAAATAACTTTATAAATCATAACATTTGACCTTGATATTTTTTTATTTACTTATTAACTAATTTTATCATTTGTCACTGGTATGAATGAACTCCCACGCATTAAAAATAAGGAGAGGGAAAAGTCAGTACTTTAATTCATTCATTTCATTAATTATTGTATAATTTTCCATGTATTTTTGAGCAATCATAGGTCGATCTGAGCAGATAGATGTTTTGTCAAGAGATCTGGAGTTTCCTTCTATAGGTGAATGACACTTCTTGTAACATTCGGTGTAAGTCTGATTAAAAAAAAAACGGAAGAAATATAGCGTATGAAATCTTAAGTTTCTTTACGTTTTTTTATCACGTTTTCCTTTTATTTTCATATATTTTAACGTCAAAGCACATTTTTTTTTTTTTAGGCTTATTCAGCAAAAACAATATTTTTTCTCACGTAAACATTTATTGATATTATTTTCAGTTTAATTAATGTCGGATAATTTCGTCTCTTATAGAAAACAAAAGTCAGTATACTAGAAATATCTAAAAACTGTCACGTTTCTGCAGGACATAATGGATCTTCTTGGCTTTCCAGATTCCTTTTCTTATCTGTACACTATTATAGATATGCTTTCTTGGAACGTGAGTGGTTTCATGTTGTCTTCTCCAAGGTTTGGAACTTAAATGCTAACAACTGTTATCCACGTGTTAGCATGGAATACACATATAAGAACTTTAGACATGAGGAAAGTTGGAAAACATATTGGTAAAAACAGATTAAAACAAAAGATGATCCAAGTTTGGATATATAAGATAAAGGAAATTTTTTATTTCAGAGCTCTCTCTTCTCATTCTTGGTGGTGGATTTTTTTAAATACTATTACTCACTCTAGAGCCGCCCAAAGTTGAGGGTAAATGAATGAGGTTATTGTAATTGCATGAGGGGAAAAAGACATATATGTAGGATAGCTATCAGTTGACCATAAACCTAAAAGAGGGTAAAATCAGTGTGATCAATGAAACATTCTTTTGGGAGTCCATTCAGCAAAGTAACAGTTCTGAGAAGAAGCTCTCTGAGTAGAACTTCCTCCTTACTTATGGAATATGAAAGGAATATGGTGTATTTGGCATGGCAGGTCCTATCTTTGAATGTCAGAACAGGTAGAACTAGAGAATGTAGCTTGTATGAGTAGTGAGAGTCTAGTAATGTTTCATTTGTAGGAAAAGATTTCATCACCCAAATGGCTGTGTAAATGTTTTTTGAATTCTATCAATGCTAGAAAGTGAAGATTGGGATGCTGCCATCCAAATAGGGCAGAAATATTCGTTTGGGTCTGATCTGGCTCTTGTAAAGATAAAGTATGATAAGCCAGGTACTTTCTGCCACATGAGGTCTGGAGTGACCTTGAATCCTGATAGGCATTTCAAACAAGGACTGATTAAGAGTGCAACCATTCATCATGACTGAAGAAAATTCAGGATCTACTGAATGATGATGAAATGTTATTTGCTTGATTTTAGAAGTATTTAGTTACAAGTTGTTTTTTTTTCTCTCCATTGAGTTGTTGGAACTGGGATTATTTCTTTAAATTACTTATATTCAAAAGAATTAGTTTGTGTTTTATTATTAAACTAATGTTAATAGGCTAACATGCTGGTGTACATAATATGCACTTTGTAAGATTTTATTATATAAAATAGTAACAAGCAATTCAAATTCTTGTTTAATAAATAAAAGATCTGAAATTATGAAACAATTTATTTCATGATTTGTATCCACATCTTTCTTGTTCTGATTGCTATTCAGGCCACCATATTTCCTTGCCTTTCCCAGGGTACATGTCACATTTGGTAATCTGAAAAGATTTGAGCAGACATTTCGTTAATTTTTATAAAAATTTCAAATTTGATGTTCAAAATTCAAAATATTCTGTTTCATATCAAAATGTGTTATCAGTTTAATTTTCAATTTTTTTTATCTACTTTATATGCTTGTGTTAAGCCAGTTTCATATATAGTGCAGCCCCTGAATATTAACCCCTCAAAATAAAAGTGTATCCCTATATAGTACAACTAGTTATTAAAAATGAATGATTTTTCATCTCTTAAAAAAAAAAATACCTGTGTATAGTGTGTGCCACCTTCCCTGATTTTTTTATGTCTAAAAAAATGATCTTAAAAGCAAACTGAACATATATATATATATATATATACACATAAAGAATCACAAGATAGCCAAAACTTACCGCGGTTTCACACAATGGCTCGTATATATATATATACAAAAGTTTGTATATGTACAGAATAAACCGTTCCCAAGAGTGTTTGTGCATAAGTGAATGAAACTAATTTTATTGACAAGTAGGGAGGACAAATCTTTGAACACCATTTTTCTACATTCAACTGTAATATATAAAATATTTCACTATTTTAAATGTTTAAAAAAAACCAAAAAATATGAAAATGATGCAAAAGTATCAACCTAGAAAAATTTTGTTGGAAAAGAGTGCTGCGCTGTTAGCTGATATCTGTTTTCCTGTATGGCAGTGAATGCTGGACAATCTCTTCAAAGATTGAGAATCTTGAAGTAATAGAAATGTGGTTCTGTAGAAGAACGCTGAGGGTGCCATAGACCGAATGTGAGAGCAATAACGAGTTTTTGGACAGAATTAAAAATTAGAAAAGAAACTTATATTTAACATCAGGAAGGGACAGTTGAAGTTTCTGGGATATATAATGAGTGAGGAGAGCTTAGAGAATCTAATACTCATAGGGAAGATGAGGGGAGAGAAGGACAGGTAAATAGCGCATGACATATTTGATAGGCTTAAGCAAATGGTAGGGTTTGGGAGGAATAACAAGACAAAATATATTAAGAACTACAAGGAACAGGAAGATGTGGAGGGCAGTGATCGCCTACATCATCAAGGGACACAGCACATAAAAGAAGACTTGATATTCTTGAAAGAAATAACTGTATAACTTTTTAAATAGTTGACACACATCGATATTTATTAAGTTTAATTATGTGTGGCACTTCCTGTAAGGGTTAAACTAACTACACACTTGTAATGGCCTATAAGATCAGCTTGCTGACCATGGCAAAAGTGTCTTCCAAGTAAAATATGCACACACACACAAACACTATTACATTAGCATATATTATTTATATTTGAACAAAATTTCAGGAGTTTGTTCAGTGGTTAATTCTATTTCTGTTATAAGATGGCATTAACAGCATTTTGTTTTAATTGACTATAATGAAAAATATCTTTATTTTATTGTAACAAATATTTCATTAGTGTGCAGTTTTAAAAGTTTTATCAAAATTAGTGGATTTTTATTCTTATATTGAAGATGGAAGAAAATGTCAAAGGTCATATTTTCAGTGTATTATGCTTTTAATAAAAAGTTAGAATAAAATGCAACTCAAATCTAAAATTAGATTTATAGTTTGTGAGAGGGTAGGATGAATGAGAAAAGTACTTTGTAAAGTTTCATGTGAGAGATTTCTTGTTAAGCTATATGATCAGATAGAGTATTTGAGCTTGATAACAATCAAATTGATGACTTGAGAACGATCAGTGTTATGTGATGTAGAAGATAGACAACATAGAATATCCAAATCACTGGGAAAAAAAGAAATGTCTATCAGGTTAGTTGTATTACTTTGATGTGAGGCTTCCATATAAGTTAGATAAAAAAAAATCTGCTGAACTTGGAGAGAATTAAAGTATCACCTTGACTGGATGACATTTCAGTGTGATTTTTCTATTTCAAATTTTCATTTTATTTTACAATATGGAATCTATGAGATTGTGTGCCAATGAATCATCACTAACAAAAGGTCAGCCTTTATTCAAACAAGGTGATGTTATTTATACAGAGACTGAAAATGGTAATATTAACATAAGGAAACATTTGGCATTCATTGATCGAACAACCAATACTACTTTCAGTTGAAATTTACAAAATCTTTCACTTGAAGCAACTTTTCAGGAAAATAGGTTTTTCAAGCCCAGTAGCTGTTATTACTCTTTTCAGTATTGATGGGGGTTTCCTTCCTAACCTTTTACTTGAAGTAGCATGGAATGTCAACATCTTGACTATCTCATCATTTTCTCTTCAAGTTACATGTGCTGTCTGTTTTAGTTGTTGCTGTTGTTAAAGGTCCATGTGTGATGTGGTTTCTTTTATTTGGTACAATTCTTTGTGATTATGTACTGCCAGTCCACAATGTTCAAAGAAGAATGATCTTTGTCAAGAACCTCAGGCTTCACTCATTCAAAGCCTTTTTTAACCATTGATTTTAAAAATCTTACAGCTGACAGATTACATATTTCTAACCAAGTTTGGTATCATGCATTGACATCAATATAAAAGTCTCAATCTAACAAGACTGTAAGAGCATTACTTTTCAGGCTGATATTTTGGTTTTGTAGCAATTGGAGGTATTGTACAAAACTCTCTCTGACGTATCCTATTCTATGTTTACTTTCCATTTCTGCTGTACTAAATTTTATTATAACTGACCCATACGCTGAAGTATCTGAAGTATTTAGTATTTAATAGTTTCTCGTGCTGAATTTTTATGGTGGATTTAGACTGTGTTTCATTCTAAATCCAGATCATAATTTGTCTTTTTGGAAAGGTTTCTCTAGAGTTCTAGAGAATATTTGGTAGAGGATATTGATTTTTTTTTTTTTTTTTTGTCTCAAGATTGTTCTTATCGCTTCTTTGAATATCTATGTCACCAGCTTAAATGGTTAGTGCCCATCTTATCACTTCTGTATTTTGTAAATGCAGATAGCATAATCTATTAAAAGATTAAATAGACTGGAGCTCTCATTTCATTCTTGGCATACTCCTAATGAGGTTTGAAATATTTCTATATTGTGGTCTTCACCAGACATGTAGGATTCTGTAGATTGATACAACTCCTATTAGATCAATGTATTCAGTGGATTTGGAGCTTGGAAGGTGGTTTGTAATGGATAAGAAGAGGAAGTGTATTGATGTGGACATATGCTGCTGTGAGGTTGAGAAATTAAGTATAGTGTTTCTTATTAGAAAGGTAAGCAATTCCATGGAGTTTTTGATGACATATACCATCATTGCATTTCTTACAAAAATGAAAACCAATCTGGATCATAAGAAGTAGACTTTCAAAAATCAATGAGAGTCTAGTTAATGTTCATTAATATTTTTACCATGATGGATCCAACTGAGATACCTCTCTATATGTGAGGGTCTCTGTTTCCATAATGCATTAGTATGTGACAAACCCCACTTTTTAGAGATGCATTTCTGATTCCAGACTTCTTTCATAATATAGAGGAATTTGGAGTATTCTAATATGAGCTCCTTTTGGAAAACAGAAAAATTAATTCAAATAAATATTGCTCTTAATTAGACCAACTTAAAGTATCAATGAATGAATGAAAGGTGTCTGGAATTAAAAGACCAGGTGTAATATTCTGTCTGAATAAAACTTGTTTCTTTGGTGATTGAACAAAAATTGTTGTTTTGGGAAGTTTTCATACATTAACCATATCTGAATTATCATTTACTTTTTTTTTTTTTTTAAGAATTCCACCTAATGAAAACAAAATATATTTCCTGGAAGACTGTGAAAGTTGTCTAGAATAGTCTTTTGGTTAAAAAGAAACCAAGATAAAATTATAAACTTGCCTGGAAAGTGGTAGAAGATAATGAAATAAAACAATATGGTACTGAACGAAGTTAATGTTTTAAAAAAATTGCTTTTCACTTTTACTTAATGATAGACTAAATAACTATTGTGGAATTCAAAATTTTAAATTCTTGTTACTGGCAACCTAATTTCAATCACTTATTTCTGGTGTTTTGGCTCATTTTCTCTTTTCTAGATTTTTATTCTTTCTCCTTTGTGAGAACAATGACAAGAATAAGCACCTTTTCCTCTCAATGCAGGAAAGTATTGAATTGTTAGGAAAATTTCTGACTAGAATAAATGCTGGAATGGTGATTGGTCAGTGGATAATTATTGAATTAGAATTGACCTCAGTCTAGCAAAAGCCTTAATCTACTCATGCTAGAAAATGTTGGGTATTCTGGATATCTTATGATTCAAACAAAATACATAATTTCTGTGTTGCTGTTATCTTTTGCATCAAACTTTATTACCTAGAAAGCCATTCCATCTTGAAAAAAGGAGCAAGTACTTTTTCAAATTTCTTTGTCAAACCATTGTCAACTATTTTTAGAGTAGCTTTTTCATGTTAATTTTACTAGCTTTTTATTATTCTGCTAATGGTGGTATATTAAAATGGTCTCGATTTTTCTTGTTGTTACCTACTAAGTTTATTCTGCTACTATTTTGTTTGGTTGCAATAATTTTCTGGACAAAGTAAATGTTTCTGGTGATGAGAGAAAAATATAGAACTTTTGTTTTAACAAGTTTCAGCACTCAATCTGTAGAGAAATTGAACATTGAAAATCAGGAAAAAAGGAATTAACAATGACCAGGAAGCATTACTGAGAGTATAGGGCTTTTATAAAAATAAACACTCTTTGAAAAGACACTGTCCATCCCATAGAATAATGATGATTCACATCAAGAAGGAATGGCATGTGAGTGAATTTTAGTAAGATTTTAAACTGGTCTGGATCCAATCTCTTGACATCTTCTTTGGAATCTACTGGAAAAGTAAGGTCCAGGATGACTAGTAGAGATTCAGTTGCAGTAAATGGCCAAACTAGTCTTCAATACATGCAATGTCTTTCTTGCATCTCATAGATATTATTGTATACTACAAATGCATTGTTGATGATTTTGATAAATGCATTTAAAGGAAAAGATTGCCACCAGTTTGAAATTAATACAAGTATTACTGACAGAACTGGGTTTATATATATATATATATATATATATATTAGACCGGCCTCGGCCTTTCATCAGAAACAAATGATTTTAAAATTTAAACTAGAAGCGTCCGTCATGAGGAGTGTTCATCATGCAGAAAGAAAGAAAAATACTGGATTTTAAAATTAAATACATATAGGCTAGGGTTAAATAGGGACTTAGGTATTTTGAATCTTTATAAATATTTCAGTAGTTAAAATTTTTCTTTAAAACAACATGTAAAAGTATTATTACAGTTAGATTTACATTTAAAAATATTCAGACTCTGTTGCTTTCTGCATCACGTGACGGACGCTCCTCGCAATGGACGCTTCTAGTTTAAATTTTAAAATCATTTGTTTCTGATGAAAGGCTGAGGCCGGTCTGAAATATCAAATATATATATAATAGAAATAATTATATATATATATATATATATATATATATATATAGTAAAACGTAGCAACAAAACAGTAGCCCTAATTACGACTGAAACCAGAAAACCTACTGCTAACAAGTCGGTAAAATTAGTCGTCAAACCCAAAAGGTACTACCAAATGGGTAGAGGGGAATAAAAAAAGAAACAAACAAAGCATAAGCTGTGTTCGAAAGAAAAAAACCCGAAGATGAAAACCTTAACAAAAAAGAGCTCAATACGAAAGTATGAAAGTAGAGCAAAAACACGAACTAAATCTAAAAGTGAGCCAAAAGTCAACCGCGATTTCACTAGCCGGATCGTCAGGACTTGGCCAACAAATTAGACAAAAACTGCAAATTAAATAGCACTGATCAGAAGATACCAAACCAAAAACAATCTTTATTGACAACAACAACAACAAAAATAAAAAAATTAAAAAAAAAGAAAAATTAAAGTAAGTGATTTTTTAAATGAATGCACTTATTTATAATTTCAGTTTTGGAGTTAAGTAAGTTATGGGGAGGTTCAAATAAAGCTATTGCTAATTTTTCTTCACCACAAAGTTGGCAAAACTTACAACCTAATTTATATTTAGGACATTGTTTTATTCTTTCCCATTTGAGAATGGGGTCTTTATTAGTAGTATTTTTTAGATGCCATACATATGTAGCTAAGGCAGTGTTGTGGCTATATTTTATGTGTTTAAATGAACTGTTATTACCAAAATGCCTAAAAGATATACTACAATTTACTTCACCTACCAATCGTAAGACTAAAAATAGAGCCAGGAAAATAATCTGGTTTAACCACCCCCTTTCAATAAGGAAATTAAAATTGGAACTATATTTTTTAAATTAATTGACAGGCATTTTGGTAGTGATAATTGTCTGCATAAAATTTTCAATAGAAATACTATTAAGTTAAGTTATTCTTGTTTACCTAATGTAGGTAAAATTATTAGTGGTATTAATAAGAGTAAATTAAAAAAAACATGAGACCCGTAGTTCCAAACTTAAATGTAATTGTAGACGAAAGAATGAATGCCCCATTAATGGTAATTGCCAACAATCTAGTGTCGTGTACGGTTTTAGGGTTTATGAAGACGAAAACGATATCAATCCTAAGTCCTACATTGGAGCGACTCATGACATATTTAAAAGAAGATTTTACAACCATAACAGTTAATTCTAAATAAGTGCATTCATTTAAAAAATCACTTACTTTAAATTTTTTTTTTTTTTGTTGTTGTTGTTTTAGCCTTTGTTTTTGGTTTGGTATCTTCTGATCAGTGCTATTTAATTTGTGGTTTTTGTCTGATTTGTTGGCCAAGCCCTGATGATCCGGCGAGTGAAACTGCGGTCGACTTTTGGCTCACTTTTAGATTTAGGTTGTATATATATATATATATATATATATATGTGTGTGTGTGTGTGTATGTTATTTTTATTAATGTTTTACTATAGTAATGCATTTCATGACTCACTGGTCAGAAATGAAAGCAGATATTACTAAAAGAACATCTCTATTATATGTATATTGCTGAATCTATTAACTTATAGGACTAAATACTTGAAACCATAATTATTGGTTTCTAATTAACTGTAAACTGGTTTATTATAAATATAATTATTATAGAATTAATTTTTATTTAAAAAAAACGTGCACATTTTTATTCTTTTTTTTTTCTTTTTTTTACCTTTATGGTAGTTAAGTGCCATATGTGATACCTGTTTAGGCAATCATGTCTCTTTTTATACATAAGCAGAAGATCTTATCATGGTAGGTTACCATTTCTTTCTGCAATAGACCAATTGCAACCAAGGCTATAGAGCCAAGTCTGTCCTGCTATTCAACCCATATCTTGGGAGAGTAGAGATGGACTTGTATCTTTCCCAAGGGTATTTGCATATAAGGGATCATAACAAATCTGACTGGAATTTGAACTTAGTTTCTTGATTTTATTCTGAGCTGTTATCCATTACACTGCACATTCTGATAAGAAGCTTAAAATATTAAGTACCTCTTTTCAAATTGATTTGTTTGGTTAGGTCAGTTTTAGTATAGAGTTGACTTTCTAGAACACTTAGTGTGGATCAATCTCACACTTAATGGCTTGTGATGATGATATACCTGTGGAGATGCTCACCACCCTTTTACAAATGTGAAATTTTATTATTTTATTTGTTTCTCTCTTTTTCTTATTTAGGAATGTGCTTTATCTTAAATGATTGAATAAGAATAATCTACAATGTTTTTTAGTGATACTCTGATCTTTTATATTTTACAGTTGTATGAACAGCATCTGTAATATCATATTGTAATTTATTTTGACTAACTCTGAGTAGTTTTAGCTTGTCCAATATGATCAAATTCTGGATTATCTCTGTCTATCTGATATTGATTATCATTATCCATTTGCCAAATTACACCTCTCTCTCTCTCTCTCTCTATCTCTCTCTATCTCTCTCATATATATATATATATATATATATATATATATATATATATATAATCCTCTCTAATACATAACAAACCTAGTTGATACTAAGTAGTTGAAAAACAATCTTTTACATGACTATTGTATGTTTCTTTGATATTTTGCCAAGAGTATATGTTATTGCTTAAATATCAGTTTCTTTGATGCAAATGTAATCAAGTCATTTTTTAAAATGCTATTTAATGACTTAATTATTTAAGACAACTATTCTTCTGTGTGCCATGTCCCCTCTGGATGTGGGCGATCATGGCTCTCCACAATTTTCTATCCTTTGTATCTTTTTGTAAATTGTTTTTCTGCTACCTTTCCTAATCCATGTTCTGTCAACCATTTACACAAATTTGTTAGGTAGGTTATTCTCCACTTTCCTCTGTCTCTCTTGTTAATATCTTGTCAGAATCAAATTTTCTAAGCCCTTGCTATGTGCCCTGGAAATTTTAACTCTATCTCTTTCAGATAAATAAATGTCCTTTTTGTTTCCATTTTCTTAAAAACATTGTCATTGCTCACATGTTTAGTTCATGGTATTCTCAGCATCCTTCTGTAGAACTAAATTTTTGTTTCCTCAAGTCTCTCCTTCATTTGAACAATAGTATATATATATATATATATATATATATATATATATATATATATATATATATATATAATCATATGTTTAAAATCTCCTCTTGAAGCCAATGTATCGATAATGACAGGTGGTCTACTGATATACATAATTATTAGGCCACCCAAGTTTTTTAAAAGAAATGATGTATTTCATACTATTTTTAGCATTTATTGCCAAGTGGATAATTCTAAATGAAAATAGAATGGTTCTTTTGTTATTATTACTTTGCAAAATTTAACAAGGCAAAGAAGCAAGATAAACTTGTTCGAATCACCCTCAATTATTATCATTCTTTCATTGATGAAACTGCAATATAGGTAATTATTAAATGTTTATAAATTCATTTGGTACACATGTTATTGTTCAGTATTAACAAAAGAACCATTCTATTTTCATTTACAATTATTCACTTGGCAATAAATACTAAAAAATAGTATGAAATACATCATTTTTATTTTTAAACACTAGGGTGACCTAATAATTATGGCTGGTAGCGTAGGTATTTATAGTGGGAATAAGAATGATCTTGAACAAAACAATGGACATTCTTTACAAAGTATTTCAAGAACTAAGCCTCCATATAAACCTTTCCAAAACACAAACTTTGATCTGGAATTGGAATGAAAGCAATGATGGCATCTACTCTGAATCATCATCATCATTTATCCATCACACCGAGATGGTGCATAGGGCAGCAACTTTTTGTTGCTGTTTCTGCAACAAACTGTTTTTTATGGAACAGAGTTATTAGCCCTGCACCTGACCCCCAAACCTGGAGGACCGGTGGACCATTCTTGGTCTTTACATTTACAGCACCTGGTATTCCCAAATGGTTACCCATTTAAGTACTGACCAGGCTCAATGTTGCTTAACTTCGGTGTTCAGACGGGAACCGGTGTATTCAACATGATGTATCCGTAGATCTACCCTGAATCCCTCATAAAAATTCAGCATGTAGAATTAGTAAATACTAAACACTTATGGATAAGTTATAGTATAGAGATAAAGAAACTGAACATAAAATAGGCTGCACTTTGTAGTTTTGTTCAACATCAAAAGATGCCACAAAACCAAAACGATAACCTACAAACTAGTCATGCTTTTAAATAGCCTCAACAGATTGAGACTTTCATAAGGATGTCATGCATGGTTCTAAACACATTCAGAAATATCTAAAATGTTGTATAAAACTGCTTTTTCAGATCAATAGTTCAAAATGACTTTGACAAATGAAAGCTGTAAGTTTTAGTGAGGATCATCCTTTTTTAAGCCATGGGAGCTGGTGCTACAGAATCACAAACGAGATCTGTGCCAAGTAACAGAAACAACATCACTTTTAGGACTACCAAGAGTGGCAACAACTAAAACGTGCAGTACATGTAACTTAATGGGAGAAATAATGACATGATCATAAAGTTGACATCACACATTACTTTAAAAAATAAGACTAAGGAAGGAAGCCCTCATCAATATTGAGAAAAGTGTTAAGTTACTGGACTTAAACTGATTTTCCTGAAAATCTTGTTTTATAAATTTCAACCAAAAGTACCACTGGTTATTTAGTCAATGAATACAAAATGTTTCTTTATAAAGAAACAACTAATATTGCCATTAACATTTCAGCTCCTTTCAGATGTTATATGAACAATAATTTTTCTGCACAGCCTTACAAGTTAATCTCTAAGATCTTGTTTGTATGTTGGACTCTTTCATAACATTTAGCGAATGTTTATGTATTCTATATGTATCATTTATTTATCTTTTAATACAAATGATGAGAGAAAAGACTTAAGATCGTCTCCTTGATAAGGAGTTGAATGCGTATCTTTCATTGTGTGATAAGCAGGTATACATTTCTGTTTTAAAAATAAACTTGTTGTTTTTGTACTTAGCAAACTCTTCATTAAAGATGAGCATCTTGTTTAGTCTGTAGTAGAGGAATAGCCTCTGTTATCAACTGTAAAATAGTTTTCCCTTTGTCTTGTACTTCACTTATATATATATATATACACACACATATATTTATGCTAATTACTTTCACTTTGTTCAATACAAAATCTTTAAAAAAGATAAAACAATACAAAGAGAAAATACTACATTAATAGTAAAAAGAAGTGAAGGTGTTAAAATTTGAAAGATTACAATTGTACAATAAATAATTATTTATTAAAAAAAAAACAAGCCAGCTCAAAATCAACATCATATGACTTACAAAGATGTGTAAGAAAAGATTATCCCATCCCACTAATTGCTACCATGACTGCAGAGTGTTCAAGTCATAACAATGATAAAAGATATATCCATACCATAAATAATTAATTCTTGTTCATTACAAATTTTTACAAAATGAATTAGTGGTAAGTATGTTAGCATCAGTTTCAAATTCTTGTAGAATCTTTTGAAATTCCATAGTACATCTTAGTAGGTTAGGAAAAGAATATTTCATGATTCCTATGCTATAATGATATGAAAAAATGATGTAAATTTTAAATAGTTACTTATCTATTTCCAAATTTGGGTTTGGCCGCTAAGGACATACATGCTAACTTGGTTGCTACATTCAGGGATGACAGTTTTATCAACAGTGCAAAAGTGAGAAACTGAATTTAAGAGTGGAAGAGATTCTTGAAGATATCCCAAGGTCTGAACATCCTGCAACTTCCTCTACCAAAGAAAACTTTGTGTTCACCAGGTGGTAATGGATAACAGGTGATTGACTATAAAACAAATAGCTAATGCTGTTAGCATAACCCATGAGAGAAAGTTGAGAATATTCTTCACAATGAACTTGTCATGATGACGGTTAGTGCTTGGTGGGTGCCACATCTTTTGATAGCTGATCAAAAGCACACCAGGCTGATCACATCATGGGAAAATCGACATTGTCTGAGGCAGATCCAGCTGGTTTCCTTGAACATTTTCTAACCTAGTATGAAGATTGGGTTCCTCATGTTGAGACAATCCATGCAGTGAAAACACTTCTTCTCACTCGTTCCAAAGAAGACCAAGGTCATTTCAATTGAAGGGAAGATGATGGCCTTCAAATATTTTTTTTTACTTTTTTGGTTCAAAAAGCATTGTCATGAAAGGCTATCAAAATCAAAACCCAGGAAAACTGACTAAAGGGGGTTTTGCTTCACCAAGAAAATGCTTCAGCATACAAGTCTTTGGCTTCAATAACTGCTGTGAATGACTCTGGCTTTGGACTGGTTGATCATTCTCCCTGTTCTTCTGATTTGACTATCATCTATTCACCAATATGGAAAAACACTTGGCCTGGTACCAGTATCACTGATGTCATATCTGTTGTTGATGACTTTTTTGACCAAGGGGATGAAAGCTTCTACACCAATGGGATCCAACCACTACAACACTGATAGAAGGGTGGCTATGTTGAAAAATAAACCTCATTTGGCTACATTCCATGAGAGTATCTTGGTTAGCCTATAAAATTTTCAGTTAACCCCAGTAGATTGAAGTCTGTAGTTTAATTTCATCAATTATCCATATATATATATATATATATATATATATATATAAAATGCTGTCTGTCTGTCTCCGTCTGTCCGCCTCTGTGTCTGTGCCTGTCTCCGTCCGCCCGCCCACCCACCTGCCTCTGTGCCTGTCTCCGTCCGTCCACCCGCCTCTGTGACTGTGCCTGTCTCCGTCAGTCTGCCCGCCTCTGTGACTGTGCCTGTCTCCGTCCGTCTGTCCGTCCGTCCGCCTCTGTGTCTGCGCCTGTCTGAGGCCACAGTTGATGGCCCTGCTCCTTCTTCCTCTTCCTCCTTAAAAATTCCAGTATCCTCTTCTTGCTAGCCTTCTTCTTCTTGGGGCACAAACTTCTTGTCTTCTTATGAATTATGTTGCTGTCTGGGGATATTCATTTTGTGGCAGTCAATAATCCACAAAGACAAGGCGGACTCCCTCTTGACAATTGTCCTATTTTGTTCAGTAGAGACAGTCTTGGCACTACACAAGAAGCTAACGGAAAGAGTTTTTTTATTTTAGCCTCTTTCTTTTTTATGTATCTTACGGTGCTTTGGTTCACGTGGTACTATCAGGCCACTGTTGCATTTAATTTTCCTTCTTTCAACATATCAAGAAGGGCTACTTTTTCCTGCAGCATCATAACCTTCTGCTGCCATTTAGCCTCTTTGCTTGAAGCCTTAGAAGATACTTGGAGTTTAGGCGGTATCTTAGGGCATATGTAAAAGGAAGAACACAGAAGCAGATTCACAGAGATCTGCAGAACACAACACTAGTGCACTAGTCAGGTCTACGGCTTCCACATATCAACCAATGGGCACCACAATCTGATCACCAGCCAATAGCATTCAAGTATTGGAGTGAACATACATATGCACACACCCACTGTTGCGACACCAGCTGTAGATATTTTCTAGAAAAAATTCCACGCATGTGTGAAATCACAAATGTTGAAACGCAAAAAGGCAGGAACTCAGTAAATATATATGCTTGTGTATAAGCTAGCTTCATGTATATTGCAACCCCTTATTTTGCATCTATTTTAAACCATCCAGAAAAAATTTACCTGCGTGTAATGCAATTATTCATGAAAAATGCACAAATTTTAACTTCTTCCAAAAAGTGCTCCCCTCCACTCTAACTAATCATAAAAACTTGCACTATAGTTTAGTATATATGGTAATTATAATATTCAACAAATTCTTTTCTTTTTTCACATCTTTAATGTTTCATCATTATAATTTTAATCTATCATATGGTTAAATAACTTGGCACTGGAGTAAATTTAAATTGAAGAAATCCTGTAAATGAACTTGCAAAAAGATTATGAAAGGAAGAAAGATGCAATATCTAAGATGAAACAAGTTAAATAGAAAACAATTAAGATATAGGCTCTCATTTATTTATTTTTTTTAAATGAAGGAAAATTTCTTAAGCAATCATTATCTGTGATTAAGACTTGAAAAAAATGCTTCAATTGATGATTTGAGTGAATTACCTCATGACTATAAAACAGTAAATGCCTGAAGGCAATTGTTATCTTAATTTGACCAATTTTAGAAATTGAAGAATGAGGCAAATAATCCAGGCTGTAAGAACTTTTTAATTATGCTTGAAATAATGATCTGAACAATAATTTCAGTTTGATTATATGCCTGTGGTATTTTGATAAGATGTTAAATTGTGATGATTCCAGTTTAGAATGCTTTTACACTTTTTTATTTGAAGCAAGTTTTGAATTTTTTGTTATTAGAGAAACACTTCTTTATTTTTTTTTTTAAATGAGATATTTATGAGAGGTCTGTATACAAATAAAACTAAGGAGTTCAATTGTTTTATTTTTGCTACATGTAATTGTAGCTATTTTATTTGGGTTAACAATATCAAACAAAATGTTTGGAAAATATGTGAAAACACAAATTTTATTGGCTACAAGGAATTGTGTGACCTAAACATATAAAACACTTTAAGTATAAGGCAATATGAATTTGTCCTGCCACAGATATAACATGTATAATTAATGTTAACAACATAGAAGCAGTAATGTTTCAGCTATTGATGATCAACTTTTGCTTCAGGATTAGTAACAAGAAAGCAACTGAACATTATTCATGAAAGTACAATATGAACAAAAGATAAAGTGAAACAAGAAATGTATTAATTTATTCTTTTTTCAAAATTATTCATACTCTTCTGGTCATTACTGGAACTTAATAAAAAGAAAATCAAATTTTTATAATCTATTGATCTGTAACATAATATCTTTCAATCTTAGGATTAGGCCACATCGCATTGAAACTCCGGTCCTATACGATCACCGAAGTTAAACAGCATTGAGCCTGGTTAGTACCTAAATAGGTGATAAATAGGTGACTGCTTGGGAATACCAGGTGCTATAAGCTTGTGATGTGAGATTATGGTTTGGAATTATTCATCTGAGAGCAGGGTTTCAATTCCTGTTGGGTTCATTATATTCACATATGCACAAATACCCTTGGGAAAGGTATGTATCCACCTCTTCTCCTTCCAGCTATGTGTTAATTAGTAAGACTTGTATCATTAAACCATTATCAAAAAAAAAAAAATTCTTACAATCCCAAAATATTTTCTGGCTTGAAATGATCTGCAATTAATTACTAAAAAAATTTAAATCAGGATGGGATAAATAATGTTAGTTGGTGTCAGACAATGTTTTTTTTTTTTTTTTTTTTTTTTAATAATAATGTTGAAAGTAAAAGAAGGTATTTTGGATGCTACCTTCTCTTGTGTATTCAAGGCTTTCATAACAATCATATTCAATATGAAGCAGGCACATTAGTTTGTAATCTATTCGCGATTATTTTTGTATAATACAGTATAACATTTTTCAATCAGAATTGAGGTTGTTGAGAACAATTTAACATTGATTTTTAAATCACATTTTATGAAGCCTTGATTAAACTGGCAAAGTGGATTTTTTAAATGTATAATGGCACTTTTTTTCTTAAGGATGTAAGTGATCATGGCTCTTCAGGTTATTTTCCTTCCTTATCTATGAATTGCTTAGGAAAGTGTGAAGTAGTTTCCCATTGCCTTTTCCATATTCAGAGTAGACCATCTCTTAGGTTGGTTGTTATTTAAAAGTAAAGCGTTCAATCTACCCTACTATTTAACTCATAGCTGGTGGGACAAGAAATGGATCCATCCCTTTTCCAGGAGTATTTGTACAAAAATGAATACAGCAGATATGGTTGGAATCTGATTGTTGCTTATCAATTCCACTTTCTGCACTGATGACTGTTACACTACCTCCACATGGCTTTAGGAAAACCATAATTAATCAAGTTTTGAATGTGCCTTAACTAAATACTAAATAAGTCTTCTTAACTGTATTTATTAATCAAGGATTTACTATATTTTTTTATCAAATTTTATTTAACAGAATGAGGAAATAAATTTGGATACATAAACCTGTTACTCTTTTGAATACCACTTTTCTTTCTTTTGATATTTGCTTTTCATCCATCTATTGTTTATTACTCAAAATAATGCTAGACATATTGCTGTCACTGGAATTGCTGAAAAGGTAAATTTAACAAAAAATGACAGTATAAAAGTGGCATTAAAAATCAACAAAAATAAAATGAAAAGAAATACTAGTGAAAAATTCTCAAGAAATTGAAATAATATTACAAAATTGTCTTTTGTTTGGGCACTGGGACTTTGAATATACCTTATACTGCTAGTGTAATGAAAAGCAAGAAAAATCAGACAAAAGTAATAATAACAAAAAATGAATAATAATTGACAATGATTTGCCTAAGAAATTGAAATAATATTACATGATATTCTTTAGTCTGGACATTGGGATTCTGAATTGATCTAACACTACTCGTCTAATAAAAAGCAAAGGAAATACGATGAAAGAAATATTACTCATGAGTTAATAACTGATAATGCTTCATAAATTTACTCTTATTTCTACTAATACTGTTAATATCAGTTAGTTAAGTGCCATACGTGAAACACGCTTGGGCGATCATATCTCGAAAGAGACATGACTGGGCAGAAGATTATCCTGCAGTAGGTTGCCATTGCTTTCTGCGGTAGACTGGTTGCTGACCAAGGCTATAGAACCCAGTCTGTCCTGCTATTTAACCCATAACTGGAAGGAATAGGTGGATTAATACCTTTCCCAAGGTATTTGCGCGTAAGTGAATACAATGGATTCAACTGGAATTTGAACTCGGCTCCCGGTTTCTCGTTCCGAGCCGATATCCACTGTACCACAAATGAAGTAATTTTAAACAGAGGGGAAATGAAAATAAAATCAATATGTTTAGATTTGAGATTTTGTAACTGGTTGTGTCTAAACAGTAGGTAGGGTTCCTGAGGAAAGAAGTTGCAGGTTCAAATCTCATCAAAAGATCATTTTTATTTCTTATCCATGCTACTTAGCTATACAATGATGGTCTCAAATGGGATTAAAAAAAAAAAAGAAGCAAAACCAATAAGACAGAAATAGTTGTTTAAAGCATTTTGTTGTAACCCTAAAAGGTTACTGCATGAGTAATCACCATAACGGAGGTTGGGAATAAGAGTATATCAACAAGTACAAGACTCACATGCTGCGTGAAGTAATCACTCTCCCATACTCCAATAGTGCCCACATATATAAGAGGATAGGATCATTCCATTCCTGTATATAGGTAGGTATACAACACATTTTTAAAATAATTTGAACATTACTGAATCATACACCTGAAGAAGACAAGAAAGCCAACTGGTCAATATCTAGAGATTGAAATAATGAAGCTGAGGATACTACTCTGTAATGATGCATTGAAGAATGACAGTATTTAGCCTTGAAACTGCAGGCAATAAAAAAGTATTATGAATATTTTAGATATTATACATTTTATGTTAGAGAAATGTAGGGTTAAAATTTTTCTGAAGAATATGCTGAAAAAGATATAAGCACAGAAAATGATTCCATGTAACCATAATCTTTATATAATCTCATTTTGATCACTAACAAATATATTTAACCTATTCATACTGTCAATATAGTTTTATAACAGCTTCTTTTCAAAGAGTAACTTTTGAATTCAGTTGAATTTCATTTAGAAAATGACACTTTAAGTTGATATTTACAGTCAAATTTATGTCTTTGTTTTTGCTACAGTCATATCATTTAACCATTGTGACCTTCTTTTACTGTCTGTTGATCCAGGTAAGCCTCAAGAACTTTTTTGAGTGATTTGTTGGAATTGTTTTGTATGGCATATGGCCACAACAAGTGTGATACTGAGTCAAGATCAAACTTTACACAGTGAGACTAGCTTGTTAAACATGATCTTTGATATGCTTTGTGTGTGTGTGTGTGTGTGCGCGTGCGCCAGATATATTGTATTGAGTGTTGCTTTGTCTTTGGATATAATTTCTTTTTTGAGTAGGTCTGCTCTGGTCAGATTTTTCTTGGTTTCCTATTAATTAAATATATTTACCACTTGTACCAGATATTGATGTCTGAGCTTTAGTAAAAAGCTCGCTATGCTGATATTTTTTTTTTCACTTTTATGCAGACTTTTTCCAGTTGCAAGATAGGTGCAACACTAATTCTTTCTAACACTAATCTTTTATTATAAGCTAAGCTTACTAAATATTATTTTTTGTGAATATATTCCATTAATGTCTTTTGAAATATAGTTTTATCTATGCTATGTCTGAAAGTGCAGAAATATTATTAAAAACAGCCTAAAAAAAAAACTAGGTGAGGCCAGTCACATTTATTTCACATTTGAATAAGTCATAAATTGATTTTGCTGTTAATCATTTCACTCCAATAATGTCACTAAGGTGCAGGGGGATTACTGAGAGTGAAAGAGAATTAGGAGACTTTAATGAGGAGAAAGGACAATAATAATAAAAAAAAAAACAGGATCCAGGAAGGTAAAAGATGGTGATTGTTTAGACTGTTGTCATCTTATTGCCTTGTTGACAACATTCTGGCCTTCTTCAGGTGCTAGGAAGAAGCAATTTTGAACTAAACCTTTTATTTATATCATTCTCATTCCATGTGCAATGCCACTTCCAGTCACTTTAGCTCAACTCAACAACTAAGTTATTTATTCACCACTGCTGTAGCCTGGTACTGAACTCACAATTCTTTGGGTTCAAGTCACTGGAACTAACCAACAATTATATCCACTTGGCCAAGTGTCCTTGAAGGCATCTGTATATGAATTTCTGGGACTTGCAAACCTAATGCCTCAGTACCCATTTATTACCAGTGCTCATATTGGAGTCTTTGATGCTAATGATTTTCTCAAGCACTTCATATTATGGGTTCCCATATTGTATTCATTTCTGTGCTTGGCCTGTTTAGATTTTTGTGGCCTAGCATATGCACTGATTTTTTAATACATCACTCAATAAATCCCAGGCTTAACTAATAAAACAACTTTTAGGCAAAATTTGACTTTATTCATCAACATAGTCTCCTTCTAAGGTGATACACTGATTCCAATCAACGTTTCTCAAACAATTCGATGCCCTCCCCCCATTTTTTTTTTTTTTTTTTTTTTTCAGAACGATTTGTCTTTGGCCTCAAAATAGACGTCAGTTTCTGGTATCAAGTCTTCATTAGAGCCAAATCTCTTTCGTTGGAGCATTCTTTTGAGGTCAGCAAACAGCCAGCAGTCACTGAGGACCAGATCTGGAGAATAGGGTGGATACAGAAGCAATTCAAAATGCAATTCATGTAGTTTTTACTATCATTGCAATCGACTTGTGACACAGTGTTTTGCCTTGGTGAAAGATCACTTTTTCTTCTTCATTTGTGGCTGTTTTTTGTTGATTTCCCCCTCCTTACAAAAACACCAATAATGCTATATAATATTCACTATTGATGGTTCTTCCTTTCTCAAGGTAATCACTGAAAAAAATATCTTGCACATCCCAAAATACAGAGACCAAAATCTTACCTGCTGATCTTTGGTTGCTTTGGACTGCTTTCACCTGCTGTTGTCCACTCAGCTGATGTGTTTTGATTTGACTCCAGAGTAAAGTGGTGGATCCATGTTTCATCCTTTGTTACATATTTATGCAAAAACTCCTTGTTACGTTGAAACATTTGTAAACAACACTCTGAATCGTTGACGCATTGTTGTTTTGATTAACTGTGAGTAAACACGGCACCCACTTTGAACACAACTTTCTCATTAACAAATGTTAATGCAAAATTATGAATACACTGCCTTCTGATATGTTCAACTTCTCTATCTCCTGCAACTTCAATTTACGATCAACCAAAACGAGTTTGTGGATTTTTTGGTGTTTTCTGGGACAACTGCCAATTTTGGGTGACCTGAGCATTCAGCATCATTTATATCTCTACAACTGCATTTAAAGTTGGTATACCACCTCTTAACTGCTGTTTCTAATGGAGCAGAGTCCAAATAACACTTATCAAGCCATTACTTTGCTTGAACAGTATTTTTTCTCATCAGAAAGTAATGCTTTATCAACACATGAAATTCAGATTTCTTTATTGTTTTGAAAATTTGCAACAGTAGCTTCACTTAACTGTGATTTGTAAACTAATAATCTGATTGGGCCCAAATTTTGTCACATACCATTTGAATGGATTTTTTGTTAATGGTGCCACCTATATGTCTGGTCTGGGACTTATTGAGTGACGTGTTAAGTTTACATAGTTTTTAATGGTGTTCTCTATCAATTATTTTAATTTCCTCTCATAAGAGGTGGAGATCCCCTTTCTCCCTCTATATGTGGTCAGCTACACCTGATTTTTCTATCTCCCCTCATGTTATGGCCTTGCAATTTTCTTGCAGCTTTAGGCCCATTTCTCCTTTATGTTTTTCTCCTTAGCTTCCTGGAATGGCATACACACAGTCCTTAGCCATGTTCTCCTCTATTGGAGGTCTTAATCTAAAGAGGTATCTGCAAAGTGTAGAACCACTTTTGAAGGTCATCCTGATGTTATATGGACCACAGATTCTTTGTATTTTTTTTAACCCCTTTACATAGGGTAGGCAGACCAAGGCTGTTTTCTGAGAATTGTTATCCTCATGCACCCACCCTGCCATGTCTGTTGAAGCTTTTGTCATGTACCCTGGGTAGTTATGTTATAGGGTACTGCATATACCGATCATTTCTTGTTTATATGTCTCTGGGTTGCCACTTATGATTTTGCTCAATGTTGCAAGAAGTATACAGATGTCTTGAACCCTCTCTCTGTCTGTGATATTAGTACATCCAGGAATGCTAGTTTGCTGTTAATCTCTTTTGCCATTTTGAACTCTATTGATGATCTTATTGAGTTCACATGGTTCAGTAGTGTCTGGACCTTTTCCTGGTATGGCCAGAGTATGAAGGTGTCAAAAATGTATCTCAGCCATAGAATTGGCTTAAGTGCTGTGGATTCTAATGTCATCTCTTCGAAGTATTTCGTGTATATGTTAGCCAATGATGGTGATAATGGTGAGCCCATTGCTAAGCCTTCATCCTGCCAATAAATGTCTGATTGCATTCCAAAGTGTGTTTGTATCCAGAAAATCAGCATCTCCATCACAGTATGTTGGTATACTGGTATGTTCTTCTAGAGATGAGTTCAAGGCCAGTCTGTCCCTGACTACCAATAGTACCTCCACCATGGGTACCTTAATGAACACTCACCACATCCAGGCTCACCATCTGGTTGCATTGAATGGGAGCATTTCTGATTAGTTCCACGAAATAAGCAGAGTTTCGGTCATATGATGATGACTAGTGATATCGGCTCGGAACGAGAAATCGGGTAGCCGAGTTCGAATTCCAGCTGAATTCATTGCTTTCACTTACGCGCAAATACCCTTGGGAAAGGTATTAATCCATCTCTTCCCTCCAGTTATGGGCTAAATAACAGGACAGATTGGGTTCTGTAGCCTTGGTTGGCAACCAGTCTACCGCAGAAAGCAATGGCAACCTACTGCGGGATAATCTTCTGCCCAGTCAGTCATGTCTCTTTCGAGACATGATCGCCCAAGCGTGTTTCACGTATGGCACTTAACTGACTGATGATGACTTTCCTATCATTGGGTCAATTAATATATCCACAAGAAAGAGGGTGACACATAGAACCTTGACTGCGAACAATTGGCCTGAACAGGATACCATCTTTGTGAATCTTATGTAGACCATACATGTGTGGTAACTTGCTGTAGCTTTGAGACAACTGCCTGTATGTCTTAGGCTGGAAGTGATCCTTGTTCCTGATTAGGATCTGCGACAGCTGTCGTTCTGTTTTCAGTGTAGGGTCTTTATTTCCTTTGCTATAGCTACCACTTCTAAGGAGGTCTTCCAGTTTCTTGGTTTATTCTGTTTTGTCCATCACTATAGTTGCATTGCCTTTGTCAGCTGGTAATATGATGTTCTCATTCTGCTGTAGGGTCTTGATTGCAAGCCCCTCCTTCTTTGTGATGCACAATACCAAGCTACAGTAGTGGTGAACAAATAAGTTAGAAAGATAAGTTAAATGAAGATAAGTGTTACCAGAAGTAACATCGCACATGGAATGAGAATGATATACCCCAGTGGTTGAAATAAAGGGATCAGTTTAAAATTCCTAGCACCTGAAGAAAGCTGGAGCATACAATGGCTGAAACATCATAAACATTGCAATAAAAATGAGGACATCAGTCTGAACAATGTAAATACTATCGCATTTTAGAAGTATAGACAAATATGGTGATTGATGTTGCATTTAAACTTTTCAAGATCATAGGTGTCTGGGAAGCAAGAAGCTTGAAGATTTCCAGAGGTGAGAAGTACTAGAAAAGAAACTATTAGAATAGAACTTATGGTTTACATCTGGCTATTTCAATAGTTAAATGATAAAATCTTGTATGCTTAAATTTGTGTAGTTGTGGTTTCAAGGAGAAGAGTTCATTAAAACAACTTCTCTGAAAATATTTATAGAAAAGGCAGAGGGAAGTCATGTTATGATAGTAGGAAAGTAACTGAAATTGAGATGCCATGACTAGACTGATAAGATGACAGATCTTCTTTTAGATTTTCCTGAGCATCTTGAGATATATATAAATTAGTCTAGATATGGTAGCAGTATTCAATTCCTGGATGAATGGTAGATTTATAAATGTGCAAGATGGATTATGACAAGAAAGGTTACATTATTGTGTCCTCATCTTAGTTGCCATTTGTACAACATTTCGGCTGGTGAACTTTCCAGCTGAATTGTTGTACAAATGGCAACCAAGATGAGGACAATAGTGGAAATAATATAAATAGTGTAAATACTACCTTAGCTCAGAAAGTTAGACAGACAAGAAAGGTTGTTTGGCACGACATATTGAACCAACCTTAGCAGCAGGCCTAACTGCTTTGTCCCTGTGCCAGATATCTCAAACTCAAGGTGGGGTGTTAAAGAGTAAGAGGCACAATTTATGGAATATGTGGTGAAGATAAACTTGAACAGGTTAAAATTGTAGGAATTAGGAAAGCATCCTCTTAGGAGTTGATTCCATAAAGAAGCTGCTTGAATGAAACTTACATCTCATCAATGAAATACAAAGATAATGAGGTTGGTTTACTACAGTGTCATCCATGACAGGTCTTATGAAAGTTAGAACTGATGAAACTAAGGAATGGGGTTTGTCTGAATATTTTGCATAGATATAGTGATAGAGCAGTGACAGGCCTGTGGCATTTCATCTCTGAGAATGACCATACAGTGGAAAATAATTTATCTACAAGCATGTGGAGATATTTTTGGACTTTGCTGAGACTGGAAAGTGAAAACTTGGCAGCTTCTATATGGCAGCAGTTCTTCGTTTTTGTCCTAATCTGACTCTTGTAAAGGTAGCAGGTAGATGATGCAGTCAAGTACTTAGTGTAGTGGTACAGAGAACTGACCATTTTACCGGCATCTTTAGTGATGCGTCATATATACAAGTTTTACTTAAGTTCTGTGTTGAGTTCAAGTTCCAAAAGATCCTTGAGGCAAAGGCATTCTTGAGAGAACACTCTTGTGACTATTACCAAGGTGTCATTTAAAATGGTGAGGAACACAAAAAAATAAACATCAGTAGATGATCTGGCATTATGAAAAAAAACCAAGAATTTTTAATGAATGAATAATCACTTCTAAATAAACCAAGGAAAATGTTGTTAACAGTAATATTATTATTAAACTGTTACAATTTTATAGATGAAGCATTAGACTATTTTGGTTTATTTTTTGTTACTTTTTTCTTTAATATATTGTTCAAGTTATTTTACATTTTGTGCTCATTAAGTAAACAGAAATAATGAACAGATACCAAAATAAATTATGAAGTTAATAAAAATAGTGTTACGATTTTTGAATTTGTAGTTATTTTTATTCTTAATTTTGTTTTATTACATTCAAGTAATTTTTATATTCTACAACTATTAAGTAAACAGTATGGGTTAGATATAAAGAATTTTTTCCTGGTGAGATTTGAACTTTTGTCTTTGAACTGAAGTAAAATTTCAGTTGTAAAGACTAACTATATGACTAAATTTGAACAATGTCTGCTAATTGGCTTTTTTGGCATAATTGATTAGACCTTCGAACCTCATTTGGAATTAATTCTTTCTGATACATGTTGTTTATTTAATGGTTGTAAAATGTACACACAGCCTAAATGTTGCAATAAAAAGAAACGAGTAAGATACTAAATGATGGAAATAATATGAGCTTATGTGTTACTGCTAGTCTAGTTGCTTAGGCATATTTTGTGAGCTTTACTATCTTTGACTAAATTTCCAATCATAATCTATAATCTTTCAGATATTCATTACTTATAAGAGAAATTATTGATTGGTAAAATCACATTTGTTACTAGCTTGGATATTTGAATCCTTATATAATGCCATGTATCTTTTGTTGGTTACCATCATATTAGATATTGCTATATATCTTCTTTTGTGTCCTGTCCTTTTCAGGATGATCCTGGTTCTCCATGTCTCACTATCCCTGGTGGCTCTTAGTATATTTTCTCCTGTTACACCTTGCAACTCCCGTTCCGTCATCCACCTGATCAGGCCCTTCAAATATGTTATCCACTGCCTTCTTCTGTCTTATTTTTCTTCTATCTGGGCTGTCAGTATCAAGTTCTCCAAGCCCACCTTCCACATTGCATGATCGCTATATATAAGATATGCTTTATTTTTGTAAATAAGATTAAATTTATTACACTATAAAGAACAGTACTATTGTTCATGCCCTGACATTTTTATTTTTATTATTTCCTCCATATTAGTGATGTGATACATTTGTATCCAATTTCCTCTTAACAAAAAAATATACAGCTTTATGATTTTGACATATTGGAAACAAAGAAGAGAATACTGGATTGTTATGTGATGTCTGTCATTCAATATGGTAGCAAATGCTGGACAATCTCATCAAAGATGATAGAAAAACTTGAGGCAACCAAAATGTGGCTTTACAGAAAGGCTGAGGATACCATGGACTGAACATGTGAACAATGAGGTTTTGGAGAGGATGGAAACAAAAAAGAAAATGATAATTAACAGGAAGAGACAGCTGAAGTTTATGGGACATGTAATGAGGAAGGATTGGAGAATCTGGTACTCACAGGACAGATAGAGGGACAGGGTAAAGTAACACATGACATACTTGACAGGCTTGAGTTAATGGAGGGCAGAGCAGGGTTTGGCAGGAGTAACAAGAGAAAGGGTGTTAAGAGCTACAAGGAAGAGGGAGATATGGAAGTCCAGGATCGCCTACGTCCTGAAGGGATACACTATATAGAAGAAAAAGTATGAATTTTTATTATCTTAAATAAAACCAGAGACAATTTTCAGTATGCCACATGATGTGTGGCAGTAAATATGTTAATATATGGTTTCCTTTTTTGGTGAGAAGAAAAACCGTGAATAATTCTTCATATGCCAATTTTAATCTTCCTTATTTGTTTTGCATCAAGTTCATATTCTTGGGCTCTCCAAACATTATCAACAAGTGTTAAACTGTTCTGTATCAGATAGCAAAAGAACAGCCTTATTCTTTGCATTTTTCCCACTTCTAAAAGAAGTATATTACTGCTAGACTTGTTGAAGTAATTATATTAATAATAAAAGTGATCTTTGAATTTAAGTAAAATATAGGATTTAAAATACTAATTTTCAAGTTCTCTCCACTGGGAAGATTTTTGTCAACACAATCTTCATATCATCCATTCTTTGTATTGTGCTAAGTAAAGCTTATAAAATATTTCACTGTTCCACTTTCCGTATAGGTTTTAATACATATTTGTGTATGCATGTATCAGAATATAGAATTGGATGCCAACAAAATTCACTTCTTTTTATTTTTACTTCCCACTGAATCTTTGAAATTTAATAAGCTGTGCATTACAGCATTTAGCTATCAATAAACTGGATTTTACCATCTATTATGAGAATCTTTTCCAGAGGGCAAAAAGAAAATCTGAGGTTCATGCTACTGAAATCAATTAGTAATTGTTTTGTGGGCCCGTTATTCCCTGTTGATGGAACAATGTTACCTGCTTATTACTTTGAATGATAAAAAGACTAAAATGATGTTGCTATTCATCTATACTTACTCCACTCCCACTATCTTTTTTTATGTATATATCTGTGTTTTGTCTTTATACCCATAGACTTACATATATTTATCTCCATTTCTGTCTTTGGAGTATCGTGTATCATACTTTTTCTTTTTTACTTATTCAGAAGCAAATCCTTTTGTGTGTGTGTGCACGTATATATATATATATTTCATATATTTTTCAGTATGGTTCATCTTGTGCAAGGCCTGGGGTCCACTCGAGATAGACAGTTGCGTTAAGGGGTAGTTTATATAGATAGGAGGGGAAGAAATATAAATTGTATATTTAGAAATACTCCATCTTTTATACAATTTTCATTAAAAATGACTGACAAGGTACTATTAAGTTTTTAAAATTTTTCTTGTGTTGTCATTTTCTTTTCAGGGCATAAGTTATTAAGAAATTGTTCAAATATTTTCTATGTCTGAGCACTTTCAGCTATACTTTTAGCCATTATCAAGGATGATTTTATTCTTTTATGTATGTGTCTAGAGTTATAGTAATGTTTTATTTTCCGAACATGGTGAGAACATTGTGGCAGTGTTTATAGTTGATATTATTAAGTGTTGGCTTTTTCTTTTCTTTTGTTTTTATTAATAATTCTTCCATTACTTTTTAGCCATTTTTTCATGTGGATGAGGCTATTATATTTGTATTACTAACAAGTATGATGCTTATAGAGTTTGGTAGATCTCCATCAGTATTTTTATATCTATATATATATATATATATATACACACACACACACACACACACACATATATATATATATATATATACACACACACATATATAGAGGTGCTGAAAATTTCTCGGCCCAACTAAAAATACTTTCAAATAAAAAAAAATGTTTGGTCAGATCTTGGGATTTGGATTGGACTTAGAACATTTCATCTTTTTATATTATGGTTGTGCAAAAGTTTCCAGTTTTTCTTAATTTAATCATTTTTTTATTATTTATGCAGTCTCCAGTTTTTAAAAACAGCGTGGGTTTATGACTATATGATATTGAAATACTAGTTCTTGTACAATCACTAAGTTAAGCAAACTTGAACCTGGTCAGTACACAGATGGGTGACTACTTTGGAATACCAAGTACTGTAAACTTGGAAGTACAGGTGGCATAATAGATAACTGCTTGCAATTGAAACTCACAGAACCAAGTTCATTTCCAGTCAGGTTTGTTATATTTATAGTGGGATTTGGTTAAACAAACAGATTGACCATTTACAAACTAAAACTGCTATATAAACCACTCACCACCTGGTTCAAGATGCCTATCTTGGACCAGGTGGTGAGTGGTTTATATAGCAGTTTTAGTTTGTTGGACATGCATATTGTGCTCATGTGCATTCTTGACCATTGGTTTAGAAGGCTCAGGCAAAGCACTAGGAATAGGGGTAGGAATTGAGGGTCTTTCAAGCTCTCTTGAGGATTCAGTAAGGTGATTTTGTCAGATCCATTAACACTGATCTGGTATTGATGGTTAGGTAGAATCTCGGCAATTCTGCCTGTTGTGTCTGACCAATGAATGGTCAGACACTGTATTGAGACTCTCTTTTGGAGTGGGCACAGGGTATGTGTTGTGAGTTGTACCTTTCTATTAGGCAGGCATTGCATTGAGTCAGGCTTCTCTTGTGATTCTGAGCTGAAGTTATCCATCTTGCATGTGGTTTATATAGCATGGGTTGGGATGGTATGAAGTCACGTAGTCAGCAGTTGGGTAGGAGTTGTACAGGGATAGTTCAATACTCTGGATGTTTGTATTTCTGTATTGAAGGATAATCCATATTGTCTGGTCATTATCCAAGGATATCTGCATTCCTGTGTTGGTATTTACAATGCTTTTGACAGTCTTGACAGCTTTTTTTTCTTGTTTATTAGATTGAGGATAGGCAACAGATGTGAGGTGCCATGAATCTAAAATATATTTTGATAAATTGAGATGATTCTAGAGGTATTTGCCTGTTTGTGGCTCAAGTAATACAAAATAAGCCAGCCAGTTAGCCTATTAGCACATGCAAGATACTTATGATCCCAAAACTTGGAACAGATCCATGACGAACTGCTGGAATGACCAATCAAATGATCATGTAAGGGTAACTTGTTCATGTAGTTGACTCAGGGTGATATTTGAGCATACCATGCAATTGGCCCTAACATTATGAATTGAGACACTTGTACCAGGCCAGTAAATAGAATCATTGGCATGTGCTTTCATGCCAACCATGCCCTGGTGTGCTGAATGCAATATTTTTTTCTGTTGAGAGGTGGGGATTACAGTTCTTTGATCCAATAATATTAAGCCATTGTCAATGCTAAGGTGGTGCCTTACTTCCCAATACTCATGGAGTTCAGGCACATAAGATGGCATATTTTTGGAAATCCTTACTGTATCATGTCTATTAATTTTTGGCATTAAGGGGTGCTGCGTCCTGCTGTATGGATGAGGTCTGCTAAAGTAATAGTTATATTGTCACTGTCTCACAATGTTGCTATCAAGGATGTCATAATGTCATTTATATTATCAGACTCTAGAATGTTTGATTGAGATGGTTGTGCAGGGAATATGTTGATGAGGGCATGCAGAATGGGCACTGGGTTGTGGGGAAATGATGTCAGCGCCTCTGTGCTATTTTCCAGGCAGTGGTGGATATTGAATTGATATGAAAGTTTTTTTTGTTGTTTTTTTTTCTGTCTGAATAGCCATGGATTTTGGATTTTGCTTAGATCTCTATTGCCAAATAATCTGTTTAGTGGTTCATGGTCTCTAACACCTATGATGCTGGGGCAACCCATGATGAACATACTAAGGTCATGGTCTGTATTAAGTTACAGCCTGACCTCCCGTTTGCTAAGTGGATGCTAGTTGGGGAATTACCTTGCGAGGGTAAGTATTATATTTTTGATTTTATATTTACTTACACACAAATATCATTAGGAAAGACATGGATCATTTTCTTTTCCCACCTTCTGGTATAAATTAAATAGTAGGATCTGTATTAAAATCAATTCCAATGAAATAGTAAGATCTGTAACATTAAAAATCAATTCCAATGAAATAGTAGGATCTGTAACATTAAAATCAATTCCAATGAAATAGTAGGATCTGTAACATTAAAAATCAATTCCAATGAAATAGTAGGATCTGTAACATTAAAAATCATTTCCAATGAAATAGTAGGATCAGCAACATTAAAATCAATTCCAATGAAATAGTAGGATCTGTAACATTAAAAATCATTTCCGTGAAATAGTAGGATCTGTAACATTAAAAATCAATTCAATGAAATAGTAGGATCTGTAACATTAAAAATCATTTCAATGAAATAGTAGGATCTGTAACATTAAAAAATCATTTCCAATGAAATAGTAGGATCTGTAACATTAAAATCATTTCCAATGAAATAGTAGGATCTATAACATTAAAATCATTTCCAATGAAATAATGGATCTGTAACATTAAAAATCATTTCCAATGAAATAGTAGGATCATAACATTAAAAATCATTTCCAATGAAATAGTAGGATCTGTAACATTAAAAATCATTTCCGATGAAATAGTAGGATCTGCATTAAAAAATCATTTCCGATGAAATAGTAGGATCTGTAACATTAAAAATCATTTCCGATGAAATAGTAGGATCTGTAACATTAAAAATCATTTCCGATGAAATAGTAGGATCTATGTTTAAAATCATTTCCGATGAAATAGTAGGATCTGTATTAAAAATCATTTCCGATGAAATAGTAGGATCTGTAACATTAAAAATCATTTCCGATGAAATAGTAGGATCTGTAACATTAAAAATCATTTCCGATAGAAATAGTAGGATCTGTAACATTAAAAATCATTTCCGATGAAATAGTAGGATCTGTAACATTAAAAAATCATTTCCGATGAAATAGTAGGATCTGTAACATTAAATCATTTCGATAAATAGTAGGATCTGTAACATTAAAAATCATTTCCGATGAAATAGTAGGATCTGTAACATTAAAAATCATTTCCGATGAAATAGTAGGATCTGTAACATTAAAAATCATTTCGATGAAATAGTAGGATCTATGGCAATGCAAAATCATTTCCGATGAAATAGTAGGATCTGTAACATTAGAAATCATTTCCGATGAAATAGTAGGATCTGTAACATTAAAAATCATTTCCGATGAAATAGTAGGATCTGTAACATTAAAAATCAATTCGATGAAATAGTAGGATCTGTAACATTAAAATCAATTCGATGAAAATAGTAGGATCTGTAACATTAAAAATCAATTCGATGAAATAGTAGGATCTGTAACATTAAAAATCAATTCGATGAAATAGTAGGATCTGTAACATTAAAATCATTTCGATGAAACCGTAGGATCATAACATTAAAAATCAATTCCGATGAAATAGTAGGATCTGTAACATTAAAAATCAATTCGATGAAATAAGTAGGATCTGTAACATTAAAAATCAATTCCGATGAAATAGTAGGATCTGTAGTATTTAAAAAATCAATTCGATGAAATAGTAGGATCTGTAACATTAAAAATCAATTCGATGAAATAGTAGGATCTGCAACATTAAAATCAATTCGATGAAATAGTAGGATCTGTAACATTAAAATCAATTCCGATGAAATAGTAGGATCTGTAACATTAAAAATCAATTCGATGAAATAGTAGGATCTGTAACATTAAAAATCAATTCGATGAAATAATTAGGATCTGTAACATTAAAAATCATTTCCGATGAAATAGTAGGATCTGTAACATTAAAATCATTTCCAATGAAATTGTACAACCTCGAAATATTTTCTGGGTTTAAATGACTTTCAAAAAGGTTGATAACCCATAAAAACAATTGATCAAAATAGATGTTGCTGGGAATTTTTTCTTTTTCTACAATGATCATGTGAAAATTCCCATAATATAATTGGTCAACCTTGACCTCAAAAGCTGATGTTGGCAGTATAGCAATAAAAGTTGAGTCCTCTTATTAATAACCAATAATTTAGTTTATTTATTGATTTGGGTCTTGTTACATATAGCAACTCAGCAACATGGATACAGCATGAATGTGCATATGAAACATAGGTGCATCATTAAATTTCTTCATGCAAAAAAATCTATCCCTTTATATGATTGCTGAATATTTACAGAGACCAAATAGTGGATATGAACATAGTGTTTGTGCAATGGTGGTATTAATAGTTACTTCTGGAATACAAATTTTAAAATCATAACATGCAGGCTCTTATCATTGAGGAAAATGAATAATCCATAATGAAGGACATAAAAAAGTGTTTTGTACTTGTTAACTTGCTCTATTCAGTGATATTGTTGTGCTCCCTATCTCTGTACTTTCTATGCAAAATAAATAGCAGGTATTACTACCTTTTTCCTTTTGTCATTATTCATAATATCTTTTTACAGTTATTTTTTATATCTGAATTTTTACTTGTGTTTATGTATTTATCTTTCTTCAAGAAACCTTTCTAGCTTTGAATATAAAGACATCTATGGAAAGGTATCCATTTCAATAAATTAAGTAAAATGTTAATAATTATATATGCATATATACCTTGTATATTGAAGTAGTAAGAATTAATTTCATGTAGTGCCTTTATGGTCTTAATGTATTACAGGACACTGAATTGGATCTCAGTGTCACATTTTTCGTCTTCTGTTAGAACACTTCCTAGGTATTTACATTTTTGTACCTGCTTTATTTTAGAGTCCCTCATCTGTAATTGGCATTTTGGGCTGCTCTTTTTGCTGATGACCATGCATTCGGTTTTCTTGCAGTTTATTTGTAGTCCTTTCTTGTCACTCACTTCAGCTACCTTCTTTAGGAGGTCTTATAGTTTTCTTTCTGTGTCTGCTATCAGCACTGTACCATCTACATACCTTATATTGTTTAAATTGTGGCCTCCAATGACGAATCCTTGCACAACTTTTAGGGTTCTCAGAATAGTCTTGCTGTACAAGTTGAATAGATAAGGCTACAATCACCAACTCTAAATTCAGCAAACCACTTCCATATCAGCTGAAGTACCTTCACCATATACACCATATATCTCTTTTTTGTTGTTTGCAAGGCATTTTTAACTTTATGGTAATAAAAAAGTATCAGGTGTTTAAAATACAATAGTGTGATATGTAAGTTAACACCATTATGTTTTTTATTTTGTCAACTGCACAGTATGTTGGGGTTAGTTGGATATTATCTGAGAAAAAGAGAACCATGATGCAATTCACTCTTCCAGAAATTTGGAAATGGCACGTTGTACTGCTTGACATTTGACCTGGAAGCACCAATACAAACATTTTGTTGTGTTTGGGTGTCAATCTGTTGATAGTGCAGAGGATTCAAAAAGAGTTGGATGATATATCCAGTCAACATTATGGTGTTTCAAGTGATCAATAGTGACAGTGACATTATGCCTCCATACTTTTTCCCACAGGGCATCAGATTCAACGCTGATGCGTACATCAAGTGCCTTGAGGACGTAGTAATGAAAAGCACTTTCTTTTTTTTTTTATATATATAATCATTTCACACTAAGCAAGGCAGTAATGCCATTGGTGTGCAGGGGGTTACATAAGAGAAGAGTGAAGTGTCACGTAGGCGGAGAGTGAAGACGACAAGGAACCAAAAAGGAAACGGTTACAGGGGTGTCAGATAATGAGCAAGAGAAGGATGGGAATACTGGTGTGAAGAGTTGCGTGAGAGTAGAGTGCAAAAGGTAGAACAACAACATTCACTGGGGTGTTGGGGAAAAGATAAGAGATGGCAGTTGACATTGCATTTAAACTCTTGGAGATTGTAGCTATCAGGGAAGCAAGTGTATGGAAGGAAGTTCCACAGATGGGAAGTGTGAGAAAAGAAGCTGATATTATTAGCTGATATTGGTAGAAGTGTAGACTGCATTTGGTTGTTTTGACTGTAAAAGGGTGGGGGTCTTGTTGCCAGTCTGGTTGCTTGAATATTCTCGTAGACGGGGCAACAGGGAGCTAAGCTCATCAGAGCAGAAGCTATGAAAATATTTGCAGAAGAGACAGGAAATCCACATCTGGTTGGTGAGAAAGTGGCTGGAGTCAAGCTGCCAGGTCAGGACTGATTACATTGCAGATTCTCTTCTGAAGTCTGCCGAGAACCCCAAGATAAATAGCAGGAGCACCTGACCAGATATGACAACAGTCTTCAATGCATGGGCAGATGGTTGATTTTGTTATGTGCAAGATGGACTGAGGTGAGAAAAACTTCCTGGCCTGACACAGTGACCCAACTTTCCTAGCAGTAGATTTAGCTATTGATTCAATGCAGTTGTTCAGCTAAGGGAATGAGACTGAGGAGGCATATTGTATTGCTTTAGAGGAGACTAGCTAAATCCATGTTAATGAGGTGGCAAGAGGGACTGTCTGTGGTGATTGAGAGGTATCCAGAGCAACATCTCGAGCTTTGCTTTTTTATTGAGAGCCTGATACTTGGTTATGATTATTATCAAATCAGCAGTAGATCTGGTAAAGAGGAAGTCATGCTGTCTGTCCAAGATGTTGAACTATTTCAGCATTAATGATAGCCTCGGACACTTTACTGTAAATTGGTAGAAGGCAGATAGGGTGATAATTACAAGGGGCTGAGGGTTATTTTGAAATCTTAAATACAGGAACCATAGAAGAGGACTTCTAGCAGACAGGAAAACAGGAAGCAAAGAGGTAGTAATTATAGAGTTTCGTGAAGAGTTCAGAGCACATTTTTTCAAGGCAATGACTGGGATTTCGTCATCTCTGTTCACGTTATAGAAGTCAAGCCCTGATATAGCCGGAAGAAGTGATTCCTGTGGGAAATGGTGGCAGAGCAGGCAGGAGAGAACCGGGGGACGAATGCCGTTTAGGTTGAAACTTCCTGACTAGGATGAAAGTATCAATGCCAGATTTCACCCAGGAAGAGACCTCAGAAGTGTAGTCCTCAACAGGAAGGCTAAACACTTTTCCCAGGGACCTCACATCACAGAACAAATCCCAGTGGTAGCAGTAAGAAATTCTGTTGGCAGGACATTCCTGAGAGAAGTGAGAGTGGAAATGACAGCATTAATGGAGTTTCCAAGAGGGCAAAGCTGCAAGGCTTGGCAAGAGTCAGGGACAGAGATGAAGCAGAGATCTAGCAGAGAAGTGTGTCCTGTAGATATACTGGGGAAGCACATGGTGAAATCTACTATTTGCATAAAAGATTGAGTAATTGCAAAGTTCATGGCATGAATGCCAGCAATGTTTGGTGACAGTGTTTTTCAGCCATTTGGTATGGTGGGCATTAAAATCACCACACACACATGTTAATGAAAGGGTGGGAAGAAGTAGCCCTCTCTATATTTTCAGGGATACTGCCTAGCAGAGAGCAGTCAGGAGAGGAAGGGGAACAGTACAGAAAAAAAAAATAGCTAACTGATTTTATAAGTGAAAGACAGAGACACATGTATGAATGGTCAGGAGATTTGAGTGGGAGGTGTTCATTGGCATAAAACCCCCAAACCATATGGACAGTGGAGTCTTTCTTTAAGCAGGGAAGGTAGCCAGGAATCGAGAAATCAGAGGAGGGGATTGAGGGGTTAAGATTAGTTTTGCGAAGCACAAGGTTATCAGAGGACTTGTGAAGGAAAGTTTCCACACTGTGGAAGTTAGTGTACATATCATGGATGTTTGTTAAGAAAATGTTGAGTGGTTTAGATGATTTTGGTTTAGCTTTGTTTTTTTTTAGATGCTATTGTTCAATTTTGGTGTTGTTGGTGAGGAGAGATCTCAAATAGTGATTACAAACAGTCATTGACTTCAACATGTTCAAGAAGGGAGCTGGTGCTGACTGCAGCATAGCGTGGCCTCGAGGTTAGCCATTGGAAGCGCTTGCAAGGACATGTATCTATGCATGCCATAGTACTGCAAGAACCCTAAACTGTTGTTCAGAGCAGCTGCTCTCAATGCTATGCAAGAGTTAGGGCTCCTAACTACCAGTTGGAAGCAGCAACCAGAAAACTGCCAACCTGGTACCCTCACAATGAAGAGACATTGCCACCGACCACACATATCCCAGCAATACTGAGGTCTGAGAAGAGAAAGAGAACCAGGAACCACTTCCTAAACAGGGAACAAGGGATGATCCTCTACTCCTGTCCCATAAAAGTGAGAGGAGTGTGAACTGTGTGAAAAAAAACAAAATTTAAGTTAAATTTACTAGGTTTTAACTTAGAAGATATTAGCTTTCAAAATTGTCATATCTGTTAAGCAACATGGTTTAATTTAGAACCCATACCAATGTCACAAAAAATATGGAATGAAATCTAAGTGAATCTATAATCAATGTGATCTGTTGCTACATGTTCTATTTCATTTTATTCTACGTTTTTTGTTCTGTTATTTATTAAGTTAGCATTTATTTTTATTTGATAAATTTTGTTCAATGTTTCAGTAAGGTTGCATATTTATTAATACTTGTTGATCCTGCCAGTTTCCCATAAATGAGATCTATTTAATTTTTTTTAATTTACACACAGATGAAATATTTGTACCCATCTTAAATTTTGTAGACATTATTTTTGGAAGACTTTTATGTTAATAATTCAATAAAAAAGCTCAACACTGTCCTTTTACACAATTCTGTTGGTCATTAGGTTAAGTATTGCATACTCAAACTGACTGCTGTTTGACATGAAATTGAAGTTATCTGGCATTTTTTTTTTTTTGTTGTTGTTTGACAAAATTTATTTTATAAATATTTTGCAAAATGTATTTATTCTTGGGTAGGATGATAAACTACATCTTGCAGCAAGACCTCTGATCAGGAGATTGTTGGTTTTGAGAAACATAAACCCACCTCTTAATTACTATTGTTCCTAGGTCCACCTTAACCCAAGATGGTAGCACCTGTTAGACTTCTAACTATTGGGAAATAGCATTTTGATGTTTGTTTGAGGATTTGCTAAGAAAATATAAAAATATATTTAAAAAAATAATGACCAGTTTTAATACATTTTATTGCAAAATGGCTATCAATACAGCACTAAAGTATAAAAATACATTTTTAAAGTAAAATTGCCAGCATCTACAAATTATATATTTAAAAAAACATACATTTGCCCTGAAAGTATAAAATTATGAACAAAAATTTTTATTAAGTATCATAAATGAAGTGGCTCTGAATTTTCAAAGCATTTCTAACCCCTTTTTTTTTTTAATATCAAGTATAAATATAGAGATAAATTTTCTTTTAATACCTTAATCAAGATTTAATATAATTTAAAGTAATTTATACTGAATGTTTGTGTGTGTGTATATACGCATTCATATTATTGTTATCCTCATCTTTTTTTACAAGAAAACTGCCCCAGTGAAAATATTTAAAAATACAGGTGCCAACATTCTTTTAAATTACTTTAGTGTTGCTAGAAGATTACATCCTAGACAAAGATTGTACTTTCACATATCCTTTGAAGAGCTGTGTTCTTGATCCTAATTTCGTAAATAATTATATATTGGCCATACCACTATGAAACTGACTCACACTACATCTCTCTCAACAGAGCTCAATTTGATCTAATTTAAATACACATGGAGATCTACCAAACCCTATCCAGAACATACTTGTCAACAACACAAATATCATAGCATCGTCCACTTGCAAAAAAAAACTAAAAATAATCGAAGCCTTATTAATAAAAACGGAAAACTTAACACACAATAACATCAACTACAAACATGCTAACAACATATTTACCATCTTCAGCACATAACACATACCACTACTCTACATCATATATAACACCGCATACATTGTTACATGTAAAATAACATTCATCCTCAATAATCGCTAAAAATACAATTGAAAGCACTCAAATAAACAAAACATTTGAACAGCTTTTTTATATAATTTATGTCCGAAAAAGAAAAATCATAAGATCACATGAAAAATTACATAAAAAAAACTTAACCATCACATCTTGTCTGTTATTTTTAATGAAACCTGCATAAAAGAGAGATTGCTGCTCAAATATACAATCTTAGACAAAGTGTACAACTGCAAGACTTAATGGCAACAATGACTTCGTCTTTGCTGTGAAAATTAATATCTATGTATTTCAGTTTGTTTGAAAGCAATAATAGGATCATATATTAAAAATGTACTTTCTACCTTAAATAAAGTGTCATGATATTTTCTATCAAAATACCCAAATATGTTGCATTTCATTAGGGAGTGGAGATTTCCAAACTATTCCCTTCACTCTCCTTGCTAAAAGAGATTTTCTTTATTTCTGATCACAAAGAAGAAAAAAAAAAGACCTTAAATAAATTATCATTCAAATTTTACTTGCAGTGATAGCAACAAATGAACCAACATATAACTTCTAACCCTTAGCATTACACTATGTAGGAGCATGAAATGAAAATAATAAATAATTAATAAAAAAAAATTAAAAGTAAAGTAATAAAAATACTTTAAAATTTAGATAAAAATCATTATTAACAATAAAGAAAGAAAAGTAATTTTATAAAAAAAATTGTTAAACAAATATGAAAACTCCATCATGCACTGGAACAGGCATATTGCCGCCAATTGGAACAAAAATCAAATTTTCTCTTTTCATCATTGACTGCCAGACAAAGCAGATGTCCATGGATAGCCCTTCAACAGACAATGTGGTGACTATTAGATAGACATACTACTTTTTATCTCTATATACATACATACATATTCTTTAAAATATACAATATTTTCTCTGAAATGTATATGAAAGCCTTTTATCATTTTATCATGTCTTATATATTTGTTTGTAATTTATACATTTCAGTTGTTGGGCTGATGATGTCTTTTTAAACCCCCACAAAACAAAATTATTTACATATATATGGGGGGAAAAAAATCTACATTCAGATAAGGCCACCATGTCACAGAACAATCTCACAACATACTCATTGATAAAACTGATTTTGTTCTTTGGGTTTTAAAAATGTTTCTGGACAATGCCAAGGTTCAGTGTAAAACCCAAGAAATTAGAATCATATGGGAGACTTGAATACTAAGGTAGGCAAGAAGAGGGGAGGAGGGATAACTGGCAACTTTGGATTAGAAATCTGCAATGATCGAAGAGAAAAATGGGTCCAATGGTGTACAGCAAATGACCAGGTAATAACCAACACCTGGTTTCAAGAACACCAAAGACATCTGTGGACAAGGAGAAGCCCAAGAAGAGACACAAAAACCAAATCAATTACATAACCATAAACAAGAGATTCAGGAATACAGTGGTTCAATGCAAAATCTATCCAAGTGCTGAATGTGGAAGCAACCACCTCCCAGTCATCTGGAAACTAAGAGTGAATCTTCAGAGACTGAAGAAGCTTACTGAAGCCTCCAGACTGCAATACAACACACTCGTGAATGACCTCAACCTGCAGAAAAAATACACCAACAGTGTGAGAAACAAATAGGAAAAACAAATGGGAAATGGAAACTCGAAATGGGACGCACTAAAGGAAGTGCTAGTGACATCAGCAAACAACATTGTCCCAAAGGAAATCAGATGCAGAAGAAAAAACAAGTGGATTACTGAAGAGATCCTTGACATGATGCAAAGGAGACAAAACTTTGCCAAGACATGGAATGTAATACAAGAAACAACACAAAGAAATAAGGACCAAGTGCAAACAGGATAAAGAGGAATGGCTCAACAACAAATGTGCCAAAGTAGAAAGATTGAGCAAGACTAATAAAGAAGACATGTATAAAGAAATAAGGGAACTAACAGGACAAAGAAAATGCTCCTCAACAGGATGTATAAAATCCAAGGATGGAACGATCATTTTAGAGAAAGATGAAATACTCCAGTGATGGGAAGAATATATAAAAGATGTCTTCCATGACAAGTGGAAGCTGCAATGGCCAAACTGAATAGAACCAAAGCAGACGGCATTGTAATAGAAATGCTGACAGCCTTAGATGATTTTGACATAGAGAAAATTACAGAAATAATTAATGAAATCTACAACAGTGGTGTAATACCAGACAACCTAAGAAGATTAATTTTCATAGCTCTGCTTAAGAAGCCAGGTGCAAACGAATGCAAACTCCATCAAACAATCAGTTTAATGAGCCACATAACAAAGCTCTTTATCCGAATCCTCATGAATAAAGTGCAAAGCAGAATCAAGCTAGACATAAGACAAAAACAGCGTGGTTTTTTTCAAGGACACTGGAACAAGAAATGCAATATTTATGCTTAGGATATTATTAGAAAAGGCAATACAAATGAAAAAAGACATGTACCTATGTTTTATTGACTATGCAAAGGCATTCGACAAAGTATACCACAAAGAATTGATTAAAATGCTCGGCAACCTTGACATATTTGGGAAAGACATTAGAGTTTTCAAGAACCTCTACTGGCAGCAAACTGCCTGCATACAGACAGGGAAGAATTTCAGCAGATATACAAAAAAGGGGCATAAGACAAGGATATGTCTTTTCACCAGATCTATTCAACTTGAACAGTGAGACTATTTTGAGAACTCTAGAAGTTATGCCAGAATTTATCATCGGCAGCCATAATCTAAACAATATAAGGTACTCAGAAGATACAGTGCTGATAACAGACACGGAAAGGAAACTACAAAACCTCCTAAAGAAGGTAGCTGAAGAAAGAAGAAAGGATTACAAATAAACTGCAAGAAAACATGGTTATCAGAGGAGTCCAAAATGTCAATTATGGCGGGTGAATACTAAAATCAATCAGGTACAAAAATTTAAATATTTGGGAAGTGTTTTAACAGAAGATGGAAAGTGTGACACTAAGATCAGAAGGCGAATTGGTATGGCGAAGGACACATTCCAGAAGCTGAATAGAGTATTGAGAGACAGAAAAATTTCAATAGAATTAAAGAAGAGAGTACTGAATTGCTATGTGATGTCTGTTCTTCAGTATGGCAGTAAATGCTGTACAATATCATCAAAGATGAAGGAAAAACTTGAAACAACTGAAACATGGTTCTACAGAAGGATGCTGCTGATATTGTGGATTGAGCATATGAGCAATGATGAGGTTTTGGAAAGGATGAAAATGAAAAGGAAATTAATACTGAGCATCAGGAGAAGACAGCTAAAATTCTTGGGGCATGTAATGAAGAAGGAGGGCTAAGATTTACCAGGGACAGGGAAAAGTGGAGGGCCATGATCGCCTACATCCTGAAGGGACATGGCACATAGAAGAAGATACAATGTAGCTCTTTATAGATAAACCACTATTTGAAAGTAAATAGGCTCTGCTTTCCAATTTTTCTTTTGTATTTTATAATATATAATAGATAAAAATCTTCTGTTTTGAAGTTTCAAAATTTCAGTATGGAATATTTATTATTATTTGGAATAAAATGTAACTTGAATCTGATATAAACATTTTTATCTATTAACTGAAATAAAGTATATTTCTTACTTTTTTTTTTTTTTTTGTTAATTGTGATAAATGAGATTTTATATATACCCAAAATGTAAACAAAGCAATTTCGAAAGAATTATTTTTGATTTGACATTTTTATCATGTCAAACATTATTATATTGGCTACTCATATTTAAAATAAATGCTCCATTTTTATTTTTACTTTGAACATTGTACACACTCCATTTGAGAGATTTCCATAAAGGAAATATACTGCTCAGCAAGAATTGAATCTCTGATGCTCTTTTTAACTGAATGATAAAATATACTAGATCAAATGGTGGTTTCTCCTATAAATGGGGATTCGTGGTGTATTATTTTTTCAGGACGATTGATTATTCAGCTTCCAGTTGGTCGAATTTACAATGTCTCCCTCTCTCGGCTTCCTCTTTGTTGTCTAGGAGCAGGCGAGTTTTCAAGCCGACTGTATTTCAAATCTCTTTCCAACCTCTTCTTCCAAGATATGGGAGCTGACTCACTAATCTCATCTTTGCATTCTGATTTTGTTAAACAGGCACCCAGACCAGGGTGAGAAAGAGTTGGATAAGGTTTTTCATTTTCCTCACTGTATAACTCTTACCAGCTTGAAATGAAAACAATTACATTAAACCATTTCGACTTCCAATGGAAGACACACTCCCTCTATTTGTCTGCTTTTTCTTATCAACTGTCCTTGTAACCCAGTACACGGAAAATTGTCAAGGCCACATATCAACTTAGGGTCACACATCGTCGAAACCTATTGATATATGTTGTGACTAGAATCACTTTAATACATTTACTTAAAAATAATTTTGTACTCAGTATAATCTGCACCTGAGTTTTTCCACTTGTTAACATTTCAGCTACCTTTCCTGACAAAAATAATTGTTCTCCAGTTCTAGTGAAATCTCTTCTCATCTTGAAAATCACTTAAAATTAATACCAACCACCTGAAAATAAGGTTACATCACGCTCATCATCACCTGTTATTCTTGAAATTAATAACACTGTAACTACCCATTACACTATTGAGTATGCATATTAATTTTTAGACTTTACCCAAAAGAAAAATAAATTTCGATGCAAGCATGCATTGAATGTGCTTAAGCAATACTAACAAGAAAACAATTCCCATGCTTAATAAAATGTCCTTTTTCCTAATCCTATGCAAATGCAAAAATGTCCCTTTTTTTGTTTTATACAATAATGAAAAAAATGTCCTCTTCTTTCAATTCAGTTTCATGCAATAAATTAAAAATATCCTCTTTCAGTTTCATGTAAAAAATGTTTTTTTTCATCTGCATAGTCTTTGTCTGTTTCCATGTCCTCCGGCTTCACCAGGGTTGCTTTCTGTATTTTGGCTCTCTTTTTCTGAGGCTTTGCTATTTTCAGATCATTGGCCCTTCTTGTATGTCTAGTCATTTGATCCCAGACCACAAATGATACTGGCCCGATTTACTCCACTATTTTGTAATAGGGCCTCCATCTCTGATTGAGTTTTCCTTCCCTTAAGTGAATTTTTAGATAGACTGGGTCTCCTTCAAATCTACCGCTTCTCTTTTCTTATTCTCGCTCTCATTTCTTCTCCTCTTTTGTGCCCTCCTTATGTGGCGCTGGGCTACAGTGAACAACTTATACTGTTGCTCAATCACCAATTGATGGTGGTCCTCCTCTATATATTTCCTTTGGGGCTTTAGCAAATTATCTGTTGACGGCACCACATCTTGCCTATACAGCAGATAATATGGCGAGAATTCAGTGGTGAATCTTGCCGTTGCTAAAACCTCTGCTAGGTACAAATCCCAATTCTCAGGATTGTCCCTTGCTAACTTTGCCAACATGTTTCCTAGGCTCCTATGAAACCTTTCTGCCTTTGCATTACCCTGTGATTGATTGGGAGTGGTGGTTATGTTTTATTTTCAGGTTGGCTAGGGTTTCTGCCATTGTACTATTCACATTTTCCAGGCCATCAACCAGCTACATAATTTCAGCGTTTAGTAACTCATCCACAGTCCGGGCCTTCTTATTGGGTACTGCATATGCCTCCAGACAATTTGTTAGTCAGTCTAGAAAGCTCACTATACACATTTCCACTGTAAGTTTTTCCATATGGCCCAGACACATTCATACTGACCTTCTCAAAGGGAACATTGGGAATATCTATTTCTTCCAATGGGGCCATTATTTGCTTCCTGCCCTGTCTTTGACACACTTTGCAATCTTATACATAGTGACTTCTTTATACAATCCAGGCCAGTAGTAATTTCTTCCTATCAGGTCACAAGTTTTATTGATTTCTACATGACTTAATCATTCATGGCATTGCCCCAATATTTCTGCTCTCAGTTTTTGAGGTACAAACAATCTGAGCCTCATTTTTTGGTTTTTCCCTGTATCACACATTTGGAAGTTTCATTGGCTTCTACCTGGGCTCTTATGGCAGTGGTTTCACTGTCTTCCAGCTCTTGCTTTATTCTGTCCATCCAGTGTGTGTGTGTGTGGCAGGTACTCTTCTGCATTCATTTCCCATTCAAAATAGTTTTCTAATCTATTTGAGTTTATTGCCCTTATCTGATAGGCCCTATCATCCACTCCTGGCTCCACTTTCACAGAGTCGGTTTCCAGTTGTTTCAGAATTCTGGAGAGTAAATCAGCACCTTTGTTCTCTCTTCCAGCCAAATACTCTATTTTACAATTGTACCCACTCAATTTCAGTGTCCATGGTTGGATTTTTTCATTTGTCAACTCAGCCTAGAACAAATACTGAAGGGGTTTGTGGTCGGTTTTAATGGTAAAAACCGCCCCATTCAGATAGTAATCCAGCTTTTGTAAGGTATACATAATGGCATATGCCTCTTTCTCTATGACAGGCTATCTCTGTTGAAAATAGGGTTACATGAATATTTTATTAGAATTATAAAAGTGCTAAATTCTACAAAATCTACAGCAAAATAATAATACATCTCTATGATCAAAAAATTGGATAAAATAATTATCAAAGTGGATAAGATGGACAACTACTACAAAATTGATGGACATATGTATCATAAAGACGTTAATAAAGAAGTTAATAAGTTTTATAAAAAGACATCTAACAACTGGGAAAATAGCATCAATCGTAAAGCCAAGAAAATAGCCACTGATCTAAAAATTGATGATAGAATTTTTTAAATTCCACAAACAACAAGCATTCATCACAGATAAAGATTACAAAGAAAATTTCTTAAATGACCCTCAGTACTGATTACTCAACTCAACTAAAAATATTATTAGTAAAATCAGCAAAAACATCCTTGAAAGATCATACAAATACACAAATGATGCTGTAAGAATTAACCAGTGGCATGAAACAGCAGAAGCCATAGAAAGGTTTACTGATATAAAAAGGAAAAATGAATGTACATTTATCCAACTTGATATTTGAGACTTTTACCTGTCCATCACCTGAGAATCTGCTAATGTCTGCTATACATTTAGCAATTACCAAACTATGAGCAATTGTGATATAAATATCATAAAACAGGCACAAAAACCTATATTATTCCTCAATGAGTGGGCCCATGCCATAAAAAACGATGGCAAAATATTTGTCAATATGCTGTCTAAAATGATGGTAACATATATTGATATACTTACTATTGTGCATCTTTATTAAGACAGAAGAAAAAAAAATCCAAACCCTTAAGCTTGAAAGAAGGGAAATATCTATCTATCTATCTATATATATATATATATATATATATCCTTCACTGCTTGACAACATAATTATTGCAAAAAATTAAATAAGGCATTGTTAAAGAGTAAAAATGAAGGTCGTTTTGAATGGGCATGCCTCTTCATCCTACAGCATGAATGCTGGTGTCCTACAGGGCTCTATCCTGGGCCTGACGGTCTTCCTTATTTTCATCAACGACCTCCCAGATAAAATCAGTTCCCAAGTAGGCATCTACACAGATGACACCACAATATACTCCTGCACCAGTAAGAAAACTGTCGTGGCGGACAGACATAATCTCACTGCTGACCTTGAACAGGATCTACACTCTGTGGTGAACTGGGGCAAGAAGTGGCTTGTCAACTTCAATACGTCTAAGACCAAGGCAACCTCTCCTGCCTCCCATAAGCATGGACCAAGCGATTCTCCCTGAGAGCAACACACTACGCTTCCTCGGCCTTACCCTCTCCTCAGACCTCAAATGGAACCACTATATTGATTCCATAGCTAAATCTACTGCTAAGAAGGTTGGGTCACTATGCCGATCCAGGATGTTTTTTCTGCCTGAATCCTTCCTGCATATATACAAGTCAACCATCCGTCTGTGCATGGGGAACTGCTGCCATTTATGGTCAGGCGCCCCTGCCGTTCTCCTCAGTGTTCTCAACAGGCTCCAAAGGAGAGTCTGTAATGTGATGGGTATTGATCTGGCGGCTCAACTGCAGCCACTTCCCCACCGTCAAAATGTGGCCTCCCTTTGTCTGTTCTATAAATACCTTCATGGCTTCTGCTCGGACGAACTTAAGTTACTGGTGCCTCCTCAACAGGTGTTTACTCGTGCAACCAGATTGGCAACTGGGTCCCACCAATTCACAGTTAGATCAACCAAATGCAGACGACAATTCTACTCCTGCAGCTTCTTTTCTCGCACTTCCCGCCTGTGGAACTCACTCCCATATTCTTGCTTTCCTGATGGCTACAACCTCCAGAAATTTAAATGCAATGTCAATACTCATCTATTAACCACTGGACTCTAGCTCTCTCCCCACCCCCATATATCCTTCCTTTTCTCTCCACCTATGTATCTGTCATCGCACCTGCATTCTCAGCTTTCTATTGCTCCTTTCTAACTAGTTTGTACTATTCCTCACTCTTTTCTAATTAATCTTTTTACATTTATGTAGCCCCCAGCTCATCAGTGGCATTTCTGCCTTGCTCAGGGTGAAATGATTAAAAAAAAAAAACACTGCAAGAGCTTTCATAAGTGGTAGTAAAGTTTAATAACTGGTAGCTGAGCCAACACTGCCTCACTATTGTCTCTCTCTCTCCATGGCCACGACAGAAGGGATATATGTACACACACACACACACTGGTCTTTATTATAATAAAGAGGATGGTTTCCTGTGAACCAAAAGTAACACTGAATTCAATATTGCTATATGAGCATATGATTCATTGGAGGATTACAAAATTGTTGGAATCTTGTTGTGGAGGTTAAGATTTACTAAAAACACCAGACTTTATACAGATAAAATATAGACTAGTTGAGAAAGGATCTTATAAAAGATCACAAGCTAAATATTAATACTACCACTAATGCAAAACTAATGCACTTTCTCGATGTGACTCTGGACTTGAATACAGGGTACCTTACACCAATAATCTATATAATGATAAATACATCAGTAAAGCATCAAACCCCCATCATAAAATTCTAGATAATTCATATAAATCAGTCCAAGTTAGATTATCTACCAACTCCAGCAATAAGGAAAATGAAATTAAATACATAAAAAGCTTTAGAACTTAGTAACCATAAAGTAAATTTAGAGTATTTAAGAATAACAAACAATGAAGGTAAAAATAAATAGAAGCAGTGTAATATTACATGGTTTAATCCACCTTTCAATCATAATGTTCTAATGAATATTGTAAGAATTTTTCTAACTTTAACCATTCATCAACACTAATACAAAAAAAGCACTCCTCTCTGTAAATATTTCTGGCAATTAAAGAATGGTGGTATTTTGCCTGTCATCAAATGGGATATCATAGGTAGAACTAATTCTTACCACAAAAAAGGAAATAGATGTAATTTATGTCTTACTGAGAAATTATTTGAAAATATTTAAAAGTAACTCTAGCTTATTAAATAAGAGAAATGAATTGATGGTTACATGTAAACACAAAAATAAATATCTACTTAAAATACATTGATCCAGATTAACTAAAACTTGGTTAATAGTGATTATTAATTTTTATTTTTATCTTATATATGGCATTTATTTTAAATGCCATATATAATTTTTTAAATTAAATATAATTCCTGTAACTTTCTCATCACTCTCCTCTTATGTAACCTCCTGTGCACCAGTAGCATTACTGCCTTGCTTGGAGTAAAATGATTATATATATATATATATATATATATATATATATATATAAACAACTGGTTATATTTATTTAAATTACTTTACAGCCAGTTTATACTAAGAACTTGAGAATTGCATTGTGCATGAAACTCTGAGTTATGCTTTTGATGAGGGATAATATATATATTTATTAATATATACTTAATAGCTCTGTTTTGCTTTTCTGTTTTATTTTGGCTAAACTCGTATGTGAAGCTGAGAAAATTTTCAAAAGTAATTTTAAGATCATCAGTTTTGTTTTTGTTGTCAACTAAAATATTTTTGGTTTGGTAACTTTTTTTTAAAAAAGTATGTTTTCCACATGGGACATAAGAAAAGTTACCAGATTGACAATATATGTTCAATATGTTGATGATATTTTCATTTTAGCTGACAAAATTGAAAAAAATTTTGCTCTCAACTTCACATTTGAATTTAGCCAAAAAAAGAAAAACAAATACAAACTTTCATTCTTGGATATTCTTGTAAAGTCTAGTAATAATACTTTCACTACTTCACTATATTAAAAAAAAACACTAGCAAAAGGACACAATTTGAAACAAATGTTTGTTAGCAATAGTTTTCCAAATTATTTACTTGACTACCATATCAGACGTTTTTTCGTAATATAACCAATGACAACTACAAATACGTGGACAAAAACCATAACATTTTCTACAAAAAACAAATGCATAGTAATTATAAACAGGACTAATCTTCACTTCACAGCATCATCTAAAATTATACAACACTAACTTAAACAAGAAAATTAAATTATTTACTAGAAAAAAATTAAAAACTGCCAATCTCAATTCACCTGCAAAATCTAAACTGCAGAGAACCAGTGTCTTTATGAATTTATATGTACTTTGAAGAACTGTGTTCTTCAACAATCCAAATTTGTAAACAATTACATTGGCCACACTACCACAAAATTGATGAGAAGATTAACATTGCCCCTTTCTGACTACAGTTCGATCCAATCTCATAAATGCACATGGAGATCTACCAGGATCTATATATGATGTAATTGTTGATAATACATACATAATAGCATCATCCACATGCAAAAAAGAGTAAAAATAATGGAGTCATTACAAATAAAAAAGAGAAATCCTCCCCTTAATAACATCAATTATGAATATAGTAACAATGTGATTACTGTCTTCGGAACATAACATACACACAATTCTATATACATAAACTTTACACATATTTAGTTACAAGTAAAAGAAAATTAATTCTTGATAATGGCTAAAAGTATAGCTGAAAGTGCTCAAAGACACAAAACCTTTAGACAATTTTTATATAATTTGAGTTCTGAAAAGAAAAAAATCATGAGGACACATGAAAAATTATATAAACAACCTAATGATAATACCTTGTCTGTTATTTTCAATGAAACCTGCATAAAAGAGAGATCACTGCCCAAATACACTTATATACACTACTGGCCATAATTATTAGGCCACCTCAGTGTTAACAAAAAAAAAAATGATGTATTTCATACTATTTTTTAGTATTTATTGCCAAGTGAATAATTGTAAATGAAAATAGAATGTTTTTTTGTTAATACTGCATGTGTATAATAGCATGAATTTATAAATATTTAACAATTACCAATATTGCAGTTTCATCAATGAAAAAAAATGAAGAAAATTTAGGGTGATTCAAATGAGAACATCTTTGCTTCTTTGCCTTGTAAAATTTTGCAAAGTAATAATAATAACAAAAGAACCATTCTATTTTCATTTAGAATTATCCACTTAAAAATAGTATTTTTTTTTTTTTAACCGGGGTTGCCTAATAATTATGGCCGGTAGTGTATATATTTCAAGAAAAAATTGAGCTTTGTAAATTCTTCTATTTACTGTTTTATTTTAACCTTGCCTTTGTAAATAATGTTGTAATTTAATTTTAAAAAATTTTTTTTGTGTTTGTGAAAATGATTTTAACAAATATAAGCAATAGCATTTCAATATATCTGATATGATAAAAGTCCATGTGTAAAATATTTGATTTATAACTTTTTTTTTCCAATTTCTTTATATCACAGGATCAAAATCAAATAGATTCTGAATGAGCCCATCACTGTCTTTTCTATTTCTGATATATAAATATTTACTTGTTATCATTGTAACTAAAATCCATTTGAAGTTATTTCTCTCAGCACTACTTGATTCATTTGTAAAAACAGTGAATGCATCACTAATCCGGGATAATCCTTACTTACCACCTTTTACTGAAATAGTTTTAAGTCTTGCTTCTCATGTAAGCACACGCTTTGGATACTGAAATAAACTGGACTTTCCCTATCAGTTGGCCTTTTCCCCATTGTTGTTGTTTTTATTTTTTCTTGTGTATATTCTCTCCTTGCTACTTTATTAATGTTTATCAGGGCAAGTTGTCTTTTGTTGTCTTTTGGACACTCTGGAAACAAAAGGCTTTTTCAGGATTTTTGTCCATTTTATTTTTGTTTTCATCTCTTTGCTGTTTATATCTTTTCATTTTTGTCTATCCATCTCTCTGACCTATGTTTTTTTTTTTTAATTTCACTTTCCCTTTTGATTAACTATGCTCAAATCCTTTACACCTTTTCATATATATATATATATATATATATATATATATATATATTTATAATTATTTCACCCCAAGTAAGGTAGTACTGCCACTGGTGCGCAAGAGGAAAGTGATGAGAAAGAGGGACAAGTTTACAGGGGATGTCAGAAAATGGGTAAGAGAAGGATGAAAACACTGGTGTGAAGAGTGCTGCATGAGAGTGGAGTGGACACAAAAAGATCATGATACAAGGGTTGTCAGGGAAAGGATGCAAGTCAAGAAGATAAGAGATGGCAATTGACATTATGTTTATATTCTTGGAGATTGTAGCAGTCAGAGAAGCAAGTATTTGGAAGGGAATTCCACAGGCGGGAAGTGCAAGAATAGAAGCTGAAGGAGTAGGACTTGCAGTTACATTTGATTAGTTTCACTGTAGCTCAAGTAAATTCATGCAGAGGGGGCACCAAGGAGAAACCATAAAAGTATTTGTAGAAGAGACACAGGGAAGCCACATTACATCAGTGAAAAAGTGTTTGAAGCTGAGCTATCAGGTCGAGATTGATTACATTGCAGATTCTCCATTGAATTTTGTCAAGAACCCCAAGATGAATAGCATGGGCACCTGACCAGATGTTACAGCAGTATTCAATGCATGGGCGAATGGTAGATTTATATATATGCAGGATGGATTCAGACAGGAAAAATTTCCTGACCCTACACAGTGAACTGACCTTCCTAGCAGCAGATTTAGCTATAAATTCAATGTAGTCATTCCACTTGAGGTCAGCCAATAGAGTTATGTCGAGGACGTGCAGTGTTTTGCTTTCAGGGAGACTAGCCTGATCCATGCTAATGGTGGGTAAGAGCGATTGTCTATGGTGGTTAAAAGATAGCAACTTTTTTTGGAAGCATCAAAATTCACAAGCTATTTCTTACCCCAGTTCACCACAGATTAGAGGTCCTTTTCATAATCTGCAGTGAAGTTCGCTTTGTCGGCCTCAGTGGATTTCTTATCAAAGCAGGAGTAATTTTGCATCATTTTTATATTTGAAACTTTTTAACATCCTATGCAAGGTAGTAAAGCCACTAAGTTTTACTGTGGAAGAACAAGAAAAACAAAAAAAACAGAGACTGAAAAGAGTAAAGACAGTAGATAGTGATTGACATTGCATTTAACTTTTTGAAGTTCAAAGTTGGCTGGAATGCATTAAGCCAAAAATTAGTTCCACAACGAGAAGTGTAAGAACAGAAACTTTTATCATAGAACTTTCGGTTACATCTATGCAATTCAATCTCACCAATCAAGTACTGCATTTAAATTTGTGAAGTCTATATACCATAACAAAGTGTTCGTCCTAATAGTTAGCATGAAAGTATTTACAGAAAAGGCACAGGGATAGTTTTACTTTTATTTTGATTACAGTAAGTCACCCACTTATTAACATACATTCCAAGATATCTAGCAGATTTCTTTTAACTATGGATAGGACTGAACTCTATATAAACAGGTGATGAAAAACTCTCAGCTTGTATCACAGCCACTTACCCACATACATTCCAAGACACCTAGCGGATTCCTTTAACTATGGATAGGACTGATCTCTATAAAAACAGGTGCTGAAAAATTATCAGCTTGTACCATAGCCACTTACCCACATACATTCCAAGACACTTAGCAGTTGCCTGTATTGATAGCATTGAACTATATATATATATATATATATATATATATATAAGCAGGTGCTGAAAAGTTCTCAGCTTGCACCACAGTTAAAAACTGACCAAATATTAGACTCTTAGAGATTCTTGGTTGGGCCAAGAACTTTTCAGCACTTTGATATATACCATGTTTTTCCTATGCATATATACCTATGATAAAGTTTAATTTAAATTGGGTGCAATAAGAGATTAAAAGTGATAGCTAATCTATGCTATAAGAAGAGCCATGTGTGCTTGTTCATCCATCATAATTTCATATTGAGGCCAAACAATAAAAGGGAGGAGGATTACTTGTGATGATAACAGGGACAACAGATATGTATATGATAGCAAGAAACAAAATCCTTATTAGCAAGAAGAGAGATAAGATGAAATTTGAAATGTAATTATTACTGGAGACTACAGTTCTTCATGTGCTTTGTCCCTTCAGGATGGAGGCAATCATGGACCTTCACTTGGCTCTGTCTCTTGTCACTCAATATTTTTCCTCTTGGTATCTCTCCCAAACCCTGCTCTGCCATCCATTTGCTCAAGCTTATCAAATATATCCTGCAGTCCTTTCCCCTGTCACTCCTTTTATTCGTCCTGTGAGTATTAAATTCTCCAGGCCCTCCTTCTCATTGCGTGTCACAGGAACCTCATTTGTCTCTTCCTGATGTTAAGTATGAGTTTTCTTCTCATTTGCATCCTCTCCAACACATCACTGTTGCACATGTGCTCTGTTTATAGCATCCTCAGCATTCTCCTGTAAAACCACATTTCTGCTGCTTCAAGCCTCTACTTCATCCTTGATGAGATCGTCCAACATTCAAAAAGTGTCTTAGGAAATGTCTTATGAAGGTCAATCTTTCTTTGTTGAAAGGTGTTTATGGATGAGGGGAGGAGGTTGACTGATATTTGTGACTGCAGTTAAGTTCTTTGATGTTTGCACCCAGTGTAGTATTGGAAGGAAGAAGAATGATGCCGTGATAAACTCTGTGTGAGAATGTCATAGTAAATTTCATGGGTCTCTTATTAGACAAATGTTAATTCTTAAGCTCATGGCATGTTAAATAAGCCCATGGCAACTTCTACGATAATAAAATATCCATAGAAATTTCCCTACTGCTTTGTTAAATATCTGAGCTTAACAACTTTAACAAAATATTGCAATCAATACCAATCATAAATATGAATGCTGGTTGTTATTTAAAAAAAAGTGGGGAGAAATGAAAAGATTTGCAATCGACAACTTTATTCATTTCAGTGAAACAGCTTTTATCTTCCCTTGGATGTTTTTTTTTTTTGTTTGTTTTTTTTTCTCTCATTTTCTCACTGAAATCAAGTAGTGCCCCCACCTGGCAATCAAAACAGTATAGTTAATAATTTATGAGAGTTGTCAAGTATTTTATGTTGTCTTATTTCTTTCTTTCTTGCCAAATTCCTGTCTTAGGAACATTTCTCTTAATAATAATTAAAAATAAAATAATTCTGCAGACCATTTTATTTATTGTAATTGGATTTTTATTTTAAAGACTTTTATTTTCTTTCTTTGTTTTTTCCTTTTTATATTCTCACTGAAGTCAAGTATTGACATTTATTCATTAAATATTTGAGCTTAACAACTTTAACAAAATATTTCAGTAAAAATCATAAATCATGGGATACAAATGCACAGATTTTAAATTGGTAATTTCTTCCATTTCACTGAGACAGACGTTAAACACTTTTCTCTTCCCGCATTCTTTTTTCTTTAATCATTTATTCCCTAAAACCAAGTAGCGTCTCTTTCTCATCTTTCCTCACTATCAAAATAGAATAGTATTCTACTTATGAATTATTTGCAGGGTTTAATGTACGTACTAAGAAACTAAAGGCGGGACATGCTGAAGAAGGATAAGATTAATATAAACATTATATTTGGTAGATATCCTACTTTTTTTTATAAACAATGTCACTGACGTTTACTGGGCTTGGTAATTGAGATTTACTAAAGATGCTGTGCCATTCAGTAGGGATCAATGTTAGTAATCAGTATTTAATAGTAAACAAATATATGGTTCATTCTGCTACATCTCAATGTTTATTTACTCCTGCAACATATCTTTTTTTCTGAAGGCTCACCTTGACACGCTTACATGTAAACTTTCCCTCTTTTATTCAGTGGGCGGCTTTTGAAGTGAAAACCTCTCATAAAATATAAATATGAGAAAAGAGATTCGGATTTCTAGAATTAAAAAAAAAGCTTTCTTGAGCATGTTCTTTATTTAAACTTTTATCTGCAAACAAACAAGATTATTTCATCAAAGATTTTGGATATATTTGTCTAGATTTCTGACAAAAGGTATTGTATTTATTTATACAATTTAAATTGTATTGTTGTGGTCATCTTTGCTTCTATATTCACAGTATTTCAACCATTTTAGCTCCAGTCTTCTTCAGGTTATTGGAATTTAGAACTTAACTGTTTATTTCTTTTACCATGTTAGATTGTACTATTAATAAATGACAACAATTATAACAATATATTGCAATAAGTTATGACACATAGAAGATTCTTTTTTACTGTAGATTTTAACATTCTGCATGTTTTTTCTTTCCTTAAGATCAATCTTGCAATTCTTCATAATATATTTTTTCATTTTGTCCATACTTTCTTTTTTGAAATTTTTATTTTTCCCATTTTTTAAAATTTCATTTTCAAATCTATTACCTTTTCATCATTTTTTACATCTGTTATTTTAAAATTTTTGAATACCTAAAGAATGTTTTAGGTATTAAAATATTTAATGGATATATTTTTATTTTTGAAAGATAAAGAATGAGAACCATACAGAAACAAAAGAAAACATGGCGAAGGGTAATTCTCCATCTTTTCTTTTTCTGTATTTTTCTCATTCTTTCTTTCAGATCTTTCTTTTTAAACATCTTTGCATCATTCACTTTTTGTCTCTTATTATTTAAAAAAAAAGTTTTATTCATCCTTCTTTTTTTTTCATAATTTTTTTTTTAATCTTATGTTGCCATGTTTTTTGTATCTATTGAGAATCTCAACAAGAGCAGTCAATTAACTGAGCTGGACATAAGTGTTAATAGATATTCATAGGGTTTGTTCAATGGCCTGTTCAAGAGTTTTTGGTTGTTTTGTCTACATACTTTCAAAGCAGAGGTATTTACTAAGTGATCAGTTTTATTCAGCCAAGTGTATCTTATAATAACTTATATAGTTTTTGCGTTCTCTTTTTCTTTTTTTTTTTGCATTTTTTGGCTTTTAACTTATTTTTTCAAAATTCTTTCTGCTATTTTTATTTCATTTCTAATTCATTTCCAGTTGATTGATAATAAATTCAACCAATGACTTGTTTTACAACTTTTTGGCTTACTGTAAATTTATTTATTTTCTCCACTAAACCATCACCAGCAAAAGAAGCATTCCAAAAATGAAGGTGAAAAGGGAAAAAATATGATAGAAAGGGAAAAATTTAATTAGCAACAAAGAAGAGAGTGGTGATTTGCTATGTATTATCAATCTTTTTATATGGCAGTGAATGCTGGACAACTTCTCCATGGATGAAAAAAATAGAAGCAGTAGAAATATGGTTTTACAGAAGAATACTGAAAATTCCATAGACAAAGCAAGTAAGCAGCAAGGAAGTCTTTAAAAAATGGCAACAGAAAAAACACTTCTCCTTGGAAAGCAGAAGATGTAGCTTAACTTCCTTGAACATATAATGATGAAAGAAGGGCTTGGAAAACTTAACTCTCACTGGGCATATTGAGGACAAGAGAGATAGAATGGAACAAGCCACTTATCTGATGAGCTGTGAATGGAGAGCAGGCCTTGGTAAACAGAGAAAAATTGTTAGAGGCCAAAATGGGATAACATTTCTGAAGGGATGCAGCATAGAAGAGGAAAAAGCCATCACATTTCTGCTTCTTTATATGTGCCTTTCAGGACATAGGCAATCATGGCTTTCCATGTCTCCCTATCCCTGGTGGCTCAGTATGCTTTCTCCTGTAACACCACACAATCTCCATTTTGTCATCCACCTGCTCAGGCCCTTCAAATATGTTATCTGCTGCTTTCCACTGTCTCTTTTTCCTTCTATCTGACTTGTTTTTTTGTTTTTTTTTCAAACTATTGGTGAAGGGTGATCGATGATATTTCACTGATTTTATTGCATATTAAACAAATATAAAAACAGTTTAATGGTGATTAAAATATGATTTTACATTTTTTATTATATAATACAACAATCAGAATTAATTGTAGTCCTAAAGATTTTGTCACCTACATTTCCAACTTTTTTACATATATGTATATGTAGCTAATGATTTTCTGTGTGTGATATATATATATATATATATGTGTGTGTGTGTGGACAAGAATCAACTACCATCCAGAGTATTATTATAAATTATATCCCACAGCAATGCTCCTGATCCAAAGATTTTGAGTATTGTGGAACCACCTCTTGCTGTTCTCATGTTCACTCTGACCTGAGGTGGTAGCACCTGTTAGGATCCTAGCTATGGGCAAATAGTTAAACCACACTCAAACTGGGATGGAAACAATGTCATAGTTAAAAAAAAAAAAAGTTGTCAGCAAAAAATTGTAAAAGAAATTAACAATGCTCCCAGCAAAATTAAAATTTTCCATTTAAATAACCCATAAGGAGTTGATATGCTACTAAACAAAGCTTCTGACTAGAGAGAGCAAGAGATCACTAGAAGATTAAGAAAAATGTTGTAGGAAAAAAACTGCTCATCTCAGTTTTTTTATTTTTTGGCTAATGCTTCATAGCATTCCTTTGTGCATAGATACAGTGTACCTTCTTTATTTGGAATTTCTTACCCATAGTCAACCCCAGGAATAAACAATTTATCTTTTTCCTTAATAATTGTCTCAAACTGCAAAAGAAATGCTGATAATTTGGCTGTCCCAAAGTGAAGAAGCACACAAAATTGTTGTCAAAATGATGGTTATATCTTTGACATTGCTATTACTGTACCCACTTTCTACTCTCTTGGCAATGTCTCTAATTTTAAGTGAAAATTAGAATTTTAATCAAACCAAAATCTATGAAAGTGCAACCATACTCGGTGGCAATTGTGGAACTCAGAAAGAGTGTGTGGGCAAGGGCACTTAGTGGCTGGGATTTTTCAGAGGTGGCCGGGGGGGGGGGGGATCAAGCAGAATCTTCATTTTCATCCTACATCACTATTGTATACACAACTTAGGAATGTGTTTAAGTATGTTATTTCACTAACGGGATGTGTGTTGTTAGGTTGTTTAAGTATGTTACGTCACTACTTCGGGATGTGCATTGTGGTACAGTGGATATCAGCTTGGAACGAGAAATCGGGGAGCCGAGTTCGAATTCCAGTTGAATTCATTGCATTCACTTATGCGCAAATACCCTTGGGAAAGGTATTGATCCGTTTCTTCCTTCCAGTTATGGGTTAAATAACAGGACAGATTGGGTTCTATAGCCTTGGCTGGCAACCAGTCTACCGCAGAAAGCAATGGCAACCTACTGCGGGATAATCTTCTGCCCAGTCAGTCATGTCTCTTTCGAGACATGATCGCCCAAGCGTGTTTCACGTATGGCACTTCAATTGACTGACTTCACTAAATTAAACAGAATAACTTCTCATTTATAGTAGTGGAGTTTTAATCTCTTCTTGCCCTCCTTTCCACTCTCAAGCTATTGGAACACAAGAGAGGTTAATTTTAAAACAAAGCCAATGGGTTAATACTAACGTCAATACTATCAGAACAGTGTGATTTGTCTGCTCTGATTTATTTTCTACAAAACTCTGTATGCGTCCTTAAAAAGCTAAACAACAAAAAAACAGAGAGAGAGACAAGTGCTAAAGATCAAATCTTATCAAAATCAGAGACTGATCAGTTTCATAAAGTTCATAGACCCAACTAAGGGGCTAGCCAAAAATTCTGTGGGGAGTTTTGGCTTCTTCTGGACCCCTGCAGAATCGCCACTGATCATATTTTATTCTTGAGAATTGACAACAAATGAATTAAACACTATTTATTAGTTTGCTTATTTTACACAAATATAAAAATATGTGAACCAACTATACTGCTTGGTAATAAAGCCACTAAAATACTAGGAGTTACTGATTGTTAGTATACTAGAACAATTAAAGAACTGGTTTTAGGAAGACAGTTATCAGAATGTAATTTTTGTTTTGCTACCAAAAGTCTACAACTAATTCATTACCTTTTTTATGTCATCAAGTGTATGACCCTAACCTACATTTGCTGATAAGGAGTTGATATGCCATTAAGCAAACCAAACCTTTTTTTTATGTTAGTGCTGTTTCTTTTGTTCAATTTTTTTATATTTTTAAAGACCTATGCTCATCATGTCTCTATATTTGTTATGTCATAAATATTACAAAATAATAGAGCTGTCTTGTTTCATTTTTGGTTGTATAGTAAATGATGACTAACTGAATCAGATGTCAAAAAGTTTGGCTGGTAAAATGCAGTTCTATAAAGTCTGCTCCATGGCAGTTTGATAAATCTACAGGTGTCTTGTACAAAATTATTGGTATTCAATTTAATATCAGATTTCATCAATTAAAGTGTGTGTAGATATGTTGTAAAATTTATGTATGTGAACATGCTTTCGATTGTTATACACACACACACACACGCACACACACACCTTTCTTGTGTGTATGCCCATGTATAAAGAGCAAATGAGACATTGACAAATGTCTTTCCTAGTTGCAGTGTAATATTTCAAAGGATCTTGGAAGTTGCATGTGTTAGTGTGTGTACATATATGGCTGCTTATGTGAATATGTGTATATTTTTGGTTTTCTTTCTTTCCCCCACCACTTATTATTGAAGTTTAAGAAAGAAGGTATTATTCTTGATCTATCCCAGATTATTGGGTTTGATTGTAATATAAAATTATGATTACTGGCTTATGTTTGATTTGAAGTTGGAAATTGATCCATCCTAGGAAGGAGTAGGAAATGGGTGTATTGCCTTTGGCTTTGATTTTCACTGGGTACTCACTACTATGACCTTGTGCCAAAATATGAAGAATAAAGCAATCAAGTTTATATTTTCTTTAATTCTTGAGCAGAAATTTGGAGTGTCTTTGTTGTATGAAACTTTCTCATCATTGTAAAGCTGGTTAAATTTAAATCATATAAATGATATATCAGATTTTACAAGTATAAGACCTGTTACTCGAATAAAGAATTCTTTGAATATATATTTTTTAAGTCCTGTAGCAAAACTCTAAATATGGTGCTTGTTTTAGTGTCATTGTATTCTATTAGTAACTTCAGTAAAACATTTAAGTCTTTTATCTAAATAACGAAAAATAGTAAGAAAATACATAAAAGAATAAAATTTTCTTGTAAGTGAAGATTCCCAATTACAAAGCTTAGATTAGTCTGACACTGGTCCACATATAGTAAGTGTACCCAATAAGAATTAAACATTTTACATTTGGATTGGTATATTATATAGTTTTGCTATTGTTTTTATTTTATTTATTTATCAATCCTTTCACCCCATGCAAGCTGATAAAACCACTGATGATTTATGTTGAATTTTAACTTTTTGAAGATTGTAATTGACAAATAAACAAGAAGCTGGAAGAGAGTTCCATAGGCGAGAAGCATGAGAGAAAAAAACAATTAGAATAAAACTTATTGTTGCATTTATCAATTTCACTGACCAGATGCTGAGATCTAGCTGCCAAATTAGTATTATGCTAAAATTCATGAAGTTGGGGTACCAAATAGAATAGTTCATCATAACGGTTGCATGAAAATATTTAAAGAGAAGCTAATATCATGGCATTGGAAAAGTGATTGAAGTTGAAATTCCAGGTCAAGATTGACTATACTGCAAATTCGTCTTTGGATTTTGTCCAGAATCTTCATTGTATCCTGAACAGTTATTATATATAACTTGTTTTGTTGATGTTGACATAAAAACATTTGAGTTATGCTTTTTGACATATATGTCCTAAAGAGACCAAGTCAAAAATTTTGGCATTGGTACAGAAATTTCCATTTTTGTCTCTCTTGACAAATAAAAATCATTTAAATGCTTCTTAGATGCAAAGATTATTCAAAGTTGCAGTATTATTTATTAAATCATTTTAAAAAAAAGTAATGTTAGACTTTGTAAATTACAAAAATAAACTTCTTATATATGATTTAATCTATTTAATACCAATATAGACAAGTACCATAAAAGTTGCTTCGTTTAACAATTTACATCTCCTAAATACAGTGCTACAGAAAAAAAAAACTTTGATTATGTCACTAATGTTCTTCACAAACTAAAACTTCTAGCATGAGACCTTAACACTTAGTCTTGTGACTCTGTTAGAGCATGGTTTCCTAGTTTGGATCAAGGAAATAAAACTTTCTGGTTTTTGAAGATCATTGAATAAAGACATAAGTTTGGGAAAATTAACAATGATGACATAAAAACCTGGAATAATGGCAATATCTCATGTCAGGACTTTAGGCAATATGAAAAGTATTGCAAACAGAAGATTCAGCCAAAAAATCGTTTTGAAGAACATGCTTTGATGTAGTTTTAACCATAATGAATTAACACCTGTTATATTAAAGAGACAAGTATTTTGCTTATAAGATCAATAATAGATATTATTTATTTCAACATTATAACTTCTCTAGCAGGATCTCTATCTGTATATGCTATATCTTCTCTGTGGGAGATCAAGGCTCTCCATAGGTTCCTGTCTTTGTTGCTTTAAGTAACTCTTGCTCTATTTGTCACTCCCTTTTTGTTTTTGTTCTGCTATCCATTTACTTAAACTCAAGTAGGTTATTCACAAAAATCTTCAGTCTACTGCTTATCAATGATCTTGAGAGAGATAATAAAAAAGCATCTAACCAAACATTTCAAAATAAACCACCTCAAAACTCCTTCATAAAAAAAAACAAAAAAAAACCATCTGAAGAAATCACAAGCACCAAAAGTTCACTGGAAAAAAATAACTTTCATTATACTTGAAAAAATGGAAACAGACGTGAGTCCTATACCTCAAAAGCCCAAATAAAGAAGAAAATAATTCCCAATAAATAACCTCTATACTATATTATGATCCTTAAAATCATCTAATGGAAGCTTTTTTATTAAATGAACTAATTTCCCATTTAAATCTTTTTCATGAGTTCAAATTACTTCATAGTTGGTTGTCAGTTGTGTACAACCTATTTCCCCCTCTCACTTTGACAATTATTTTAAAAGGAACATTTACCAAGTCATTATTTTTGCAACAACAGTTATTCTCCTTGAATAAAAATTTAAAGATGGAAAGTGTCTTGATAGTAATTAATGCAGAAAGGCCAATATTAAGACTAATATTTCATCGTGATTTTTGTCTTATATATTCATTTCTGGATTTAAAAAGAGTTACCTTGATATTAAGTAACCTCACAAATGGTGACATATTGTAAAAGCAACCAACCCACTTCTGTTTATCTTGCTTTCAGTATGAGTTAAATTTTCCAAACTGTTTTTCTTCATATGTGTTCAAAAAATTTGGCTGTCTTTTTTTGTAGCAGCAGTTTTTTAGTCTACACTCTTTCATTTTTTTTATTATACTTTGTTCATGGTATTCTCAACAACATCAGTAGAACCCTATCTATCAATTTTTTTTTTTTTTTCATTTGTAAGGAAATTGTCTAGCATTCATTATTATGTAAGAGATTATACGCTACATAGCTGTCCAGCACTTTTTTTCTTTGTTTTAAAATTCATTTTCTGATCTATTAATACTTTGCTCTGTTTCTGAAGAACATATTTTACTATTCCTATATGCCTTTGCATATCCATATCAATATAGTAAAATTTCTGCACCTTCTAGATTTTGATCTCTTGCATACTGGGTTGGTTTTGTTGCAACCATGTTGTATTTTTTGCATTTAATGAATAGTATTTTGTTTCCTTTGAATACTTTGTCTAGTAATTCTTTTAGTATTCTTTCCTAATCTTCTGTCAATACAGTGCCATCTTCATAGTATATGTTGTTAAGGTCATGTCCATATAATATTTTGATAGATTATGTAGTCCTTTTAGAATCATCTTGCAGTACAAGTTAAATACAGAGCTCATATCATTATTGTACATTTCTTTTCTAATGATTATTTTGGGTTGTTTCACTGCCTTTATAGTTTTGTCTTCTTATTCAAAATGTTTCAGCAGATCTTCATGACTTGGGATATGTTGGCCAGTCTATTGAGCAGAACTACATTATTCTTTTTCAGTGAATGTTTTTATTTATTTATCACATTGTTTTTAAGAGAAAAGCAGTCTTTACAGATTTGTAAAGTCTTTGCAGTTATTCAGTTGATCATTATTTGTAAGCGCTATCTCTTCATGCTGTAGTGCAGTGGATATTGACTTGGAAAGAAAAATTATTTGTAAGTGCTATCTCTTCATGCTGTAGTGCAGTGGATATTGACTTGGAAAGAAAAATTGGAGTGCCAAGTTTGATTTCCAGTTGAATTCATTGCATTCACATACACGCAAATACCATTGGGGAAAGGTATGAATCCGTCACTTCTTCCTTCAGCTATGGGTTAAATAGTAGAATAGGTTGGATTCTACAGCTTTGATTGGCAACCAGTCTACTACAGAAATTAATGACAACCTACCATGTATCACATATGTCACTAAACCTATCCACATTATATTTTTTTTTTTCAGAATTTTATTTTTTTTTAAATAGGTCAAAATTAATCTTTAATTTACTTCATAAGCTGCAAGAAAAAAATTTAATTTCACCCACCTATCCAATGCTGTTTATTAGAGTATGCATTGAAATTTTAGCTACTGCTACTGACATATAGAGCTATTGTAGCTTCTTATTTCACCATAGTGACTAAAGCCAAATTCAAAATAGAAAATGATGAAAATTAAAATAAAAAATATTTTCCTAGCTTTATTCTGTCACCAAGAATAAGTAAATATAATTTCCAGAAATTTGATCAAGAAGTTAATGTCAACATCTAATTATATTTTGCCTCTATTAGTTTTTATTTTCTATCAGTACAGTGAGGTTTTGGAGAGGATGGAAACAAAAAAGAAAGTAATACTTAACATCAGAAAAAGACAGCTAAAGTCCCTGAGATATGTAATGAAAGAGGGCTTGGAGAATCTGATACTTACTGGTCAGAAGGAAAGGTCATGATCGACTATGTCCTGAAGGGACATTGCACATAGAAGAAGTACTTGTAGCTGTATTGCAAGAAAGCCTTTTTAGTGCACTCTTGGGGATTTTAGTAATACTTTCATCGAGTTGATCTCTTTTTTTTTTTTTTTTGATTTCCAAATCTTGCATATATCTTAGAAGGTGGTTTGAGACTGTTCTTATTTATAAAATAAGTCCAATTATTATTGTTCTTCTCCATTTTTAGTTCTCTGACAAAATCTCATTAATTTTCCAGATTTTTATTCTTTTAGCTTCATTGGATTCTGCTGGATCAATGATATGCATTTACCAGATGCATTTTTCTTTATAATTATTAAGTTTGATCTTCTACTTGGATTAGTTGATCTGTTTATTAGTATTATTTTAAACTATAACTTTTAGCAAATATTTTTGCATTTGTGCAAATAGCTGGTTAATCTATTGGTTTAGAAGTGTTTCAGATCTTTGTTTGACTGCACTTTATTGTGTATGAATATGAAAATTCTTGGAATTTGTAGTCCAGAAGAATTCTTCCTGCATAAAAATCAATTTGCAATAAACACTTGACATTTTAAATTTTCATAATTTTTATATTAATAGCATCAGCTATTCACTTTCTAATCTTGTTTGATGTTTGTAGAATTCTGACATTTTAAATATTTTATTTCTGATGTCTTCATGTTATCTTCCTTTGAGATGAGGGTGGAGAAGTTCAGTAAACTGTGTGTTGTTTAGGCCCCAAACACATCAGTGGACTTGGTGGAAATCTTAAAAGTACCTGCTAAAACATTAACATTTTGTTTTAGAGATAAAAGAAAATGTCGTGAAGTAAAAACAGAAAAATAAAACTCTGTACCTAAATTCTATGATTCTCTTTTATGATGTTTGCTGTCATGCCTTATTTGGTTTAGTGGCAAATAGAAATGATTCTCTTGACAATTGATTCACTCTTCATTTAATCTCAATGTAGGATGTCAAAAAAAAGTTATGAGTGCTTTGTAGATGATGGATTTAGAAATGATGATCAATGGTCCGATCATCCGGAAGAATCTAAAGGAAAATATTGCAAGACTGTTGGTGAAATATTGATATAACAGGAGATATATATATATATATATATATATATATATATATATATATATACCCCAGCCATAAAAAATGACAGCAAAACATTTGAGATGATTATGTGTGTGTGTGTGTGTGTATATATATATATATATATATATATATAGTCATCCGCAGACAGATCTGTTTCACTGTATCACAGCTCATCAGTACGGTTAGACTCCGATCGCTTCCTAACCCAGGATTGAAACCCAACCGAATCGGCTATATATATATATATATTTTGTTTTTCATTTGGAAATTACTTATTTCCACAACCTAGGTTTCAATCTTTTGATATCTTCAGGTGATTTACAATAACTATTCTAAAGTTCTACAATATAATTGTATTGAACACTTTTTAATACAACTGTATACTGCTGGTCTAATTTAATTATGACCAAAATCTAACTAATATATATATATATATTTTTTCACAACTTGATGGAAAAATTTTTGCAAAAAAAAAAATAGTAAGGCACTGTCAAAGGGCAAACATGTGGCAAGAGCTTTCATAACTGGTAGTAAAGTTTAATAACGGGTAGTAAAGAGAATGAACTAAACTGACTCTACCTTGCTACTGTCTCTCTAATGAGCTGAACCAACACTGTCTTGCTATTGTCTCTCTCTCCATGAACATGATAAGAGGGAAATATATAAATGCACAATGGTCTTTATTATTAAAATAGGGAGGTATTCCCTTTTTCTTTTTCTCCTCTCTCTTTTCTCTCTCCCTTGTATTACTGAAATCTGTTGTCTCTTTGATGTTAAAATGAATTAGTCAAAGCTTCCATTTTATAGCTGTGTAATATGTTTCTTATAGATTTTTTTGTTTATTTTACTGGCTAATTTTGTTTTGAAATCATTTCAGAATGAAACCTACTCCCTTTCAATTTTCCTCTAATAAGATTAAGAGTTGGGATAACTACTACAAAAATTTTTGAAATGTACTTGAAAGAAAAAATAGAATATATTCATTATAGCAAATGATGGATCATAAAACCATATTTAAAATTTTATCTTTGACATTTTTTGTAGGTCTTAAAGATTCATGGCATAATCCTTTCTTTCTGATAAAATAAAAGAAAACCATTTTTACAATTGTGGAGAAGGCATTATGAAATCACTCTACTGACTTTCTTAAGAATTCATAGCAATTCACAGATAATAAAGTAAAAAGAATATGTGAAGATCCATAATTGCTTACATCCTGAAAGGATATGGCATTTTAATTTAATTACAAGAATATACTTTTAGTTATTATGTTCAGCTGAGTATGGCACAAGGTTACAGTAGCTAAAAGCTTATGAAGGGCTAACCTTGCTACATAAGGAAATTACAACATACCCTTTGTTTGATGTCAGGTGCAAAAAGACTATTTTTTACTTTTTTGTTCATTTTTATTATTTATTTATTTTTTTACTTATTATAAGGATGTGCGTTGTGGTACAGTGGATATCAGCTCAGAACGAGAAACCAGGGAGCCGAGTTCGAATTCCAGTTGAATCCATTGTATTCACTTACGCGCAAATACCCTTGGGAAAGGTATTAATCCGTCTCTTCCTTCCAGTTATGGGTTAAATAGCAGGACAGATTGGGTTCTATAGCCTTGGAAGGCAACCAGTCTACCACAGAAAGTAATGGCAACCTACTGCGGGATAATCTTCTGCCCAGTCAGTCATGTCTCTTTCGAGACATGATCATCCAAGCATGTATCACATATGGCACTTAACTAACTGACTGACTGACTTATTTTTATTTTTATATTATTTTTGTTTTTTGTTTTTTGCTTTTTTATTTTTTATTTTTTTTAAATATTTTCCTAAAAACTGAAATACTTCTACTCAAAATTCAATATTTAAAGTTTCAAAATAGTGATATGGCTGTAGATTTGTGCTTTGTCTAGCCATGCATTTTAAAATATTTCTTTATTCTTCATGAGAATTTATTGGTTGTAGTCAGAGAAAGTTTTATAAAAGGCAACAATAAAAAAATGGGGACTTAGAGCTATATCATGTTAAAACTTTGTTTCCTGTACATTCACTGAAGTTAAGCAATGTCAATACTGAACATTACCTAGATGGATGATTGCACGGCAATATCAGTGTTGATGTGCAAATGGTATAATGGATAATATCTCGAAATTGTTAATTTGAGAGCCGAATTCCCATTGAGTTCATTATATTCACTTACATACAAAAATACCTTTGGAGGAAAAGTATGAATTCACCTTTACCCCACATCTATGGATTAATTAGTAAGATTTATATCACTAAATCATTATCTCAAAAAGAAAATCTTACAATCTAAAAAAATATTTTCTGACTTTAAATACACTGTCAAAGAAAACAAATTGCCAAAAAGAAAAAAAAGTAAAAAAAATTAATGATAATCTCTAAATTTAAAATTCTCATCCCAGAATATAAAATAAATATGTCTTCAGATTCTTTTCTTTTTTCTAACAAATACATTGTAAGTAATGGTTCTTTTGAATTTGGGGGACAATATTCCAATTTTTAACCTTTGACACACGAACATCGCATGAATATATGGCCTGTCAGTCCTTCACCAACTGGAGAGCTTCACATCCATGACGAGTTTTCATTCCCATTTGTATTAGTCTGAAAGAAAAAAACAAATTGGAAATATCTGGTGTATGCTCAACCAGATTCGATCTTAAATATTTACAAGTTAACCATTTGTTCCTGCCTTGAATAATGCTGACACATATGGTCTAGTGTTCCTGTTATACATGGTGCGATTGTTAAATTGTTATTATTTTATATTTTTGATTTTGTGCATGCGCATTATTTGTTTTTGACTGTGTCAACTGAAAAGTATAATATGGCCACTTGGGTACCGTCTATGAGAAAAAAGCTCCACAATACAATTCCCTCCACCAGAAATTTAAAAATGGCATGTTGTACAGCTTGGCCTTAATGTCGGTAGTTCGAATACAAACATTTCAGAGTGTTTGGGTACCAATCTGAGGACAGTGCAGAGGATTTGGAAAGAGTTGGATAAGTTTAATGGTGATTACGAAGGTACAGCAGCTTGAAAGAATAACTCTGATTATTCTGGTAAAAAAAACAGTTTGTTAACAAGTGCCTCAGGCTCAATACAAAGGTTTACATCAAGTTCCTTGATGAGGTAGTGTTGCCCAGGGTCAAGAGAGTGGCTGCTGGAAGACTGTCTGGCAACAGGACGCTGCACCATACCACACAATCTGGAGAACCCATTCATGGTTGTCAGACAATTTCTGCAAACACATCACCCTTTTACATCTGGCCACCTAACTCCCCAGACTGCAATCCCCTTGATTATTATGTGTTGTATGCAGTTGAGCAAGGGACCAACAAATCTCCTTGTAATACCAAATATAAACTGATGGCAAGGATTATGGTGAAGGAGACTGTCCAGAAGATTTGCAGGAGATTCTGAAGTCTTCTGTCAGTCAGTCAGTTAAGTGCCATACGTGATACATGCTTTGGGCGATCATGTCTCGAAAGAGACATGACTGACTGGGCAGAAGATTATCCCGCAGTAGGTTGCCATTACTTTCTGTGGTAGACTGGTTGCCTTCCAAGTCTATAGAACCCAATCTGTCCTGATATTTAACCCATAACTAGAAGGTAGAGACAGATTAATACCTTTCCCAAGGGTATTTGCACATAGGCTGTGGTAAAGCCAATACCAATTTCATTGAATAAATTTAGTCTTTATTATTTCAAAATATTTTTGTGTAATTTTGGTAAATATACCTGTTAAAATCAGATATCAGTATCATTTTTACTTTTTTATAATTTAGATGACAATTTAATCATTGCCCCCTATATATTTTGAGATTCTTGATAAAATCTAAAAAATCTGCAATGTTATTTTCTCTGTCCTGGCATCATGTCTTCAGTTACTTTCCCATTGCAGTAGTCTGTGCTTCTCCCTTCCTTTTCTATAAATACTTTCTTGATAATTGTTCTGCAAAACTTTCAGCTATGGCACCTAGACTTTTTGAATTTAACTGCAGTATCTTATTTGCAGTAAGGTCTTATCATTTTATAGTTGTATTGGCTAGATGCAGCTCTAAGTTTTATGATGAAAGTCTTTTCTGTTAATCTTCTCGCTTGCGGAAATCTCGTCCTGCTTTGATTTCTAAAATTGTAAATGCAATGTCAGTCATTGTCAACTATTTTCTTGATTCCTCTTCTTCTATTGTTCTCACTCCTTTATAATTATCGTTTTTTTTTTTATTCTTTCACAATCAGAAACCTTCTTGTATCTTTGCTGCTTTACTGCTTTGCTTCAGTGAAATTATTAAAAACAAAAAAGTAATAGACAGCGAAATATCACAAGAAAAGAAAACAAGACTGCTGTTTTCAATATGTTAGGTTCTTTATTCATGAATTCACCTGTCTGTTAATAGGTAAATTGGATATCTTTTCTGTTACTTCTGTCTTTTCTCATTAATGATTAATGGACCAGGTCTTCCATTTGGCCTGTAAGAACTTGAAATGCTTCTCTGTTCATCTCTAACTGTGACTCTGCAGCCTAATGGATGGCTTGTGACTGTAACTTTCCTAATGTTCATCTCTATATCATGACAAATGACTTTTAAACTGGTTATTCTAGAATTCATTCTATATAGTCCTTAATCAGAATTTTTTACTTTCCAGTCAACTAGCACTTAGATCCCCAAATTTTTATTTATTTCTTGATATAATTAATTTCCGTTTTTATCTTCTACTTGATGGAGATAACACATCACTCAGTAAATTCCAGGCCTGATAGATAACACCGTTAATAAAAAAAATCCATGATTTTATGAAGTATTAACTTTCAAATGGCATGTGACAAAATTTGGGCCCAATCAGATTATTAGTTTACAAATTATAGTTATTTAAGTTAAGCTGCTGTTGCAAATTTTCAGACCATGAAAAAAATCTGAATTTCATGTGTTGATAAAGCATTAATTTCTGATGGGAAAAATACTGTTCAAGCAAAGAAATAGCTTGATAAGTTATTTGAACTCTGCTTCATCAGAAACAATGGTTAAGAGGTGGCATGTTGGTTTTAAACACAGTCATACAGGTACAAATGATGTTGAAAGCTCAGGTAGCCCAAAATCAGCAATTCTCCTGGAAAACACCAAAAAAAAAAAATCCACAAACTCACTTAGGCCAATTGTAAATTAAAGTCACATGAGATTGCAGAGTAATTGAACATATCAGAAGGCAGCGTATTCACCATTTTGCATGATTATTTGTCAATGAGAAAGCTGTGTTCAAAGTAGGTGTCGCGTTTGTTCACAGTCAATCAAAAACAATGCCTCAATGATTCGGAGGGTTGTTTGCAAATGTTTCAATGCAACAAGGAATTTTTGCATAAATCTGTGACAATGGATGAAATATGAATCCACCACTTTACTCTGGAGTGGACGGCAGCAGGTAAATGCTGTTCAAAGTGTCTAAAGATGCAAACATCAGCAAGCAAGGTTTTGGCCTCCATAGTTTGGGATGTGCAAGGTATTTTGTCCATCAATTACCTTGAGAAAGGAAGAACCATCAATAGTGAATATTATATAGCATTATTGCTGCATTTGAAAGAAGAAATCACCAAAAAACAGCCACAAATGAAGAAGAAAAATGATTTTTCACTATGACAATGCACTGTGTCACAGGTTAATCGCCACAATGACAAAATTATATGAATCGCACTTCAAATTGCTTCCACTTCCAGCCTATTCTCCAGAGCTGCCCCCCAGCAACTACTGGCTGTTTGCAGACCTCAAAAGAATGCTTCAGGAAAAGAATTTTGGCTCCAATGAAGACATGATTTTGGAAACTGAGGCTTATTTTGAGGCCAAAGACAAATTGTTTTACAAAAAGCCATCAAATTGTTAGAGAAGTGTTAGAATCAGTCTCTTTCTAGGGTGATACACTATGTTGATGAATAAAGTTGATTTTTGTCTAAAAGTCGTTGTTTTATTAATTAGGCCTGGGATTTATTGAGTGATATGTTAGTTGTTTTTAAAGTTATCACATCTCAATTTTACTGTTCGTTGTTATAAAAGCTGCTGTTGCTTAAGGATCAGATGAAATAATTGACTATGTAGGAATTGTAAACCAATCAAATAGGAATCAATTGTGTCATTGTCACATTAGTTAAATGTTTATTTAATATTTACTTTTGATATAAATATTAGAGGGATCAAAAATGTTCTTTTATTGCTCATTCTCCAATTATTACACACATTTTACATCAGTTTGATTTATGATTTTGTCATATCTGTTCTACTAAATGTCCTGGGTATGATGATAAACTGTATCTGGCAGCAAGGTTGATTGGGAGGTTTTGAGGAGTGTGGAACCACCTCTTAATTGCTGTTATTCCCAGAGTGGTCTCAGCTACACCAAATAGAGATAGTTAGGGTCCCCATCTATGAGCAAATAGTTGACCCCCAAACTGGAGTCAAAACACTATGAAAGTATAAAAATAGATTTTTATAGTAAAAATTCCAGCAATACTTTTTTGGAGAAGAAAATATTATCAGCAATACATTTTTGAAAAAAACAAATATATTACTCTTTTTGAGGGAAAACAAATCCCAATAAAAGAAAAAAAAAAACACTCGTTGCAAAAATACATCAATGAAACCTGATCTACAAACTGATTTCTTACAAAGAATATTTATTCTGTTCCTACAAACCTGTCCTAAAAAATCTTGTTGGCATTAAATAAGCAATTGAGGTTGATATGCCATAAAAGAAAACAAACCAAACTGTTCTACCAAAATGTCAACAAATTTCTTTTTATCTTTTTTATACCATTGCTGTTAAATTAAGTGGCCTTTTAAAGAATTTAGAAAGTTCATCCAAAAATTGTGCAATCATTTGATACTAATAAATAAAAAAAAAAACTAGCCTACAGAAGTGAGGCATATTTATTTATTTTATTTTATTTTTTTTTTCAGTTGGAGTAGGTAGACTAAACAGTCGCCCGGTTCACACTCCACCCATGTCTATTGAACAGGTGAAGAGGCTCATCCCTTGTTTCCTGTTCAGGATGTGGTTTCCGGTTTTCTCTTCTCACTTTTTTTTTTCCTTTTTCTTTCAATTGGAGTAGATAGACTAAACTATCGCCTGCTTCACACTCCACCCACGTCTATTGAACAGGTGAAGAGGCTCATCCCTTGTTTCCTGTTTAGGATGCGGTTTCCGGTTTTCTCTTTTCCAATCTTCTCACATTTTTTTTTCTTTCAATTGGAATAGATAGACTAAACTATCACCCGGTTCACACTCCACCCACGTCTACTGAACAGGTGAAGAGGCTCATCCCTTGTTTCCTGTTTAGGATGTGGTTTCCGGTTTTCTCTTTTCCAATCTTTTCACTCCTATGTAGCCCCCTGCACATCAGTGGCATTACCGCCTTGCTTGGGGTAATATGATTAAAAAAAAAAAAAATCTTCTTTGGGGCCTCACATATCCCAGCATCCCTTTATGTCCCTACTGATAGGGTTGAGAGAAATAACAAAAAAATATATATTAAGAGCTACAAAGGACAGGAAGATGTGGAGTCATGATCGCCTACGTCATGAAGGGACACAGAACATAAAAGAATTTAATGAGGCCTTTGAAAATGATGTTTACTAAAAAGTAATTTAATAAAACTTCAGTCTTAATTTTTTTTTTCTTTTTAAGTTGTTTACAGTATTGAAATCACATTTAACCAAATATGAAGACAGGAATGATCACAGGCACCCTCCTGACAAATCAATCTAATTTAGATGTTTCTGTCTCATTACAAAGATACATCCTGGTTCCTTTTACTTTAAATATAATCCAAGTGACTCCTCATTCTATGTTTTAGCAACATAAGGTCTGTTTAATTAGCTCCACAAAGAATGACTAAATTAGCCATGATGGAAAAATTATATTGTATTAACTTTTGAATTAGTGTTTACAAATGATTTGCAAGTACAAGTGTAGCATATGTTAGCCAATAAAATTGAGCTTTTTGAAGAAATATTTTTCAAACATAATTCCAGAGATAAAAAACTAAATATCTTTAAATCTTAGTCATATTTGCTCCTTGTTGAAGTTGATTATTATATTTAAAAAAGAAAAATCAGTTGACAGACCAATGCTTTACCATTAACTGTTAAATCAATGCATTTCAGATTGTTTAAAAATTCATTCAGAACATCAAAGAGTTTCATAAATCTTTGGAGACAAATTGTCCTATAACAGCCATCTTACTTCAGTAAAAAGCAATAATCTTATATAATCTGCACTTTTATTCTCACAGATCTGTTTTAAAAAGTACGACTTTAGGCTTAAGACTGTTAATGCATTTTATTACTGCTTTCAATATATCATTTAAATCTGTTGAAATATTTTGGTAACAAAATTTCTTGTCAGAATTTTTGAGGCAAAGAATTATTATATATTATTTATACCATCAATTATTGTGATGTTTCATCCATTGTACCCTCCAGCCTTCTTCAGCTGTCTTTCTTTGTGTAATCTTCTTGGAATTTTAAACTAGTCTTCATTCAGTTTACATAATCTATTCCTTTGTCCTCATTTTCCTTTCCATATTTAGGGGAGATAACTCATATCAGTTATACTCACAAATCTTACTTATACAGTTATACTTACAAATCTCATATCAGTTATACTTACAAATATTACTTGGTGATGCTTGTCTGTTTCTTCCTGTTTGTGAAAAAAAAAATGTAACTCTTCAGTTCTGCCATGATCTAGTGGATTAAATTTGTGGTTAAAACATTGAATTTTCCAATCGTTGCAAGTTCAATCCCTTGACCTGGTAGTGCTGAAAAGTCATATGCTCTCATTCAGTAGAACTGAAGAAATTGTGTAAAGATGAACAAAACTGTTGAGTATCATGAGTATATCCTCAAAGCATGGAAAGCAGACTGAGAAGAATCTACCCTGCAGATTATATAAAGAGTTCAATTTGAAGTTCAAAGAAGGCTATTGAGTTCAAAGATGGACACTTGAAAAAGGCTGGAGGACACAGCAGCTGAAACATTGTGAGTTTCAAGATCAAGATGAGCACGCTAGTCTAAACAGCAAATCACGCAATACAGTATTTCTGCTTAAATTTATGGGATGAAGAGTTATCATTTTTGCTATTTATATTTGGACTAATGTCTTCATCTTTGTTGATGTTATCACAATGTTTCAGCCATTGTATCTTCCAGCCTTCCTCAATCAGCATAACCTACAGCAAATTCTGAACCCTTTAATCTATGGGTGTAGGCTATTCTCATTCAACTGTCTAGGGATATGTAGTTTTTGTTTTTATTTAGTGCTGCTCACTCATTTTCACTGAGGGCATATACACACTGCCTGACTCAGGGAAATTGGGCAAACAATAACTAGTTAGTACTGAATCGAATTAAAAACTAGATGATATCCCTAGAGGATAAAAAGTTGTGGAGAGCCATGATCGCCCACATTCTAGAGAGATGAAAAAGAATCATGTATATTTGTTAGTAACTTCATAAAAGAACCATTTAACATATTTAGGAAAATAAATATTTATTTTGATCTATTCAATCTTTATTTTGAATGCAAGCAGTACAGGTTAAAATGAAAAAAGGTAAAATGTTAAAATTTAATAAATAAATATGAAAACAAATTGAAATCCTACTCTGATTTTTATTAAAATCATTTTTATGTTTTGCTTAAATCATCATAAATAAAATTTTAGACATAAATTCTTATTAATTAATTTTCATTTGAAAATTGTTCTTTGAGTATTCATTCTCTATATAAGCACTTTTTAACTATTCACATAAAAAAGTCTTTAAAGTCAGTATAAAAATATCTTTCTTTTGCAATTCATTTGTCTATCGCATGTAATGACTAAATTTTTCTGCTTTTCTTTATCATTTTTAAAATTTACCCATATGTTTTCAATTTAGTTTATTACAAATAGGAAGCATAACACCTAAATGTTTACTAGTGGTTCATTCAATTATTTTAATTGAAAATTGGCAGAAAAATTCTTATTTTGTTTATTAAAGCAAAATTAATTCTTACAGTGGGATTCTAATTTTTTTTTAAATATAGAGATAATTACAAATATCTAAATTTAAGTCATTCAACCATCATTTATTTGGGTTTCATTCTCTAAAAAGAAGTACTTTTTTTTGTATGTATGTGTGTTTACTACATTTATTAAAAAGCCTTTCACTTATTGGTGAGATGTAATTTTTTTGTTTTTTAATATATATAATGTCAATTTTGAAACCTAAGTAGTTGCATGATACATGATTATATACGGTATTTTTTTTTTTTTAAGAAAGTAGTGTAACAGTATAACATCCAAAGCATTATAGGTACTTAAAGTATGGTTTTGATTTTTGCTCTCAATAAAATAACACACATGAAATAGACACTTGGGTCTTTTGTAAGTGTCAAACTCCTCAGTAATAAATATAACTACCATAATTATTATATGCTTCCCATTCTAAGCAAACATTTTCATCTTGGTTGTTATATTCATAATATTTTGGTCATTGTACTGTTTGGCAGAAAGCAATGGCAACCTGCTGCAGGAAAATCTTCTGCCTGATCAGTCATGTCTCTTTCAAGATATGATTACCCAACTATGTATCACGTATGACACTTAACTATTTGGCTCCTTCATGTGCCTCATAATACTTGGTGACCTTTTCAGAATTTTGAATTAAACCCTTTATTCGATCCACCTACCTGGTTCATTAGAGGATTAGACAAGTGACTCAATGGTGACTAAAACTAAGTATTAACTGATAAGAAATATCCTCCAAGCATGGAAAGAATAAGAACAGTTGACCCTGTATATTGAATAAAGAGTTTGGTTCAAATTCAAAGAAAGTTATTATGATGAGAGACCAAATGGATGACGTAGCTGCTGGAACATTTTGAACATAAAATCCAAGATGAACATGCTGGTCTTCATAATGAGGTATATAATAATTACTCATTTAAAAAATTTTGACATAAAATACTAGCCAAAGCATCATAGTTTGTTTTTTTTTAGTTTTTTTATTCCGTAGTAGTATTATTCTTTCTTTAAGGTAATGAATAACATCAATATAAAGTATTAATAATAATTATTCTGGTTGCAGGTAACTTCTGAAAAAAAATTCACCAAATTATCATTATTATATAGGTTATATGTGCATTATGGTACAGTGGATATCGGCTCGGAACGAGAAGCTGGGGAGCCGAGTTCAAATTCCAGTTGAATCCATTGTATTCACTTACGCGCAAATACCCTTGGGAAAGGTATTAATCCGTCTCTTCCTTTCAGTTATGGGTTAAATAACAGGACAGGTTGGGTTCTATAGTCTTGGTCGGCAACCGGTCTACCGCAGAAAGCAATGGCAACCTACTGCGGGATAATCTTCTGCCCAGTCAGTCATGTCTCGAAAGAGACATGATCGCCCAAGCGTGTATCATGTATGGCACTTAACTGACTGATATATATATATATATATATGTGTGTGTGTGTGTGTGTTATGAGTGAGATTGAAACCTCATGGTCATATAGTAATTTACTAAGTGAAGCTTAGTTGTGGCACAATGCTGAAATTAACCTCATGGAGACATAGGGGATGAACAAATGATGAAGAAAGGACTTTATTTGTACTTTATCTTTTATGATAAAAGATGTGGAAACATAACCAAATGCTAATGATTAAAAAAAATTCTCTAAAATTATACTGTCTGAATGTCAAACGGGATATGACCTGGTGAATGAAATTAATAGTAAGTCATTAAGATTTTCTGAAAGTCCTGTGTTTACTTTCTGGATCAAGTAGTGCAGGAATATGTACTGGCATCATTAGAAAGAATTATGAGAGCTGAAATTCTCTAGGATGACACCAGACATGATTGGTAAGAAGTGAAAACACTGTAATCCTAGATGATCAAATAAAGAATTCAGTTTCCAATTTCCAAAAGGCTGTTGAATACAAGGAAAACCATGAAAAAGAAATTGGTCTGAAAGAATCATTGTATAACACCTCATAAATCCACACAGTAACAAGGTTTAAACTCCGACATCTTTGTCGGCTGAATTCCACACCTCACTAAACTGTCAAAGCAATTAATGATTCAGCCATTCTTTATTTGTTAAGGTTTATTTACTAAGGGACAATGAACAAGAAACAGTTATCATGATATCATACTATTAATTATTGTGAGAGGTGTGGAAAATGTTTGTAATAAGAGTTAATCAATATTTATATGCTTTATATTCAGACTATTGTTCTCGTTTTTGTTGTAGTCACACAAGACAGTGTCCTGGTGGATAAAAACATTGGTTTATGAATCCTTGGATCAGACAATGTGTACTTGCAGTAGGTGCTCAAAAACTAAGTAGTATTGAATGAAAATAAGAACTAGATGATATCCTTAGATATGAGCAGTGAAAGGAAAACAGTCTAACCCCAAAGATAAATAAAAAAATTTAGTTCAAAATTCCCTGTAGGTTACACAAATTGATATACCCCTGAGGAAGGTGGGAGGGTACAATGGTCAAAATATTGTGAACAACAAAGATGGAGACAATAGTCCAACTTTAAATAGTGTATATAATATCTCTTCTTACCAGAAATTCAGACAGAAATTAGCAGTTAATCAAATTGGTATTATGTTACTTTTTATCTCTCTGAGGTAAGCAAATAAATTGTTAATCTCTATATTGTGTTGTCCCTGGCATGACAATAAACTGCATCATTTGCAAGGCCTCTGATTGGGAGGTTGTGAGGAGCATGGAACCACCTCTTAATTGCTATTGTTCCTAGCTCCACCCTGACTTCGAGTGGTAGCACCTGTTAGGGTCCCACCTATAAGCAAATAGTTATCCCCCAAACTGGGGTCAAAGCACTATGAAAGTATAAAGTAGACTTTTATAGAAATATACATAAAAATAGACTTTTATAGAAAAATATATATTTTTGAAGGAAAAATATTACCAACAATATATTTTTGAAGAAAAAAATTATCATAAAACATTTTTGAAGGAAAAAAATTATTACCAGCAAAACATTTTGAATACAAAACTAGGAGACACCTTCCGTTTTCTAAAAAAAATAAATAATAATTAAAATAAAATCTGACTAAATCAACATTCACACTATTAAAAAATACCTTAAAACCCCACCTTTTTGGCATTAAATAACCCACAGAGATTGATATGCCATTAAACAAAACTCAAACTCTATATTGTCTGGAGTATAATTATTTCTGCTGGTTTTATTTTTTATTTTTATTTTTTGTTTAATATGTAAACTTCCTCAAGGGAACAAATTAATAAAATATTAAAAATCAAATTTTATGAAGATACTAGTTTACAAGGACAGTCAAGTTTACACCAATATTTAGGTAATTTGCAATTGCATTTTGTACATTTTCAGGGATTAACATTTTTACTTTTATGTCTTTATTTGCATGCAAGAAAAAAATTTTGTCATTTTAAATTACAAAAAGTTAATAGAAAATAAGCAAAAAGCATCCTAGTTTCCCCTACTTACTAATGTGATTTGTTTTTCTTATGGTAACATGAATGTTTATTTGCATCAGGTTTTTTGTTACTGTAACAGTAGAATATCTCATTAATAAGCAGAAATCAGTATTTCTGACCTATATAAAGTTACATTGTCTTATATTATAGATGATAATTATTGTTGACTTTGAACTGCTGGATTTTTGCTTACGGTTGTCTGTGGATATGGGATGCCAATAATTTTTTCTTATGAATAGTCAATATAAACACTCTTTTTCTTTATAAGGTAAATAAGCTTTGGTATTCCCAATATTACTTCATCCCTGATGTTGTAATTTAGAGGATCTTAGTGACATTAAATCAAGGTTTTTCTTAGTCAGGTTAGTCAAATGCAGACGACAATTCTACTCCTGCAGCTTCCTCTCTCGCACTTCCCGCCTGTGGAACTCGCTCCTGTATTCTTGCTTTCCTGACGGCTACAACCTCCAGAAATTTAAATGCAAAGTCAATACTCATCTACTAACCACTGGACTCTAGCTCTCTCCCCTCCCCTGTATAACCTTCCCTTTCTCTCCACCTATGTATCTGTCATCGCACCTGCTTTCTCAGCTTTCTATTGTTCCTTTCTAACTAGTTTGTACTCCTCACTCTTTTCTAATTAATCTTTTTACATTTATGTAGCCCCCTGCACATCAGTGGCATTTCCGCCCTGCTCGGGGTGAAATGATTAAAAAAAAAAACAGTTTATTGTGCCATTGAGAATACATAGCAAATGTTAAACTATTGCTTAGATTTATCTTAGAGGCTGTAAAGTTTATAAGGAGGGTTGATAAAATCATATTTCTCTCAGATGATTGTATAGTGCCTGTTACAGTAGCAGATAAATATCTCATGAAATTTAGATTTTTTTTTTTAATCAAGCAAGGCAATAAATCTATTGAGACACAAGTGTTAGAGAATATAAAAAACTACTACTAAGGAGAGAGGACAATAAAAGAATAAGAATTAAGAGATATGCTTTTCTTATTTAAAATCTCTTTCTTGTATCTTTGCCTTAAAGTTTGCACTGAAAATGTACCTGGTTTTGAAGAAAATCTTTTGAAATATTAACTCCTATTTTTTTCTCAGATGTCAGCAGTTATTAAGCTTCCCAGCTTATAATCCAATAAATATGCAAATTAACCATCTTTTACAGGTAATAATTCAAAGAGCTTTCAGTTAGAATTTTGCTTGTTATTTTGCTGATAAATCTTTAGGCATAAGAATTCTTTTTTCTTTTTCTCTTTATCCTGTTGCCAGCATCTTTTCTTTGTATTGAAGCACTGGTTGTGCGCAGTTGTTTCAATAATTACTAGGATGTCAACTCGATTGCAAAGAATGCTAGAGTATCAAGTGTTTGCCAAATAACTCTACTCTTTTGTTAATACTTAACTTCATACAAAAAAAAAATTTGTAAAGATGGTAGGTAGCACACTGCACAGGACTGACACATGATTTTGGATTGTTTATTTCATTTGTTGCAAGCAGGCAAATGCATGTTCTTATATTCTCTATAGGATTTAAAATTCCATTAACTCTACAGTTTTTTTACATGAAACATGTGAAATGGTTCATAGAATAGATATTTTAAAAGCCTAAATGCCAAGAAAATTTAAACAGGTTAAACAGAAAAATTGTATTAATCTGGATGTGATAGTTGATAAAACAGGATCTTAATAAACTGAGTGACAGCACTTCATCAAACAAGAGAAAAATATTCACTGAGAAATTTCAGTAAAATTAGATAATACCTAAAGGTTAAATCCACTTTGGCAGGAAGGGAGACAAACCAGCTCCTGCCACTGCTTAGAACATATCCATTAAGCTGAGGAGAGGGAGTCTAATATCTTCAGAAATTTCTAAGCCAAGGATGGTGAGTTCAAGCCTTCTAGGACCACACATTCATCTATCCATCACAGCCAATGGTGCATAGGGTAGCAACTTTGTTGCTGTTTCTGTAACAAACTGTTTTTTATGGGGCAGGGTTGTTAGCCCTGTGCCCAACCCCCAATCCTGGGGAACCAGTGGACCATTCTTGGTCCTTACGTTTACAGCAACTGGTATGCCCAAATGGTCACCCATTTAAGTACTGATCAGGCTCGATGTTGCTTAACTTCGGTGATCAGACGGGAACCGATGCCTTCAACACAATATGGCCGTAGACAGGACCACACATTAACAACAGTGAATTAAGATTTGATTTATTTATCTTAAATTGCAAGGACATTATTTGTCAATTGTACACTGACATACCAAAAGTTATTTGATAGATACAAGTATAATGCAGCACAATGTTCCAGAGTAACATTTTCTCACCATTTCTTTTAAATTTTAACTTTGTTATTTATACTTGTTAGTAACATAATAAAAACAAAATTCAAATTTCTCGGTAATAAATATTTGTTTTAATCCATACAAACTTTAAAATGTGGTCTCTGTGCACTGCAATTGTATGAAGACAGAATCTGTGGTTGTCAGCAAAAGCAACTCAAGATATGAACTGCAAATTGGAGACACCAGTCCAGACTTTTGAATATCTATGATGTGGTTTAACAGAGGACAGAAAATGCAACACCAACATCTGAATGCACACTGCGATAACAAAAAATACTTTCCAAAAGTTCATCAAAGTATTAAGAAACAGAAAAAGTTTGTTAGAAACAAAGAAAAGAGTACTGAACTTATCTAATATCAGTCATTCAGTTAACTGCCATGTGCGATATTTGCTTTGGCGATCATGTCCCTATAAAGACCTAGCTGACTAGACAGAAGATTTTCTCGCAGTATGTTGCTATTTCATTTTCTGGTGGACTGGTTGTTGACCAATTCTAAAGAACCCAATCTGACTTGCTATTTAACCCATAGCTGGAGGGAGAAGAGATGGATTAATACATTTCCCAAGGGTATTTGCACATAGGTGAATGTAAATTAGTCATCCTATATGGCAGTGAATGCTGGACAATCTCCTCACAGATAAAAAAGACTTGAGGTAGCAGAAATGTTGTTTTACAAAAGAATTCTGAGAATACCAGGAACTGAACATATGAGTAACAACAAAGTTTTAGAGAAAATGGCAAATAAATGACACTAAGAATAAGAGACAATTGAAATTTCTAGGGCTCATAAAGGAAAAAAGATTTGGAAAATTTAACACTCACAGGACATTAAAAGCAAGAGGGACAGAAGAAAGCAAATAATAACCTACAGGAATTAAGAAAGATAGCAAAAAGATAAACACTGTTAAGAACTACAAAGGTCAGGAAATTGTGGAAAGACCATGTTTGGAAGGGACATGTTATATAAGTACTGGTTGTAACAAAAATTTAAAAAGATAAAATGTTAAACTTTTTAAAATGATGAAATACAAAAACAAATTAAACGTTACTGTAATTTTAATAAAAATTATAATTTTATTTATTTAAACATTTTGGGTAAATCAGCTTGAATAATTTTACAGAAATGTTCTTAATTTTCATGCTAAGCATAAGTTTTATCATACTTTAAGAATTATTCATTTTCAATATAAATAATATTGTCACATTCTCACTATTCACAATCAAAAAGATTTTCATTGTTTCTAAATTTTCTGTTTATCATTCTATCATTGTATTTTCAATTTAGTTGATGATAATCAGAAAACATAACCCCTAAGTTCTGTTTATTAATAGTTTATTCAAGTTTGTATAACCAAAGATTGATAGAAAAATATAATTTTCTTTCTTTCTTTATTAAAGCAAAAGTAGTTCTTACACTTAGATCCTAATGCTTTTCATAGTGAAAGATAAATAATACAAATATCTAAATTTAAGTTCTTTAATCTTCATTTTTCATTCAGGTTTCATTTACCAGTTTAGCTGCAACTGTGTATATTTCCTTTGCTTGTTTAAGTGATTTATCAATAATAACTGAAAAAATAGTGAATTTTTACAGACTGGATCTGCAAATGACGTAAAGTTAATCTTTGCTGATTTATGCATAGGAACTACTTTGAATTCAGTATCTGTATTTCTCTATATAGAATAGGTGAATTTAGAGTTATCTATTGAAAATGCTAGCACAATGTCATCCTCAGTATAGTTAGCAAATTACATCAGGCTGACTTGTGAAATAAGCCTGAGCACAATGTTTTAATCTAGCAAACCTTGTCTAAAACTGGGTAGTAAATAAAGTAATAATAATTTCTTTGTTTCTGTCTTAAAAACTTCATTGCTAGTACAAAATCAATTGTTTAGCAGAAAGAGTCCCCTTAATATGGGGTCTGCAGAGTAGATTATAATAACAAAAAGAAAATTAACCACAGATCTAAATCGTGTCAGATCAGTGATTTCCTCTAAAAAGAGGGACACTGGTTCAAATCCTACCAGAGAGCACATTTTCTCAAGTCTCTTGAATGTTAAGGCCAGTAGATATAATTCACACTGTTTTTCTTGTTTTTAATGTGTCTACTCAAACATGTATATCCACTAAAATAAAATTTAAAGTAATAAGAAAAACTTATAGTGCCAGCAAATATTTTGATAATACACTGGCAAAATTGAGAATGTGATCATAATTATTGCTGAATTAATGATGTTGTTTATTTTGTTTTGTTTTTAAGAAAGATTACCAAATAGATTGTATGCCAGTTCACCAATCTACATGAGGATTTTATTACGCAACAATAGCACCCTTAAAAGTTGAACTTTGTCTAAAAGTACCTCCTGAAAAAGTAAAACTTTGGTAAATGATTTGGCCTGACTCAATTTATCAAAGAGTCTGGACATTGGCACGAAAGACTAAAAAGCAGTAGTTGTTTCCAGTTAAAGCGAAACCGTAGACTGAAAGAAAAATGAATGGATGTAAGTCAAATTTTGAATTCCTGGTATCGATATCAAATTTTCTGCACTATTGTAAGAACTGCAACCTTGAAACTTCTGAATATTGTTTCTTATGTCTTTGTCTATGAGTGTATCAAATTTGATTAAAATCGGACCACTCCTTCTATAACCTGATTTTTTTGATTATCGATTTTTGATATTTATTGGAGGTACCTTGACACAAAACTTAGCTAAGAACACTCGCAGATGCTTATAGTACAACTGTGTAAATTTTCAAGAAAATCGGTTCAGCCATTTCGGAGTCTATAGGTAACAGACACACACACACACACACACACATACAAAGTTCCATTTATAAATAAGTTTAGATTATCAAAGAAACACACAAGCATAATCTTAAACTTTTTTTTTTTTTTTTATAAGCGTTTCACCCCGAGCAAGGCATGTCACTGCCACTACTGTGCAGGGGGCTACGTAGAGTGGAGAAAGGCTGATTAAATATAGGAAATAACAGAGGGTGGGTGATAGGCGGGTGAGGATACCGAGAATGAGGGTTGGGTAGATGAGAGTGTTGTGAGAATAGTTGGGAGTTAGTGTGATAGGAGGTGTCTATTGACCCTACATTTAAACACCTGGAGATTGTAACTGTTGGGAAAGCAGACTTGTGGAAGGGAGTTCCACAGGCGGGAAGTGTGAGAAAAGAAGCTGTTGGAGTAAACAAATTAAATATGTTTTCTTTTAGCTGAATTTAATTAATTATTTGTTACTTCATGCTCTGGTATTTGGTTTTTGAGTTGTATTGAAAAATGTTTCCTAGTCAAATATCTCAGAAGGTCAGATAAAACATGAAGCCAAAGTTGTTTCTATTCATCAGTCTAGTTTTAAGGTAATGTCTTTGAGGGAATATTTATCATTCCCAAATTCCCTCTTTGATTCTTTCTTATTCTTTTCCTTTTCATATCTAGTTAGTTTATCATTTACACACTTCATTTTCAATTTGAGTGTGCAACGGTTCCCATTCTGTCCACATTTTTATCTGTTCTTTGTATTTTTGGCCACTCGCTTCCTGCATCACATTGCATATCTTTAATAGAGACAGCATTTCATTAGCACTTTTACCAATCTTCACATAAGACTTAAACTGCTGTTCCAGATTCTTTTTATTTTATGCCAACAATTAACCGGAACATTTGTAACTGCCTTTATGACTCACTAATGAAAGACTCATCTGGTTTGCATTTCAAGAAAGGACAAATTGGAACATGTCTGGATATGCTTTGCTACAAATATTTACAAGACTCATTACCCAAGTGGAGTACTGTAGTTATTTCAGGAATTAAATTGTCACACCTCAGATGCATGGAGAATACATTTCTTTCAGGTGTCTGGTTACAAGTATGTTTGCATGTGTATATAGTAACAGACACCCCATTCCCCTGAAGTAATAGTTCGATGATATCATCTACTTGTCACATGTAGGCAAATTCAACTGAATTCTTGACTCCAAACATTCAAGGCAAAATGATGGATAGTATTGAAAAAAAAAATTCCAATTGTGGAATTTTGGCTAAGATCCTAACCCAACATAGGCCAGCTGGTTTATCTCAATTGTCATTGTTTGTGGTAAGTGTGGGAGGAAGTATAGATGCTCTTAACAAAACAAAAATAAACTGTTAAGTCATAAAAGACAATTCAATTTACTGTAATTGTTTTTTTTTTCTCCTAACAGCCCATTAAGCCACAGGGTACTTCCAGTATACTAGTAAAATCCAAATTACCTAGCTTGGCTATCTTGGCATTTCACAGTAACTTCTCAAATTAATTTCTATTTTAACTGGCATAAGGTATAGATTCACTGACTTGTAAAATTTACACTAGTAATCCCATTACATTTTCCCTTTCAACAACTTGCAATTTACTGTGCGTAGTAAATTCCAACCATACACCAGTTATAGGTTTACTTACTGATTAAATCCATCATTGTTTATTAAGAGTTATTGCAGTTGAACAGCCAATGAGTGAATTGCAGAAAAAGCCTTGTGATAGAAAGCATCAGAAATTAAAAATGATGGAAATACTTAATCCCAGAATCTCTAAGGTACTTTAAACTATATCTCTTGAAAATATCTAATCATTTAAAATTCTTCAAGAACCAGTTGTGCAACGAAGGAACTTTATTGCACACAATCATCTGTGGGGGTTACTTTATTGATAGTGAAATGCAGTTAAATAAGTTTATGTGATAATCAGATTGACATTAAATCTGTATTGAATTTTCCTTAAAACTTAGACATATATTTATAGAAACTATTCAAAAGATTAAGATAGCTTTCTGGAATGTTTCAATAAGCAGCAAATCCCATATAGAATCAAATTCAACCAGGATCCTGTTTAAAGTGAGCCATTGTATGAGAAAGCATTCAATAATCAGAACATCCAAAAATGCATGTGTAGATTGCTCTAAAAAAAAATTTAGTGATTGATTGTGAGCATGAGATGATCTGGAGATGCTGTTTGATTATCTTGGTTACTCATTCTTCAGGTTTTGTATATGGTTTGTTAGCAAAACTTCTGATCACCCAGATCTGTCTCCCTACATTGTTGGTAACTTTTGGCTTTTCTCAAAGTTGAAATTGTTATTGCAGGAGATTTCAGACTTTAGATGAAATTATACATTTTTCTCTCACTAATGTTCACCCAATTCAAGACCCAAGAGCCATTCAGAGTAGAGGATTACTGTGTGATGTTGTATGTGTGTAAAAAAGGGCAAGAAATGATGTACATGGGACTATACAAAAAAGACAATGGCTAACTCTATACATGAAAAGGTAAAGATTGTTGTGTTTGGGAAAATATAAGCAAATGAAGTGACTTTAGAACAAACTGGAAACCCAATTCTAAATAGAGAACAAGGGATAAACCTCTACTCCTGTTCAAAAGACCAAGGAGTAGTGTGGACCGACCGAATGTTAAGTAAACATATCTCCTCCTTTTGGGAGAGAAGAAAAATAATTAGTGAATAAAATTTAAGAGTCCAGACAGAGACATTAGAAGTATAGAGTTGAAGTTAAAGCAGAATATGTCAAGGCAGCTGATGTTCCTGAAAAGGGAGTTGGTTATAATTTTGAAAAATGGAAGGAATACTGTGATAATGATGCACTTTCAAAAGGAGTACATATTGAAGATGATGAAGATTCTATTGTTTTAGGTAGACTATTTTTTCTTTTAATTTTAAATGGTTGGATATATTAAAGACAGATTTATTCTTACAACTTTGTGTGTGTGGATATATGAAGTGACAATAGTTGAATCATGTTCTAATTTGACTGATTGTTTATTTGAATGTTCACTTTTCAGTAATGTTCTTTACAAAGACATGAATCCATTTCTCCCTGTACTGTTCTATTGGCATTCATCCTGACAAAATATCTCCAGCCACAATAGTTGACAGAAAATTGTGGATGAGTGATCACTTTGCTATGAATACTTTACCAGCTCAGGTAGTAAGAGCCAAAAGCATTCATTATCACCCTTAACAGACACTATTTATAATAAATTCAAAACAAAACTTCCTTCTTACAAAAGTGTTTTGAATTTGTTACAAGTAGCAAATTTGTTTTGCTTTTGATACAAAACAGAAATTCTGGTAACTTGTTTACTGCCACAAAACGCAAATATGCATCCTGTGGAATATGTACATCCTTTTCGGCTTTATTTCAAGCAACAACTATAAAAATCTTCAGTAGATTTTCTCTTTCTTATACATTTTCTTTTCTTCTTTCATTGAACCCACCTAAAATCACGTTGTAAATATTGGCTCTCAATGTTCAACCAGCCGTAACCTGCCCCCATCTATACTCTGCCATAATATATAACAACATCACAAATAATGCAAGAAGTCACGCAAACAGTGAGCTTTTTGGGGCTATTATTTATGAGGCAGGTTTGACTGTTTAATGCTATAAATAGTTAACCTTGATTTGCAGAGTTCTTTTTCAGTAAAATGGGGAGGGCATTTCACACACATGCGCGCACACACACACACACACACACACTGAAGATAAATCAAATGCTGAGAACACATTGGTATTTTTCTTTATCATTTCCTCCTCCTCAAGTTGTCCTCTTAAAAAACATGTTGAATGGTTAAATTTGGTAGTGTTTGTTTAGTTGCAATGCAAGTATAATTAGTAGTTTAAACTCCTGTTAAAGGTTGCCATATTTACATTCAGACTAATGTTCTCAACTTTGTTATTATCACAGCAAACAATCATATTATCAACAAAGATGAGGATATTAATCTGACTATAAACTTTCTTGCTGTGACATGGCTTCCATCTTTTCTATAAATATTTTCATGGCAATTGTTCTGAGCTCACCTTGGTACCTCAACCTCATGAATTCCAAGCAATCTGTCACTATACACACCATTATTTTATTTTTTACCACCTTCCTGAATTCATTTGGTGGTTGAGGAGGGAGTTACTACCCCCACATTGTTTTCTGGTGTTCCCAAATGATTCTTTTTTTAATTACTGACCAGGCTCGATGCTGCGTGACATTGTGCTTTCAGTGTGGTCTAGCCATAAACTGCTTTTATCATTTAATAAATTTTATTTATCATAAAGCTGAAGTAGTCTTATACAATCACCATTGTTTAATATCCATTTCCATGGGTTGGACGAGATTTTCTGGATGGTTGTCCACTTTTGTATAAGGCCTGGCTGTAATCTCAACTACTTTAAATTGTTATTGATAAACTTGGTCCATGTTTTACATGATCTACCTACCCCTCTTTGACCATCAACCTTAATAAACCTACAATTGCTGACTCTCAACTTGCCCAAACTTGCTTGACACATAACGTCTTTTATATAGGCAATATCCAGACTCCTCTGATGATTTTCTATCCCTAAGACTGACATTGCACGTCCATGGTATCATTTGCATATCAGCTTGAACAATTCTGTTCATATATTTAAGCGGCCAGGTCTCACTACTATATCGCAGTAAGTAACAAAAATATGTAGTATTGACAAATCTGGGTGGTATGAGGTTTCCTTTTCAAACCATGTACAAGACCTGAAGAATGAGTAGCTAAGATAAATAACTAGCTCTTATCCAGCTGATATGAAATTAATCTATTACAATTGTTTTTTTTCTATTTATTTTGTTAGACCTTTTATTTTTATTCAGTTCAGTTTTTGCGAAATCACATTTTGTGTGTTTACAATTTGACACTTAGTGGACATATTGAAAGCAAGATTGACGGGAAAGTGGTGTAAATGGTTGGCATAACTGAAATTAGAAGAGCTAGCAAAAAGACAAAATTTACTAATAGCTACAAAGGACAGGAAATTGTAGAGAGCTGTGATCACCCACATTCTGAAAGGATATAGCACATGTAAGAAAAAGGTATTATGATTCAGCTCACTAGTCAGTCATTGCAAGTAACAGTTTTAGTTTTCGCTGCTCACAAACTCTAAATTCTATCATCCAATCTGATTAACTGTTGTCAGATGTTAACATGACATTAGATTATACAGCAATAAATCAAGAAAACCTTTCTGGCCAACTTGTTATGCACATACCACATATTAAGAGTCATGGATTAATAGAAATGTTATATAGTTGTTTATTTGGCAGGTTCAGTAATCTGTCATTTAATCACTAATGCAATAAAATGAAGATTAATTGTTACCAACTCTTTAAGTTATACAAATCAGTCCTAAAGTTAGAATGTGTATATAACAGATGATTATAATTTATTAGGTAAAGCATGACAGATTTTGTTCACGAGTTTTGTCTGAACATTTTCTTTCTTGCCCTGGGCAGGAGTGGCGAATGTGGAACTCTGAAAGTATGGGGTGGGGGGCACTTAGAATGTTTGAAAGAGAATAGAGGCAAACTTAAATAGCGTCTTCATTTCCATGCTATATCACTATCGTACACACAACTTAAGAATGAGTTTGTGTATCAGTATGTTACTTCACGAAATTAAACAAAATAACTTTTCATTCATAGTAGTGAAGTTCTAATCTATTCTTGATTTCTTTTCCATTTTCAAGCTGTTGGAACACGAGAGGTTAATTTCAAAACAAAATCAAAGGGTTAATACTAATAGCAATACATTCAGATGAAGGAAAAGTGCTGAAAAACAAATCTTATCAGTTTCATAAATTTTTGAAACCTAAAATGTGGTGGGGACCAACCAAGGGGCCAGCCAAAATTGCTTCTTCTGGCCTCTCCATAGAATCGTCATGATTGTTACATATTTTTTTTTTCCGTTACATATTTTTTCCATTTAAGAATGATGAATAACTAATAAAAAGAGTGGTTCAGTATATTGTTAATGATATGAACTATACAATACAACAAAGGTTAATGTAAACTAGAAAAATATAGACAAAATCTTTTTTCTAAAATGTTACCTACTGCCAACTTCACTTTACTTGAAATAGACAAATAACTTATGAAAAGATTGGTATTGAATATCATGACTTGGTAGCAACTGTCTTGTCAACTGAGTGAGTACTTACTGAATGAAAAAAAATTGTTATATATAGATATAACGTTCTCTAGATAAATAGATCTAAGATAATGAAACCAAAACATCAAGTTGAAAGGATATTTTATGTATATAAGGGGGTAATTACCTTGGTGAAAATAACTGTTACAGTTTCACTTAAGATAGACAAATAGATACAACCATGTTCTATTCTAATAGTTTCTTTTCCCTCACTTTTTGCCTTCAGAACTCTCTGTCTGCACTTTTTGCCTACGGAGCTCTCTGTCTGCACTTTTTGCCTACGGAGCTCTCTGTCTGCACTTTTTGCCTACGGAGCTCTCTGTCTGCACTTTTTGCCTACGGAGATCTCTGTCAGCACTTTTTGCCTACGGAGATCTCTGTCTGCACTTTTTGCCTACGGAGATCTCTGTCTGCACTTTTGGCCTACGGAGATCTCTGTCTTCACTTTTGGCCTACGGAGATCTCTGTCTGCACTTTTGGCCTACGGAGATCTCTGTCTGCACTTTTGGCCTACGGAGATCTCTGTCTGCACTTTTGGCCTACGGAGATCTCTGTGCGCACTCTTTGCCTACGGAGATCTCCGTGCGCACTCTTTGCCTACGGAGATCTCCGTGCGCACTCTTTGCCTACGGAGCTCTCCGTGCGCACTCTTTGCCTACGGAGCTCTCCGTGCGCACTCTTTGCCTACGGAGATCTCCGTGCGCACTCTTTGCCTACGGAGATCTCCGTGCGCACTCTTTGCCTACGGAGATCTCCGTGCGCACTCTTTGCCTACGGAGCTCTCCGTGCGCACTCTTTGCCTACGGAGCTCTCTGTCTGTACTTCTTGCTTCTGTGCCACTTCAAAAATTTAAATGTTCTTTTATTATCCTTCCTCCTCACTAAAATTTTCTCATTTGCTTTTACACTTAGTGGTTTCATCTTGTTTGGCATTATTGCCTTGATTGGGATTAAATGATTGTGAAAGAAAAGTATATAGTGAGGGACTGACCAGTTGCATCAATGTACATTCAAAATGGGTATCTAAATTCTCATGTCCAAACTAGAACCAGGTTAAATTATCAAACTTCACAATGGTCATAAAGTAATGTTACAAAACACTAAACTTTTACTCCTATCGGGTTTTTTAAGTATTCATTTAATCCATATCCACCAGGTGTCAGTTTAATCATCCTTTTTTTTTTTTCAATATATTGTAATCATTTTGATTAAGTTCTTATTTTCTTGATTTCATATCCTAAAAGAGATATTATATATAACTCAAATAGAAAATAATGACATAATCAAGATGTTGTTCCACACTAAATAAAAGGTCAAGAGGGAAATCACCATCAACACTGGAAAGCGAGATAACAGCTACCAGACTTGAGAATCTTATGAAAAATTGTTTTACAAGAATGATTTTATAAATTTCAACCAAAAGCAATATTAACTCACAGTCAATGAATACTGAATGTTTCTTTACAAGGAAATGGCTAATATAACCATTACCATTGAATCACAAGAATAATAATAATACCGGTAAAAATGCATGTGAAAGTGAAACTATAAAGTGCTTTCATTAAGTGAAAAGATCAAAGTCCTTGACTAAACTCAGAATCTTATTTTTTTTCTTTTCTTATGAAAAGAAAAAAATATTCTGAGTTTCGTATGAAAAGAAGTTAAGAACATACCAATCATGTGTTATGACTTTTATTACAGGTTAGGGTTATTGTTGCTAATCTCATATTGTGATAAACATTTATAAAAAATTATCGTCCGTATATATAAGGAATACTGGAAAATTCTCAGCCTGACCCATTTCCCAAAATTAATATCTCAATGATGAAACATAAGAATACTGATGTTTTTTTTTTTGTTTTTTTTAATTATGCAGGGTGGACCAAGAATTTTCAGCATAATCTTGTACATATAGAGAAAATGTGGTCTTGTGTATCCATTAGAGGTCTTGAAGTATATCCTCTATGGATAATAAGTGACTACTGTATGACCATGTGATTGAATTCCCTGTTGAAAGTTTGGTTATGTAATGAAATTACTTTCATTGAAGGTTGACTCTTATGAGCTCTGCCTTATTCATTATAGACAAAATTGATGCTGTGTTGAGAAGATAAATTTGATAATGATGGATTGGTTTTTCACAATTTTTTTTTTAACTGTATTGTCCTTGGCAATCTGTGATCATATTCTCAAGTATATTTTTATGCATTTCTTTTTCTTTTAAGAAATTACAATGATTGCCTTGTGTTCAGTTTGTATGAAATGGATTAATTTAATCTGCTATTATATTTATTTCTCTAATGCAATGATTATTTTAGACTTTTATCCTTATCTTATTTGTTTTTATTGCATTTTTGATGCTATACATTCAGGCATTCCTTGTATCTTTGTCATCAGAGATTGCTGAAAATGAACCTTTTTAGTTTGTCTTGCATGGTATATTAATAAAAAAAAAAATGAAGATTCATGTTCATTGAAATCATTGCATAATAATACCTGCTTGCAAAAATTTAATTAGAAATTCACTTTTGTCTGTTGGTCTTACAATTGCTTCAACTGTCTGTTGGCCTTGCAATTATCGCAGTTGTCTGTTGGCCTTGCAGTTGTTTGTGTGTTTTTTGTTTTGTTTTGTTTTTTTTAAGTAATTTTGTTGGTATTATGTTTAGTTTTTTGCAATTCAATTTTATTAGAGATATGAACAGATGATAAAAAATTGGACTGGTTTTCATGTTTTTTCTTGGTCTATATTTTTTTTCCTTTGCATTTTTGAGTATTTGTATTTTTTTAAAGGTTTAATGACAGCTCCTTGTCTGGTTAGTAAGAAACTGATACCCTACAGTAAATATGTATCTATTTTTTATATTTAATATAATGGCGTACTTTTGTGTTTGCCCAAGATAAATTCAGCTGATCTTGTAAGGATTTAAGTTTAATTTGAAGTGACAAACAATTGTTCTAGATAAGGCTTTTCATCTGCCAAGCAAGCCAGCCAGCCAGCAAAGTAAGCTTCTTAAATTTCCTTCCATCTGCCCCATTAATTTATCTCTATTTGGGGGTTAGACAGCAGGAAATAATTCCAGGATTGAGATAGTTGGAAAGATGGATTAATGTCTCTTCTAAGAGCATTATGATACTCAATACAAACTGCCACAGCTGGAATTTGAACACAGTTTGCAAATTCCATGTTTTCTGTTGATAGCAGTTATGCCACCTGCACCTCTGAACTAAACTTAGAAAACATCTAAATTATATTAATCTTTGCCTCTGATTGGTTTTCATACATACTTAATTTTTAGAATAGAGAAAATTACTTTATATTTATTTTTTATCAAAAAAGCTTGAAAACAAAGCATCCTCACTTTAGAGGTTTTGATCAGTTTGGGCTAATGAGCCCTCTGATCTTTCCTGATGTACAAGATGGTGTTACCTAAACATTCATAAAATCAAAATAGATTGATTAGTCTGTTCATCTGAAAAGTATTTCTTTGTTTCTCTCTGAACATTTCATGTATATCACACTCTGCACTGAAGAAATGTAGCTTGTATGTGAAATGTTAGCCAGTACCTTATGCACCTTTGATATGGAAGACCTATCTATCTTATGATTAGGGATATCTGTTCACATAATGAATAGAATAGCATCTTTGAGGTATTTAATTGTAGAGTAGTGTAGTGAAGTTTGTAAAATTTTCAGTTTTTCTGCCTTGTAAGCAATTTTCACAATTTGTTTCCACTCTCAAACACTTTACTGGCCATAACAAGTGTAACCTTTTGATACTATTCCATTTGTCTCCTGCCTATTATTTTATTTCCTCATTCACAACCAAAATTTACATCCGTGGAAAGAAAATCTCACGAGAGAGTATCTGACCCCAAGATATATTTGTTTTATATGTGTAACCTGTGAAGCTGCTTTTTTTTTTTTTTTTTGAGGGGGAGGGGGGGGGCAGTTCAAATCTGTTTGCCTTGGAGGTAAGTCATTTTCTTCTAGCGCAACTCTGAACCTCTTTGCCCTTCATGGTAGTTCATTACAAGTGGACAATTGGCTTTTGGGTCAGGAGTTTTAAGATCAGCTAAGGAATTTACATATTTTAATTGTTTTTGTAGTCTTTTTTTTTTTTAACTTTTGCATCCTTCTTCATACACCTATCAAACACTTTTGTTTGACTCTGTAACACTTACTCTAAAATTCTTCATTTGCATGAAAAGTTCCTCAGTGGTGGCTGGATCAGAATAACTCTTGGTATTATTATTAAGCCATTTTATGTTGTCAGATTCACTTTAAAAGAGGGGTGATAAAAAAAATAATTTAAAAAAAAGCATTTATTTGTATTTACAATTTCCCACAGGACAATAGCTTAGTGGATTAAAGCATTGGTGACATTGTATTTATGAGTCCAGTTCAATCCCTGAGCAAGGTAGTGTGAAGTTGAACACAGTTGAAATGAAGCAAGCAATAACTGAGCAGTAGTAAAATAAGAACTAAACAAGGTATCCTTAAACATAAGAAGTAGAATGAGAACAATCAACCTCCATAAATTAAATAAAGGGCTCAGTTCAGAATTCCCTGTAGGTTACTTGGATCAATATATACCTGATGAAGTCCGGCGGGCACAATGGCTGAAACATTGTGCTAACAACAAAAAAAATGAGGATAATAATTTGCATGTAAATAGTGTAATATAACACTTTGTCCTTGAAATTAAGAAAAATTACCATTTTTAATTTGATACAAGATTAAATACACATTTATTAGAGTAAAATTCATTTTTTTTTTTTTTTTTGCTTTGAATGGTCAGTTTACTGAATTTCATGTTATTTAATGCTTAAAATATTCCGTTCAAGTAAAATAAGCAAAAAAAAAAAAACAAAAAAACTAGAGTTTTATTTCATCGCTATGAAATTGTGATTAGAAAACTTTTAAAGAAAATAATTAACCTGCAAAGAATAATTTTTTCATAGTGTTTGTGTTTTTAAAACAATTAAATATTAAATGAGGATGTGTGTTATGTAATGGATATTGGCTTGAAATGAGAAATCAGTGTGCCAATTTTGTATTTGATTCATTCATTTACTCACAAATACCCTTGGAAAAGATATTAATCCATTTCTTCTCCTTCAATCTATGGGTTGAATAGCAAGGCAGACTGGATCCTATAGCCTTGGTTCGCAACCAGTCTACTTCAAAAAATCTTTAGCCAATCATGTCTCAAAAAAGACATGATTGCTCAAAAGTGTATCGCATACAGCAATTGACTGAAACATCAAATGAAATGTTATAATTATTGAGGCATTTTATTTATTTTTTTGTTTTTGTTTTGCAAACAAAAGTGTACATGCTCATGATCAATGTAATTTCTCCAGAATTATAACATATACCCCTATCACTTGCCTACATATGAACAGGTGTACCAATATGATATTCTTACCATATTTTGGTCAATGAGCCCTGTAATGTCTTGAAAGTATGCAAAATCTTATATGAAAATTTAGGGAATTTGGGTGTGATATTGGTAAAACACATGCCATGTGGCATATATTCATGACATTAACACGAACCTAGTCTGTTTCATGTTTTTGTTTTCATGTCTTTAGATGTCAGTAAGCCATTCTTTTGTTGCAGCAGTTGTATACAATGAGGTGTTGAAATGTTCTCATTCTGACCCACTTCCTAAAATGTGACTAAATTTCTTCTTTTTTTTTTCCTTTTCTTTTTTATGAACCCATGTAATTTCACTTCACCCTCATCTCTCTTTTTGTTTATTGTTGCTGAGTTTGTTGCTTAAAATTTGCAATATTTATGAGTGATGAGTGCTCAATTCAGGGGGACTCGTGTTTAAAAATAACAGTACTGGCATAGAAACTAAACTTAACTGATCCCTTAAATTGTTATAACATGATAACAGAGACAAGTGTTTATTAATGGTTAGCAAAGATAATCTGATGGCATAAACAGTTCTAAGATTATCTCTTACTACATCTACTACATCATGTTAATCTAACAGCTCTCTTATGGGACATATCAGTCTTTCTCTTTTGCTACTGCAAAGTGAATCCATTACATATCATCTGTGGAGAGGAGAGAAAAAACAATAGAAAGAAAAACTGATTTCAGTTTGAGTCTAGTTTAGACATATCCAACTTTATTTTGACATAAACATTTCTCTAGGATGGATGAAGATAATGCAGAGATCTTTAATACCTCATTCTTGAAGTTGGATATTTAACCAAGTTATATGTATTTTTATTGCAAGCTTGTAAAATACTAGTAAACCAGAGATGTGGGTTTCTATCATTCTATGGAAGAACAAGTGTATTTTGGCAGGAATTTGTCTCCTATAGCAAAAAAAGCAAGCAAACTTGTACAGAAGTCAATTTTAACTTAGATCTTTATTCCAATAGTCAAAAAGTTGAAGAATTTTCTGATATAAAAAAAAATTGTGTATTTTCTGTAAAACCAAAGATATTTGTGTAAAGTTGTTTAAATTAAATGAAAAACATGATCTTAAAAATCTACCTGAAATTATTGGATTTTGATAAAATTTTAATAATAAATGATAATTTTATTTATTTTATTCTATTTTGTTAAAGTTCCATTCCATGTTTTGGTTGGGGGAGGGAAGATAAGGTAAACAAGACAAAAGATGGATAGTGAGTTAGTCTGATTGAACATTACTGCTGAGTAGAGAGTACAAGCCTTACTGTGTTCCCAATACTTTTGATATTGTGCCAAAACTAATTTAAACTTAGTCACTTTCCAAAGTTGTTATTTACAATGTGACATATCGAGAAGCTAAAGCAAGGTATGGCTACACATGATTTTATTCACATGGATTTGCTGTGGAAAGTAAATTTAACCTTTTTGAAACCAGCCTCAAGAAATTTTTGAATATTTTTGAGCCATAATTGACTCCAGAGATAGAAATGACTGGAAAAAAAATATATATTGCTAATTTTTCCTATTGTTACAATCTGCATACATTACCACCATTGTATGATTTGGCCATTTAAAAAAAAATAATCAAAAGTTCTACAGTATAAATGTATTCAACACTTTTTAATACAACTGTGTACTGGCCTAATTTAATTATGACCAAAAACTAGTTGGCCACGTGGTTAGAATGTTTGCTTTCTAACCATGAAGACCAAGTTCAAATCTCACCACAGTTGATTTGTAAAGAAGGTGATTTCTTGAAGTTATTAATCTGGAGGAGGCAATCCCAGCATGTGGCACCTTTGGAAAGGGCTTGAAAACCATACCACAGTTTGACCAAAGTCTTGTTAATTAAATTGGGTAGATGCTTCCCTTTGAGGACCCATTGATGCTTGTGCTAGCTCAAAGTCACAAGTCATCGTGACTGAGAGTTTTAGTGTCCTGGCCTTGTTCAGATTGTTGTTCAGTCTGGACAATGCACTCTTGCCCAAAAACAGTAACTATGGTCTGCTCAACATAGTTGCAGTATAACCCAAAGCTGGACTCTGTGGGTGTTGAACAAACACAAGTTTACCTGAGCAGACTTATACAATGAGGATTAGCTAGCAGCCCTATTAGCCATTATTATATATATATATATATATATATATATATATATATATATTGTGTGTCATTGATTTCTGCCTATGTAGACTATTTTGGGGATAACAGCTTTTTCCTGTTACTGCAAATTTTTAATGTTTATGTATTGTTTCTGTTTATTTCTTTACAGGTACTGCCATATTATTAGTTTGATCTGGTGTTTTACTTACTTGGCCTTCTTCCGCACCACATCATGGTTTGGTGTACCAACTCCTCCTGCCTTTGCTAATGCAGTACAACTCTTCCTGACCCTCAGGGTAAGTCTCATTATTTCTTAGTTTTACTATGGTATGAGGAAACTTCAGATAAAGTCTTTTACCCTTGTTAGGTGCTCTCTGCTTCAAGATAAATGTTAAATTTTAAAATCAAAGATCTTCAGCTTGAGACTACTAATGTTACCTCACTTTAAATTCAGTTTTTTCTTGTACAAAAATTAAACTTAAACAGAATGTGTGTGTGCTGTGATAGTGTCTTCAAATGAGAAATCAGAGAGCTGAGTTCAAATTCCAGTTAGGTTAGTTGCATTCACTTATCACATCCTCCCAGCTATGGGATAAATAGTAGGACTTGTATCTTAAAAAATCATTATTTCCAACAATTGTTAATGCAATACTCTGCAAAAAAATATTATTACAACCCAAAATATATGTTGGATTTAAATAACTCACAAAGAGTTGATTTGATAATCCATAAAAACAAATCGAGCAATCAATCAATACACTTAAATATCATCAATAGCTTACTTTACTTTATACTAAGTGAGTTGTTAAACTTAACTTAGTTTAATGCAAACTAACAAAAATGTGTCCCCCCCCCACTGCATTTTAAATTTGTTACACTAGCAATTGTTTCCCAGACTAGTTTTATGTCAATCATCTTTAAAAGAGGAAAAAAAATCAAAGTAGAAAGGATGAGAAAGGTAATGAATAACACTGTAACTTTTAGAACATTTTGATGGGGAAACAAATCCCTGATTTTTATCATTTATTTGTGTGTGTGTGTGTTTCAGATAGTTAAATATTTTCGAATATGATTTATGATTGGTGTATAATGAATTTCAAGATATGTAAGTCCTTCCTACTTGGATGGTTGGCATATCATGATTTTTTATACTCTCAGTTCCCTCTTTATTATGGTAAAACTAAAAAATATCCAGAGTAGGTATATATCTTATTCTATGATATCAAACACAATATAATTTTATATATATTTCCACCTGATCTCCTCTTAGTAATGATATTCTATTACTAACAGGAAGCATTATTTGATGTCAATAAGCAAACATCTACACTACAACGGCCTAATGGATAAAAGCATTGGTTTATGAATTTGGTGATATAGTGGTTGTGATTTCAATCCCTAGGTCAAGCAGGTTGCAATATTTTCTTTCCATTAGAGATAACCAATTCAAATGTATGGATAAAACTCCTAAATTACTCATGCAGAAAATATCTGTTCAGTTATTTGCCATATGTGATACGTGCTTGGGTGAACATCTCTCTTTCGAGACATAACTGACTTGGCAGAAGATTTTTTTGCAGTAGGTTGCCATTGCTTTTTGCGGTAGACCAGTTGCCAACCAAGGCCATAGAACCCAATCTATCCTTCTATTCAACTCGTATTTGGAGAGATGAGAGATGGATTAATACTTTTCCCAGGTATATTTAGAAAATATAAGCTATAGAGTATCAAAAATTGCTAAATTAAAGTTTTATTAAGGAAAAAAAAGTGAAAATTGGTGTTTTTTATTTTTTTTTCCCCTACTGTCAATAATTGTTTGCAGGTAATGGCTGAACATAAATAAGAGTCGTGGAGTAACAATAAAATCAATTAGCAGTGGTAACATTTCAAATCAAAATTGGACTTACAATTATATTTCAGGTTATTGACTTATTGATCCACCTGTTGCACACACACACATATATATATATATATATATATATATATATATAGTGATAATATACATACTAAAAAGTCTACCTTCTTCTACCATGTGCCCATGGCCCAGAGGTAGAATTGCCGACTGACGCCACTTCGGTCGGGTCTCAATCCTGGGTTTGAAGCAATCCGAGTCTAACCATACTGGTGAGCTGTGATACAGCGAAACAGATCTGTCTGCGGATGAATATATATATATATATATATATAGGATTAATGTATCTCTATCCTAATATCGAGACCATTATGGCAAAAAACCTGCTTGCCAAAATATCTTTTTATCAGTAAACCATGGGAAAAAAACAACAATCTTAGCACTAAGCATTATCACAACTCAACACTATATATGATAGTATAAGTAGCAAATAGGAAATTTTTATCCTATCATTCTGTTTGATTCAAATCCATATATATATATATATATATATATATATGAGAGGCTTGAAGAGAATTGTAATTAAATGAACTAAATTGAAACAAAAATGAAATTGAGAGATAAGCCATTGTGTCAGTGCTTTTAAATACTGTCATAACAAACAAACAGAAGTTTTATCTTCCTTGGAATCAGTATAGTGCATTTGGTAAATAGAAATTTTAAGAAAAGATTCTTTCCAAATTTATGGAAGGTGTCAATTGTGTACCCTGTTCTTAAAAATGCTGGTGAGCATTCATCCCTGTCATATCTACCCATCAGCCTACTTAGGCATCAGCAAAGTTTTTGAATCAATCAACAAAAAGATTTTTGAACATCTCAATAAAAAAAACCTCCTGAGCAATAACCAGCATGGATTTTGCTCTGCAAGATCTACAGCTGATGTCTTAATTGCCATTACTCACAGAATTAGTGAGGCTCTAGACAATGAGGACCATCAACTTAGGTATATCAACGGCCTTCAACAAGGTATGACAATGGGAGCTGCTACATTAACTCTTCTGCTATGGAATCTCAGGAAGACCTTTCTCAATTATCAAGTCCTTTCTAATGGGTAAGTCCCTGAATATTGTTGCTATGGGCCAAAGGCAATGAGATCAAAGCTGGTATTCCCCAGGGTTCTTTCCCTAGCCATCTTTTTTTCTGCTATATATTGTATATGGCTGGTCCAAGGGTGCCTGTCTACTAGGGTGGCTGCTCAGGCACATTTGTATTTGTTCAACATCTACAGAGATCACTTATGGTTTATATTTCAACTATACTGAGCTGACCTTAGTTTCAGTTTCTGGGAGAGAGCATGTTATTCAGCATGAACAACAGGCTGAAAAAGACCAGAATGTCAAACCCTCAGTCACAATGACAAGTGACTTCACACTAGCACAACCATCAATGGATACCAATAAGTCTGGTCTACCCAATTTCACTCACAAGGCTTCAGTCAACCTGTGGTATGATTTTCAGGCACTTTCCAGCATGCTGGGATTGCCTCCTCCATACCATCAAGAAGTCATTTTCCTGACAATATCGACTATAATGCCCGACCATACCGAACAGTTGAAACCATGGTAGTGTAATTGGCTGATATTCATAATATTAATATTTAAAGGCTCTGCATGTTAAATCTTTTTTCTTTTATTGAAATGTGTATTGAGCACTTTTTAATACTACTGGTCCTGGATATGACCTTAAACTGCATTCGGCCTTAAGGCTTCTGATTGGGAGGTTGTGAAGAGCATGGAACCACCTCTTAATTGCTGTTGTTCTCAGGTCCACCTTAACCCAGAGTGGTAGCACCTGTTAGGGTCCCAGCTATGGGTAAATAGTTAACCTTCAAACTGGGGTTAAAATGCTATGAAAGTATTTGCCAACAAAACTTTTTTGAATGAAAAATTTTAGCAACAAAACCTTCTTTGTATGAAAAATGTTAGCAACAAAACCTTTTTGAATGAAAAATGTTAGCAACCAAACCTTTTTGAATGAAAAATGTTAGCAACCAAACCTTTTTTGAATGAAAAATGTTAGCAACCAAACCTTTTTTGAATGAAAAATGTTAGCAACCAAACCTTTTTTGAATGAAAAATGTTAGCAACCAACCCTTTTTTGAATGAAAAATGTTAGCAACCAAACCTTTTTTGAATGACAAATGTTAGCAACCAAACCTTTTTTGAATGACAAATGTTAGCAACCAAACCTTTTTTGAATGACAAATGTTAGCAAATTCCAGTTGAATTTATTTCCTTCACTTGCGTACAAATACTCTTGAAAAGGTATTGATCCCTCTCTTCTCCCTCCATCTATGGGTTGAATAGCAAGTTCTATAAAGTTTTGGTTGGCAGCTGATCTATTGCAGGAAGAAATGGCAACCTACTGAGGGTAAGTCTTTTACCTAGTTAGTCATGTCTTGGAAGAGACATAATCGCCCAAGCATGAATCATTCATGGCATTTAACTGATTGAGTTATGTTATGCGTTGTTTTCCTCTGGCTTTCTTGCATTCAATCTGTTCTGTGAGTATCAGATTTTCTAAGCCCTCTTTCCTCATGTGGCTTAGAAATTTCAGCTTTCTTCTTGATGTTAAGTATGTTTCCTTTTTGTTTCCATTTTCTTCAAAACTTTGTCATTGCTTAGAAATTTACCGAGTCCTCTTGCATTTGTAAAAACTCTTAATTCTATTAGTATTAGATATAAAAAAAAACTCATAACTGAAGTTTGATTATGATTTCTAACAATGTAATCATCCAACTGTAACAATGAGTTTATTTTAGTGGAATTTGGTTAATCTAATATATGGTGGGATGTGCGTTGTGGTGCAGTGGGTATCGGCTCGGAACGAGAAATCAGGGAGCCAAGTTCGAATTCCAGTTGAATTCATTGCATTCACTTACATACAAATACCCTTAGGAAAGGTATTAATCCATCTCTTCCTTCCAGTAATGGGTTAAATAACAGGACAGACTGGGTTCTATAGCCTTGGCTGGCAACCAGTCTACCGCAGAAAGCAATGGCAACCTACTGCGGGATAATCTTCTGCCCAGTCAGTCATGTCTTTTTCGAGACATGATCGTCCAGGCATGTTTCATGTATGGCACTTAACTGACTGAATATATGGTGAGAGCTGTGAAAATAAAGTTGCTTTGATTGCAAAAAAATTAAAAAAAAAAATTATGGAAACACAAGAAGAGCTTTCATAAATATTTCTTTCTATTTCTTTGTCCTCCTCCTTTCCTTTCTTTCCTTTTTTATCACCCTCCCTCCTCTCATATTTCTGTTTTACTTAATTTTCAGCTGTGGTTTTAATATTGATTTTAACAATTGCCCATGGATTTGTCTGAAACTGATTTGGGGAAATCATTTAATAAGGAAGTACCATATGTTATTGCAATCCCTGTACTGTTGATATTTTCTCCATGTGTCAATCAGTATATGTTCTAATCAATATATCTTTCAATTACTCTTTGTGGCAGTTAATACTTTCAGAACACAATGTCATTATATTCAATGAATTGAATATTCTCGCCATTATGTTATTATTTAGTCTTAGTTCTAAAACGTGTTATAGATTATTCTATTCAGTTTGGTCCTGGGTTTGACGGTAAACTGCATCTGTCAGCAAGGCTTTTGATTGGAAGGTTGTGAGGAACATGGAACCACCTCTTAATTTCTGTTGTTCTCAGGTCCACCCTGACCCGGAGTGGTAGCACCTGTTAGGGTCCCAGCTATGGGCAAATAGTTAACCCCCCCCCCCCAAACTGGGGTCAAAGCACTATGAAAGTATAAAAATAGACTTTTATAGAAATATATCCATAAAAATAGACTTTTATAGAAAAATATACATTTTTGAAGGAAAAATATTACCAACAATAAATTTTTGAAGAAAAAATTATTACCATAACAAAATTTTTGAAGGGAAAAAAAAACTGTTCTCATCAAAACATTTTTGAATACAAAACTAGAAGACATTTTCAGTTTTCTAAAATAAAAAAGATAAAAACAACTTTTCATTAAAATCTGACTAAATCAACCTTCTCACTATAATCCAAAATTTTAAAAAATATCTTAAAACCCCACCTTTTTGGCATTAAATAACCCACAGAGGTTGATATGCTACGATGTGGGTCTATCTGTCTCTAAGTTATATGGTCTTGTCTGGCACAAATTTACCATCTTTATGCAAGTGTAATAGTTTGCTTATTTGACTTCATTAAGTCGGAACTATGTACAGTGGTTCACACACATTTTATCATCACTTGTTTAAAATGACTTTTGGTATTTGCTACTGTGAATGACCAACCTGTATATATAAACTGTTGTAATGTGGGGGTTCTCACAAGACAACACTTAATTTGACAGTCATGGTCGTACTATTCAGTACTCAATTAGACAAATCACTGCAATAGTATTATCTCCAATATTTATTGTACAATTATGGTACATGGCAATCACTGATCCAGGTGATTTTCTAAGCATAGCTTAGATGTAGCACAAGGCTGAAAGCATGGGATATCCAGTGAAGATCAAACTCGCTATTCAGTCATAATTGATCTAATGAGACAAGCTTGCTAACCACTACATAATGTTGAAGTACTCTAATAGTATTATCTTCTCCCTCCTAGACAATTACCCATTAAAAATTATCATAAATGGATCAGTCTATTCATGATAGTAAGGAGGGTAACTGGCTTTTACTACAATAGCTCACCTTTTGAGACTTACTTCCTAAAGAAGTTATGTTTTCTTTGTGATTTGAGAAGCAACAGTTCTGTAGGCTGTCTCTTCCTTTTACTGGAGTGTGTGGTTCTGGAGCTCTCTGGAGCATATGTACACTGATAACATCATACAGAACCATCATCAGTTCCTCCTCTTGGATGCTTTGCTTGTCTGAGCACCTGTTTTCTTGTTTAATTTAGATGTCTTTTCTGCTCCCATGTAAACCCTTTTATCATGTACATTAACTTTCCTATACATCTTTCAACTACCCCAGCTTTCAGCATTCCTTCTCATTATTGCAAGTTTGAAAGAATACTTTTTCACCGGATTTGAAGTATTTCTGGGTATCAAATTTTTTTTTGGTTTTCAAGCTTTTTTTATTTGACAGCAGTTTGTCAAATACCAATCTAATTTTCCTTGCAAACATTAGTTCTGATGCCATGTTGTTCTGATTAGTTCTGATGCCATATTATTTGTAAACACTGCTGTAATAACATGTCCTTAGTTTCACCTCTATTGATTTTTTTTTGGGGGGGGGGTGTTTCTTTTTAATGCCCTTTGAAATATATCAATGAAGCATTCTGCTTGCCTATTCAATCTTGGATGGCAGTGGGAAGTTTTAATAAGTTTTACAAAACTTTTAAACTCTTTAGCAGTAAATTGCATGGTGTTGTCTGAAACAATGGCATCCTGGATACTGTAAATAATTCATGCAAAAAGTTTATTTTAATTGAAGCTGGAAACTTGCATTTTAAAATTTCTGGGCATTTGGAAAACTGTCAACAATGATTAAATAGTAGACACCATTTATCGGTCCTACAAAATCAATGTGTAATCTTGACCATGGTGTGTCTGTATTTAGCCAAGGATGGAATTTAACTGGTGTGGAATTTACTGCCATGACACAACCTCTGCATACTTTTACCAATCTCTCTATATCTTTGTCCATATTGGACCATAGACATAACTACACGAAGGATTTCATTCTAGAGATACTTAGATGACCTATATGAAAATCTTTCAACATCCTTTTCTGAAGAGATGCAGGTACTATCACTCTTTCACGATACATTAAGACCTCTTTACTTGCTTCTTTTTTACTCTAATAAAAGTATTCACCTGAGTTCTTTCTTTAATTTCATCCAGCATCCCTCGTACATTATGTATGGTATTGCAAAGAATGTTCTTAATTTCATTTTCAGCTCTTAGCACTGCAATTACTGTATCTTCTAAAGGTTCATATAATTTTGATAGGAGTCTCAACAACACATCTGCATGACATAGCTTTTGTGATGGCAAGAATTTCATTTTAAAATTGTAATTCAACAGAATTCCACCTCATTGTTGTAGTTGATTCATTGTATATATCAATATATCCAGGTTGGTGGTCCATCTCTCAGGTGAATGTTCTACCATGGATGAATTTGTGAAAATTTTTAACAGCAAAAATTATTCCCAGTGCCTTTTTATCTGGCTATAATTCTACTCAACTGATAAGTGTTCTTGACACATTGCCTTTACAGAATCAACTTTGTGCTTATGCAAAATTATGGCACCAATACCATAGTTACTAGCATTGCTTGCTACAATTCTAATTTTGAATCAAAATGCAAGAGAAACAAGTCCGACGTTAGAATCATTTTAATTTTTTCAAATGCTTTTTGACATTCAGCCATCTAGTTCCAGTTAGTCTTTTTTTTAGTAAATTATTTAATGGTCCTCACAAAAAATACATGTTTGAAATAAAAACATAATTTTTAAAACCTAAAAGTGCTTGTAAAGATGACACCTTTATTAGGGAGGGCATATTTTTAATTGCACTTACTTTCGTTTGGATCTCATTTCCTGCCATTTTGTCAATGATTTGGCGTAAATAATCAATTTCTGTCATGACAAATTTGCATTTACCATCACTTAATTTAAACCTGGAATCATTTATTTTTCTGAATACCTCATTTACATGCCGAATATGCTACTCACGATTTTCACTTATTAAAATGTCATCTAAGTAGGCAATTGCAAAGTTTAAATTGCTTAATATTATTTCCATTACTTACTGAAAAATTCAAGGTGCTACCTTAATTCCAAAAGATAATCTGTTAAACTTGTATAATCCCTTGTAGGTATTGATTATTAACAGTTATGAATATTCTTCATCAACCTGAATTTGCAACTGTGTCTGACAAGTCCAATTTTGAAAAGGGCTTTCCGCCATTTAACTTTGCGAAAAAATTCTTCTTGGCTTGGCAGGGGGTAATTGTAACCTTGTTGGCAATCATTCGGCCTCATGGAGAAATTGGCACATACACGGATTTTTTTTATTTTTATTTTTCATGTAGATGGTTAGGAAAGCCTAATTGCTATAATCCACTTTGGAAATCACTCCCATATTTTCCAAGCAATCTAATTCCTTGTTTATTGTACCTAAAGCTGAAAAAGGCACATTCCTCTTTGGTCTAAAAATTGGTACTATATTTTTCTTTAACTAGAAGTTGGTGTTAGCTTTTGTGCATCTTCACAACTCGTGAGTAAAAATTCTGGAAATTGATTTCTCAATCCTTTTTTTTTAGCCTTTTAGAGTTACAAAAAGAGTTTATGGGGAAATCTCATAAACTGAACAATTGCATCCAATCTGTTCTGAACAAATTCCTTTCCATAAGAAATTTTTTCCCATAAAATGATACGCTTGGTGTGAACTTCCCTTTAAATTTAAATTTTTGTCCAGTAACACCCCAAGCAATTTTATTTTGGTAATTTTAATATATGTATGTGTTGTGGTGTAATGGATATCAGCTCAGAATAAGAAATTGGAGAGCTGAGTTCAAATTCCACTTGAAATTGTTGCATTCACTTACACACAAATACATGTATGAAAATAATGAATCCATTTCTTCTCCCCCGAGCTATGTGTTGAATAGCAGGACAGATTAGGTTCTGTAGCTTTGGTTGGCAACCAGTCTACTACAAAAAGAATGTCAACCTACTGTGGGAAAATTTTCTGCTTAGTTAGTCATGGATTGAAAGAGACATGATCACCCAAGCCTCATGTATGGCACTTGACTGACTGACTAATATTGGTTTAACAATTCTTTCTCATGTTTCTTTGTTTATAATAGTCAAATCTGATCATGTCTAGCAGAAACTTTTTTTTTTTTTTTTACAAGATTTAGGCATTGCCAGCATGTGTTGAACAATGGAATTTGCTCACTGAAAATTTTACTTAGTAAGAAATAGCTTCTTCAAACAATTCACTTGATTTTTTTTTCTACAGAATATAATTCATGCATTTCTGAATTCTGTGGGCTCTAACTTAATAACAGACATACCTTTTTCTCATCCAACCAGCTTATATATATAGTCTTTTTTTAAGATTTCCTCATTGCATCTGTAGTATGCTGCAAATGTAACCTCTTCATCAGAGTTATAAATAAATTTACTAATTGCATTTACTACTGAGTCCTGTGAGAAAAACTAGATGTGTTTTCATTACTCTTCATAAAAAGTTCTAATACTTTTTGCTGTTGTTCTTGTTTTAACAACATTTTCTTGAATTATTTTTGCTATTCTTGTTATTATCACTATTGTTTTAATTCTAACATTATTGTCTTCAAGTCTTCCATTTTTAATTGTTTGACTTGAAAATTTGCTTCCAATGTATATTTCAGATGTTCCCTTGTTTCCAGTGTAAGTTTTTTTTCTTTTTCGACATACTGATTTCAGAAGCTGAATAAAAAAAAAAAAGATTCGTTGTCTACCACTATTATAATAGTGAATCATTCTTGTTGCTATCTGTTGTGATGTGGGGTCTGGCAAGATACAACACTTAACTCGACAGTCAGTTGTGATAATAGTATTTGACAATAGTGAGGCAGTGTCAACTCAGTTTATTTTCTTTACTACCAGTTATGAAAGCTCTTTTTGCATGTTTACTTTTTAAAAGTGCCTTATTGTTTTTTGCTATAATCACATCAAGTAGTAAAGAATATATATCCTCCCTATTATAATAATGACTGTTGTTTATTTATTAGTATATATATATATATTTCCTGTCAAGCTCGGTGGGGGGGGGGGAGAATATTTTGTTTTTGTTGTTTTTTTGTTTTTTTTCCTAAAGTTTTAATGTAAGATACTTTATTGTAGGTACATCAATATATATATATTGCTTTATTTTAGATGGTGTATCGATATAAATATTTTGCTGTCATTTTTTTATGCCACAGGCTTACTTGTACTTGATAATTTTCGTGTTAATTTTTTACACTTCTAAATAATTCATAATTTTTCTTTTTCTTTTATTTTTAAGTCTGTTAATCTATTTTAAATCTCTTGTTTTTTTTGGGTTTTTTTTGGTTGTTCTTTTATTATTTTGAGTATTATTTTCTGTTTTATTTTAACCTTTCTTGATTTGCTAAATTCTTTCAATGATGTTTTTAATTTTTTTAAATTTTGCTCTTAAACTTTAATGTTCTTTGTTGCTTCTGTTTATGATTTGAAAACTATAAAGTTGTTATGTAGCCTAGTGCACCCATAGAGAGATTTGCTAATGCTCTCACTTCTGTTTATGTGCTAGTTATGACAAACTACATCTGGCAACAAGGGCTCTGATCAGGAGGTTTTGTGGAGAACCACCTCTTAATTGCTGTTGTTTCTAAGTCTACTCTGACCTTGTGATGGTAGCACCTATTAGGGTCCCAGATATGGACAAAAAGATAACCTTCAAACTGGAGCCAAAATACTATCAAAGTATAAAATACATTTCTATAATAAAAATACCAGCAATACATTTTCATAGTTAAAAAAAATATTACCAGCTATGCATTTGTTTTTTAATAAAGTAAATCAACATTCTAAAATATTTTTATAAAAAATAATTTACAATTTACTTTTTAAAAAATAATTAAAAACAAAAACTTGATATTTTATATAATGTTTTTTCAAATGCCTTTTTTGAAGAAAAATATTTACAAATTATGGTTTTAATCCTTAATAAATTACTTTTTGGTTATAAAAATGTTTTTCTGCTGCTGATTTGTCCTGGTGTTCAGTCAGCAGTGTTGAGTTGTCTCTTCCCAGGAAGGAATAGAGAAAATGAAAGAGGAGAGACAAAAAGGGCATGATGGAGAAGAGATAGGAAAAAAAAAAAAAAAAAAAGCTAGTGATAAATGAAAAGAAATGTAACTACTCTCACACACACATATACTAGTGTACCTGTGCCATCAAAAATAATGGCAATTGTTAAAAAGTTGTAATAATAGTGAGAGGCAATGAAACAAGTTTTGCTTGAGGTTCAATAAAGTGGAGATAAAAAGAATTCACAGCTAAAACAGTAGAGAGAGCCATGAACTAAATCTATTCTCTTTAGATGTTCAATGGTTCATTGATTATTCCTAGTATCACTTTTTACTGAATATCTTTTCATGTATTCTCCACTTATGTTAACAAAACTGTTCCACTGGGCTTAGGGTGGAAAGATAAATTGTATGGCACTGGCCGCTGGAAAGTTGAAACGACAGGAAACATGGTAAAAACTCAACAACTATTTTACTCAAACTGTTGCTCAATCCGTTTTTGCTCTCAGTGTAATATAACAATCTGGCCCCACCCGAGGAAAGGCTGATGCAAGCGGGGGTGTTTTCCGGTCGTTGAAAGGAACGGATGTTTGTTTGACCTTATTTCCGGCAGTAGCGGAAATGGCTACAAGAGGCAGACAGAACAGGTGTCTCTGAGAATTGCGTGGGTGAGGCAAAATCCGGAAGTACCGGTTTGGAGATTATAAAAGACCTCGGGCACGGATTTCACGAGGCAGAGAGACAGAGGCAGACGAGAGAGCCAGACCAGACCAGAGGAGCAACAGATAGCGACGACCCCCCCGTCAACCCTTGGAAGCGCGCTCTCACTCTCTGTTCACTAGGCTACACGGTCCATCGTCATTAATAAAAAATAAACTCATATTTTTATATATATGCATGTTTGGTGTTTGTCGATATATAACATCAGTATTCTCTAGAATCAGAAGTGCTTATCATAATAAACATTATTGATATTGTTATAAACACCCCATTCCTAAAGTAGTTACAGTGCACTCTTTGTGAAATCAAATTCTGGTTTTTACCAGTTTCTCTCTTCCTGATTCATGTGCATGAAGCACATGCTAATATTTTTAAATTGCCATCTATTTCTTGAAATAGAGCTGCTCCAAACCATGACTGCTATCATCAGTGCTAACTACTGTATTTCTGGATGGAACATGGTACACTACAATAGAATTAGTGCTTGAGTAGGTAATTCCTTTTTTATTCTTTTAAAAGAATTTTCTTGTATGTAATCTCACACAAATATTAGAAATGGACACTTTTTTAATAATACCATCAATCTGTTGAATTGTTTCAGACAAAAAATTGCCTAAGTATCTGACCATGCCAATTATACAATGTAGTTCACTTAAATTTGTAGGTGCAAGCAACTCCCAAAATATATTTTTAGTCATTCTTTTGGGGGGCTGAATTTTGTCTCCATAAATTGTGTGTCTAAGATATTTTAGTTTTTTTTTTTTAATTCACACTTTTCTTTTATTAAGCATGAGTCCATATTCTTGTAAGGTTTTAAGAATAGTTTTTCTTTAGACTTTCATCATGTTCTTCTATACTACAGAACATTGTTGATAATTGTTTCAACTGAAGCAATAAATTTGGGAATAGATGGCTTTCTTTACTTAATGGAATTTGATAGAATCATTTAAATTTGGTAATTTGTAAAGTTCCCTTTTCACTGCTAGACTCAGCTTCAAATCTGTGCATATTCAGACTTTTCTGTTTCTTTTTATTCTGAATGCTACCAATCAATTGGTTCTTTGTAGAGCATGCGAAATAATAACTCTTTTCTTCACTGCTTTCAAATTTGCGAGCCAGTGCAAAAATTCATTTTTGACCAATAGGAAAAAGGATTGCTTCCATGCTGAGAAAAAGACCAAGGCAGATTTTGCAAGCATGTGTGAATTTTTTTTTATTAACCAATGAAAAGAGAGTGATTTACAGAAAACAACAAATTGAACTTTAATGACCTGTGTCATATTTCTTCCCACCCAAAAATGAGTTTGCATTTGAAACCGACCACGTGACCAAGTCAGCCTACTTATTTCACATTTTTTTAGTCAGTCAGGCAAAGAGAGAGAAGGAAGCTGAGAACAGTAAACGTAGTTATGATGTAACAAGAAATGTTTCAAATGTCTGATCGGACACAACTGTTCCAGCAACACAAGTCTCCCTTGCCTTTTTACACACTCTTTCCTTTTTATCTAATCGCCATCAACACAATGAAAGAAAGGGACAAACTTGTCACACAAATCCACAACACTCAACTTCCTAGTCTAATGTTAATATTTTATTAACACCAATATGGCTAATGAAACATAATCGCTTCAACATCTCCAAACACTTACATCTCTATATCAACTCATTAAACAATACGAGATACCAAAACTCACTCAAGAACATTTCATAAATGCTGTCAAAGAGAGACAACTATTCTGAACTATACTGTAAGTTGAGCAAACTTTTATAGCAATTTCTCAACAACACAAACTGTTTAATTTCTGTACAAATCACATTTTGCTAAAACAAACTGTTGATTCTTTAAACTTCTTACACTTTCTCTTAGAACATTTTCGCAGTTAATAATTTCTTACATACAAATCAATGCTATGCTGTTTGATAAAAACAATTTCATTTATTTATATTAACAAAACAGTTTTATTCCTTCAACCTTCTGATCTGGAGTAAATTGTTGGGAGTTCGGTTACGTTTGACACAAGATCAATTTAATAAACATGATCATGCTCCCTACTTTCTTTAACCTTTAATAATTTCCTCATTTTCTAGTCTATTCAATTCTTCCCTATCCTTTGGTAAAATAAGGAATGGGACTCTCTTAGCTGTTGTTAAAAAGTAGGGTAAAGCGTATTTTCTCAGAACTATAACTGAGTCTACATTCATACACCTACCAGCATCAAATGAAGTTCCATGTTCTATTTTTTCTAAACGTTTTACTAAATTCCTTTTTATAGCAGACTTTCTGGACAATTAGTTCTCTCTCTCTTTATACACTGACATATACCGCCAAATAATATTTGTCCTTATCTTCAGTAGTGGTATTAAATTTTACAATGCACTAGACTATGCTTCCAGGACTTGTGAAGATGCCATTTACTGTTTTTAATAAATTAATAATTACTGGTTTTTCTTAGATTTTTGTAAGTTTCAGTGAAGATAATGTTTGTCGGAACTTGTGTCAATTTTAAACTTTAACCCCCCTCCTTTTTTAACAATTTTCTATTATGCAATGCGTTATTAAATCTGTTTCTGTTAGTTCTCCAGGATTTTTTTCTTCATGTACTGTCTGTATTATATTAGTTCTTCAGGCTACAGTGAAATGATTAATTTTCTTGCATTTCATGCAGTGTTTCTCTTCTGCTGGACAGTTTTTAAAATCAAGTTTTCTGTCAGATCTACCACAATTTTTTTTTTTTTTTTCACTTTCTCTTTTTGTATCTTGTGAGTTTCTCTGGGTTTTAAGTTTGTCTTCATTTTTCTTATGTATTTCTTCCTTTCTCAAGTTTCAAATCAGGAATCTTTTTGGTAGAACTTTTTTCTGTAGTCCTCTCACAATCCGGTCTTTGATTTGGTCATTTTTCTTTGGAAACTGATTCTTTTTCTAATTCTTGCAATGTACAAATAAAGGTTTCCACTGGTTCTCCTGGTAACTGAACTCGAAGATAAAATTTTGCCCTTTCATAAATTATATTTCTTTTAGACAAGAAGTAGGCATTGAATTTTTCCAAAACTGAGTCGCACACATTTGCGTCTTTTCATAATGAGAAAAAAGTCCAGAATATATTTTCGGTTTTGCATGCCATACAATATTAATGTACTTATATTGACTTGAGTTTTGTTATATTCTTCCTAGAGTTTCGATGCTTCTCAAAAGTGTTCAAATTTCTGTAACCATTTCTGCTAGTTTCCCGGATTTGTAAAGTCAAAGGATTCCGGCACATTTAATTTGAACATTTTTTTTTCTTGAATAATTTTCTCTTTTTAAATTGAGTTCTCTTCTTTTATAAGAAAATAATCTCTAACTAACACCATATTCTACTAGGTGGAAATATAAGGTGTATGGTACTGGCTGCTGAAAAATTGAAACAACACAAAGACGACATGAGATCTGGTAAACTCAACAACTATTTTATTCAAACTGCAGCTCATTCAGAAGACAGCTTAATTTTCACAGAACTAATATATATTTTTCAATATAATTTCCTTTGATGTCAATGCAGTTAATTCAATGATGATTAGTAATTCAGTTAAGTGCCTTGCTTGGGTGATCATGCCTCGAAAAAATATTTTCCCACCATAGGTTGCCATTACTTTCTGTGGATTAGTAATTACATAGATTGAATTATACTTTTACTCTTTGAAAATTTCAGATTAAATCTCTGGCTGTTAACTATTTCATCCACTATCTCATACATGCACACAGAATCAATTCGAGGATGGTGTCATAGATTATCTGGGAGCTGATAATATTTTAGAAGTATTTTAGATATATTACACAAATTTGAATAAGCTAAAGTAAATATATAAGAGAATAGAAGTTCACAATGATATTATAAAGATTTAAATTTTTAAAATAGTATTTAAGATTTTTCAAAAGTGTAGTTCTGTGTAGTTATAATCATTGTGTATATTTGTGTATAAAAAGAAATGTCTTACTGCTGAAAAATCAAGAGTGACTGGGTCAAGTTCAGAACTGATCTCCACAGAAGATAAAAATTTATAATGTCCAGGTTTCAGGCATACAGTCTGCAGTAAAAGTTGATAAAAATCTAATGTCTTCATGATTTGAAAGCGTTAATGGTTTCATGTTACAGACTTGAGTGATTTATTTTTCTTTCTTGACAGATTGAGCATATTGTTTGGCCAATCAAACCATAGATATTAACTGATCATTTTCTATTTTTTTTACTTCTTTGGACAGGTGTTTTATTGTTTTGTTTTTTTCTTTATAGAGAAAGAGCTGGTAGAAAGCAGGGATATTTTCACTGTATCACTTGATCTTTTCCAGTAGAAACAATTGTTTAAATCATATCAGTATAATGCATAAGTAGAAGTTTAGAATGCAAAAGCAAAATGGACAAAAAACAAAAAATGAATAAGAATATAGAGAAAAGGTCATTACTCTTTTTTTTTTTTTTTTTTTTAATGTCACGTCCCTTTAGAATTTTAAGCTTTTGATAGATTCCTTTTTTTCTATTATCTGTGAATTGCTAAGCCTTCTTAGGAAAGATAATGGAGTAGTCTTGATATCTTCTCTCAGTTTGAAACTCAGAACTTTTTATCTCTTAAGCATGCTAGAGAGTCTAGTTTACTCTATTTAACCCATAGCTGGTACAGAATAGATAGATTCATGATCTTGCCAATGGCAGTTGTGCAAAAGTAAACACAGCTGATTACTGTTAAGCACTAATAGCTGCTATGCTTCCCATTACTTCCAAAAATCTTAATGAATATCTATTAGCAACAATATATTTAAATACTCTTGTCCAAAAGACTAAGATGGAATGTGAACTGGTTTTCTTATTGCTTGGTACATATGAACAAAAATTCCACTGATTAAAAACCAAGTACTGAAAAAACCTACATGCAATGGATTTTAAATATTTAAAATACAAAGGTGTAGAGAACATTAAAAAATGTTGGCTAAATGGACATTTCGAGTTGATGGTGAGAAGTAATATTTTCCAGTTGGTATCTTTAAACATAAAACTTTAAACATTTGTCTGAGAGATTGACTATTGGCAAGAATCTAGCCATGTGTAGTTTACCTTGTAAATAACTTGTCTATCATGGAGAATATTTCATTGCGCAGTTCCTGCAACCAGCATTCAGAGAACATTGTCAGTAGTAACAATTTGTATTAGAGGAAGTTAACAGAACTAAAACTTTCTGATATTTTGGTGGGGAACTATTATTCTGTAGTACATATCTGATTGATAATGTTCACAGTCATAACTTCCACTAGTTGTTTAAACTTTAGCTTCAATGAAATCTTTTACTTGAAGGTTGTCAAACAAGTCAATGAAAGCCAGGAATAAAAGGAGAAAAACTGCAAGTACAATGTCAGCTGAAACATAAAATGAATTTCTCTCTCTGCTATGACCTCATTTTCCAAAACACATGCTTAAAAGATGAAATATTCAATAATAATTGATGTGACACTTGGTTCTGTACATGTGAATAAAATAAAAAGGGGCATTGGGAATTTGAAAAAATGCTTTCCAAAAGTTAATCAAAGTATTAAAAAACAAAAAAAAATTAATTAGAAACAAAGAAAAGAGTACTAAGTTGTTATCTAATATTGGTCCTCATATATGGCAATGATTGTGAACCAACCAGCGCATATGAAAAAGAAACTTGAGGAAACAGAATTTTTTCTACAGAAGGATGCTGAGAATATCAAAGGCCAAACCAGAAGAATGACAAATTTTTAAAAAATAGAAACAGAAGGGAAATTTATACTTAACATTAGAAAGAGAGGAAAGAGGGCTTGGAAAATTTAACACCAGGCATATTGAAAACAAGAAGGACAGGAAAGCAGCACCTAACCTACCAAACAAACTTGTGTAAATGGAAAACAAAACAGGGTCTAGGAGAGATAACAAAGACAAAATTTACTAAGCTTCAAAGGACAGAGAATTGTGGAGAGTGTAACACCAAATAAATGCTGAAAAGTGGTATTAACAATGGTAATTCATTATTAGTTCATTTGTGAATTGCCACTCATCAGTTAGGACATCACGCTGTATGTGTTGTTATCATTTTTCACCAAAAAAAAAAAAAACAACAAAAGAAAGAATTTTAAAGAAGAACAAACAAATCCAAAAATGAATTTAAGACACTGGGACTTTTATTCTCTGAGTCAACCTGGAGAGATGATGTGGCATTCTGCAGTATAATTCTCCAACATAACAACACGCATCACCCTTGACAACCAGGCAGGGCTCTTTCTCTGAGCTAGTCCCCCATAAAAGCTAGTCTGCCATGTCAACGCTAGTCCCGCACTCACTTAAAATGAAAGTTTATTTATATTAAAGACACCTGTAAACTGATCTGTGTCAACCCCTGTTCTAACAATAATCATAAAAACTTTAAATCTGATACATGTAACTTAAACTTTATGAGCTTTAGTACTAGAATCATATTTATTTGGTGTCTAAATAAAACTACAGTCTTTTTATCTTGCTGTCTTCTTATGACACACGTATGTATACATACAGACATACATACACGCACCTATGTGCAACCATGGACACATACACACACACACACACTAGCTTAATGTAACTATTGATGTTTTAACAATTTAACAAATTTTTATTATTATTATTATTTTAACTTGCAACTCCACAGTACCACAGAGAGCCATAATCCCCACCATCCAAATTAGGTATAATATATAGAAAAAACCTTCAACATACAGATTGCAACTTTAAACTTTAAGAAAGATTTCTATCTTTTAAAGACTGTTGTAAGAAAACAGGTACTGGTATTGTAAACCTAATAAAAGAAAAAAAAAGTCAAATTAGTATTCAAAACTAAAATAAAAATAGCATTCTTTTGGAAGATTGCATGGATTCAATCTAAGACTATGATGACAATATTGTAACCAAGTAAAAGAGTACAAAGTATAAGGGTCAATGAAAATTGCTATTTTCTATTTGTTTGGCAATATGTGTTTATAGGAAAATCTTCTGATCGTGGTATCATTTGCAGATACTTTTTTTATATAATCATTTCACCCCAAGCAAGAGCACTGCACTGATGTGCAGGGGACTACATAAGAGAAAAAGATTAGATAGGAGGAGAGTAAAGAGAAAGACGAACCAGCTATAGGGGGTGTCAAAGAAGGGAGCAAGAGAAGAATGGGAATACAGGTGTGATGACATTTGCAAATGTAGAGAGAAAGGAAAAGATATACAGGGTGTCAAGTGTTTAAGAGATGGGTATTGACATTGTATTTAAATTCCTGGAGGTTGTAGCCATCAGGAAAGCAAGAATATGGAAGAGAGTTCCACAGGTAGGAAGTGCAAGAAAAAAAGGTACTGGAGTAGAATAGTTGACTTGTTTATGTAAATGGCAAATAAGTTTTAAATAATCAATAAAACTTTTATGCATTGTCAAATTTGGGAAACTGCAACTTAAAAAACATGAATTTCCTTGAAACATATGACTACAAGATCAAAACCATTTTTCTGAATTTCTGTACATAACTCTGGGTTTTTCTTACTGCTGAAGGTTCATTTAGTTCTTTATCAGTTTAAGAATACTATCTTCAAAATTGCATGTCACAAGATTATTAGGTCAGTTAGAGAATTTGACACTTATAGCACATATTCCAGGCAAACAAAAACAGCTTGTGTAAATAGTTGGCAGAATAGAAGGGATGTTGAAAAGACAAACATTACTAAAAATTACCAGAGATAGGAATTTGTGGAGAGTTATGATTGCTCATAATCTGGAGGGACATGGCACGTAGAAGTCAACTTGGTAGTGAATTAGAATTCAATTGAGGTGTTTGGAATTAGAAAGTGCTTTTCGCCATAACATAAAAAAGAAGAAATTAGTGTTTAAAGTTTGTTAAATTTAAAAAATGCCAAAACTTTTGATCTATTTGAAATAAACTACTTACTTTTTTTGAAGGAAGCTAAAAGCATCCACTTTAACATACAAACACAACGGAAAAGCTGTGTAGCATTTTGAAGTAAAATCTTTGGACACATATAGCACAAATTGAGCATCACTAATAAAATTTGCTCAACAAAATAGTGACATTATGCTCCCCCAAGCCAGATAAAAGGTTTAAAATATGTCTAATAGCAAACATAAGCTTGAACATAAAAACACTAATGAATTTTTATGAAAAAAGATATTTTTAAAGGAAAAAAAAATTAATAATCTAACATGTGATCATAAAGGTAATTATTATATTTGATGACATTGTGAATCTTAAGAATTTCGACCTTCCAGTGAGTACCTGATGATACAGTCAAGTTGCTTTCCAGATAGAGGAAAGTTTGGGGAATACAGTGTTATGCTTAACTGATTTTCACATACATGGCAGAAAGTATCTTCTTGAAATGTTGAATTTTGGAAATTATAAACAAAAAAAATTCATAATTTTTGTTTAAATAATTGGTGTAGTGGGCATCATAAAAACAGTGTCACTAGGTATAAATTTCACTTGATAGCTCTGTGCACTCTCTTTCACACACCCACACATCACTTTAAAGAGTAAAACATGTCTGTAACTGTTTTAGTGACATTTTTATGCTGATATTCTTTAAAGTGTACCTGATTGTTCAGCATTTGTCTCTATTTTTGATGTTTTAATTCTTACCATTCATACACCTTCTGTAATGCTCTTTATCCTGCCAGATTTTAAGTCCCTCGAACTCTGACCAAATTCTTGAAAAATCTGAATATGTGATGTCAGAGCAATTGAAATGATATCTCAAAAACTGTTGAAAATTTAGTATTACAAGTTGATTTTATATTAGAGGGAATCTTTTTCTTTTTCAAATGATACCAAATTTAGCCTCCTTGGTGATTAATGGTTATAAGATGTTTTTGAAATGTACAATAATTATGAAATTGTAAAACTGGCCTTGAGTTGATCATGCATGTTAAAATGGTACTGTCTAATTATGTGCACATTTTGGAACTTCTGCCTTTAAAGGTTAATCCATGTACTGTCTTCACAAATAAAGTTTTCTTTTGTCACATGTTAAATTAAACCTTGAAACTCGAAAGAAACACTTTCATCAGAATACATTCCATCCACTTTTGGTAAAAGGCTTTGGAGTAGGCAGCCAAAATTCTATTCAGTAATTTGTAGTCAAATGCAAATTGTTTAGAATAAGTTACTTTTCTATATTCAGTACTTATCCATTTTACACGTATATAAATCTGTAACGCCCCCTTCCTATCAGCCTGATTCATCAGAAACTGCGAATAACGTCTTTTTCTCTCTCTTGCTCGATTCAAAATGTTTGATCGATGACTTGATTTCTTTAGCCTTCAGTCTGTTCTACCCCCACATTGTGATTAACTGATCGCAGACAGGCCGAGATTTGTTGTCAATATCCCGCCTCTGCTTAATCCAAACAGAGTGAAGGCATATAGTAATAATAAAAAGAAATTAAATAATTACTTGGAAAAATTATGATTTATCCCAAGTATATTATACAATGATTTTGTTAGTAGTATACATGCAGGGTCGTCAATCTAAACTGTCCCCAAATCAGACGCAACACTTAGTTAAATGAGTATAGGTTGGCAAAAATACAATTAACAGTTTGTTCAACTGATTTTTGGTAATTTGTTGCTAACTCTGGCTCAAGACTGGTGTGTCAGAGTTACATCAGGCAGTAGTCTCATGTGGTCAATCTCCATCCATCTTCACTGCTTGAATCTCTAATCTCTCCTCTATTTCTCTTTGTGCATTCCCTTTTATTGGTATCAGGCCCTGAACTGGTGCAGAGGTGAGTGGAGCTAGAAAAATCATATTTCCAACTTGGTCGTCTTAACCCTCTTTCACATAAAGGTTGCAGGCAGGTCTTCCGACCTTCTCTGTTATTAATCTAAAGTGAAGCAGCTATCGTTTTTCACACAATATACAATAACTTGGCTTTCTCAGGGGAATCATTCAACACTGGTGAATTGTTTTAGCCAAAATAAATTTTACCAGCTAAATTCTCTTCACATGTTTCTGAACACCTAATTTTTTTGTCAAGTAACCTTTTACTCACCTTTTTAACTGGCACTTAGGGTTTTTACGGCCTCTTTCATTGGCCAAATTGTCAACACCTTAATTAGATGTGTTCACAGCCAAACATTTGACTTGTAATGAAGTTTCAATCCCTGGGAATATTTTTATATTGGTTAACATTTTTCATAAGACGTGTATATATCTCTCTCCATATATCTAATAAAATTTATTATCAATTGCCAGCAACCAAATAGTGTCACATTTCTCTCTTACCGTTCCTGTCATTTATCCATAAATGACAACCCAAGCTCTTAATTCTACCAATACACTATTTGCTTTGTATATTCATTTATGCTGTACTAATAAAGAAAAATGGTTTTCATGCAAGATCTTTCCTCTCTCCTTTTTTTTTTTTTTTTTTCATGAAATATTTATAAATGTCTTTCTCCCTTTTCATTTTTTTCTTCCATGCAATGTTTATAAAGGTATTTTTCCCTTTTCATCATTTTTTCTTTTTTCATGCAATATTTCTCCCCTTTTTTTTTTTCATGCAATGTTTATAAATGTCTCTTTCAATTTACATTGTCATTTTTTCATGCAGTGTTTATAAATATGTCTTCTCTATTCATCATTTTTTATGCAATATTTTTTCCTCTTTTTATTTTTCATGCAATTTTTATAAATCTCTTCCCCACCTTTTTATTTTTTACTTTTTTTATATGTCCATAAAGGTCTTTTCGTTGGGTATGTGTGTTGGTATGTGTGTGTATGTGTGCCTTATGGTTTGTTCCTTTTGGTTACCAATCTTCTCTCTACAGTAGGAGGTTTTGGTTTTTTGGCTGGAGTTGGCTCTTCTTCGATTCCTGCTGCCAAGTTTAATCCGGTCTTCACTTCTTGCTTCAGTTCGCTTGGGTAAAAATCTCTGAGCAGTATCTCTCTTTCCTGCTGTTGTACATTCACCAAGGTATCATTAATCTGTTTCTATGCTTTTAATTTTCCATATCACTGCTATTACTGCAACAATGATTAACAAAGTACTTATCCCTACTGACCAATTTATCATGATTATTTTACTATTCCTCCAATCCATACCTTCATTTCTTAAGATATTCAATCTGTTTTTTAACTGATCCATATCAATTCTGTCTTTTGGTTTTAATGATTCTAGCATCTGTTTTAGGGTAACTCTAGGGAATTCATTCATTACTGGCTCTTATAACTGTGTGCAATTACTTACAATTTTGTCAACTATCCCTATCATCAAGTTCTTTTTATATGGCCTGGTAATACAGGGGGTAAAAAGATGGACATGCCAAACGTCAAACAACCCAGAGATCTTATTAGAGATAAAGATGGTTTCACTATCAGCGTCTTAGTAGATTCTTCCCCAAATACTCTGGACAGATTGATTGGTTTCTGAGCAAATACTACCTAAATTCCCTTTTACTATCCATTGTTAATTTTAATTCTTAAACTATAGGACACTCCCACTGTTTCCTTTTCTCTTAGTTTTCTATCTTTTACCTTTTCCTCTTAATCAGCTCTCAGTAGGTTGCTTGGCTCAGACAGGTATGTGGTGCCTTCCACCCCAAAGGTCATGTCTTATCAGTACTACTGCTGGTCAATCAGCAGCACCAACAAGTAAATTCCTTCACTGTCTATGATGGGCATTCTATACCTCTACCCTTTCCAACCAATCCCACAGGCTGTGGCCAAATAGAGTTTTATGACAAGCTTTTAGGACATTGTTGCACATTGACAATGAACCCATCCATCCCTCATTCACAGCCAAAAATTCCTCTGGCTCCACCTCTGACTCTTCTTCATTCTTTCACCTTTCTTGGAGTTGAGAGAGAGGTATTTCATTTTCTTCTTCCCACTCATTTGACTCCTCTTCTAACTCTGGGAGTTTCAAGTCAAAACCCTGGACCCTTGTCACTAGGTTTTCTTTTTGTTTCCTATTCATTGCCTTATAGGGTTGTGGGAGCAGAGTGGTGACACCTCATGGCCGTTCATGCAACGACACAGACAATGAATAAACTTTGCTGGCTGCCGATAATGAGCTCTGTAATGGCACCTGAATTGCCCCACCTGGTTCACTATGATCATCTTCTTCCTCCATAGAGTCCTCGTCTATCTCTATAATTTTGGGCTCCACAAGGGTTGCTTTCCTTGTCTTGGCCCTTTTCTTCTTAGGCTCACTTACTTGCCAATTAGCTGCTTTGGCTTATTTTGTGTCATTGGCGTCAGCCTTTTTTTGTTCATCCTGCCATCTGATCCCAGATCACAAATGACACAGGTCTCATCTGTTCTAGTATTCTATAATACAGTTTCCACTTTTAGTCCAACTTTCCTTCCCTCAGGTGAATATTTTAGTACACAAGGTCCCCAACCCCAAGTTTTACCTTCTTTTTGCCCTTATTCGCCTTCTCATTCCTCTTCTTTTGCCCCCTCTGTATTCTCCTTTTAGCCTGGATGAATAAACTATGCTGCTGTTCTATTATTAACTGATGATGGTCCTCACCCATATACTTCCTGTGGGGCTTCAACAAGTTGTCCATTGGCTGGATCACATCTCTGCCAAACAGCATGTAATATGATGAGAATCTGGAGCCTGTGTCAGGTACAGGTCCCAGTTTTCCATCTTGTCTCTTGCCAATTTAACCAATATGTCTCCTAAGGTTTTGTGGAACCTTTCTGCTTTAGTGTTACTTTAGGGATGATAGGAAGATGTCATTATGTGCTCCACATTTAGACTAGTCAGAATCTCCTTCATTATATTATTCACATTTTCTGGTTCATTGTCTGTAACTAACTGCATGGAGGCACTATACCTGGGGAAATTTCATCCACTACCAGCTCTTTTATCCGGCTTAGTGAAGTCTTACAGCCAATTCACCAGCCAATCAACAAAGTTAATGATGTAATTGTTACTTCTAGGGGTCTCTCCATATGGCCCAGACACATATATACTTATCTTTTCAAAGGGGAAACTCATGACATTTGTTCCTTCTAATGGTGCCATTCTCTGCCTCTTATTTTGTGCCTGACACACCACACATCATTGAACATAGTGATCTCACTGTACAACTTGGGCCAGTAATAAGTCCTTCCTATCAGGTCATAGGTTTTATCAATTCCCATGTGGCCCAGCTTCTCATGACATTGCTCTTATATCTCCAGCCTCAAATCCTTTGGCACATACAGCCTAGATCTAACCTTGTCATCTCTTCCTGAGAGATAGTATATCCTTTCATGTATTGCAAACTTGGAGGTCTCTCCAGCCTTTACTCTTTCTCTAAGGGTGGTTAACTTGGTGTCCACCTGTTTCTTTCCAATTTCTTCCTTCCAGTGGGGGTCAGTGACCACCTGTGTATCTTTATCTGTCTCTAACACAATTTTAGTTCATTACAGTTACTTACTCCAATCTGATAAGCTCTTTCATCTACCTCCTGGCTTCACTCTCACAGATTTCCTCTCCAACCTTTGTGATAACCTAGAGAGCAAATCAGCACAAGTGTTATCTCTTTTAGCCAGATACTATATTTTACAGTTGTATCTGCTGAACTTCAAAGCTCACTGTGTATTTTCTTGTTTGTCCAGCAAATACCGGCAAAGCCTATGGTCAGTTTTTATGGTAAACGTGGCTTCATTCAAATAGTAGTCTAATTTTTTGAGGGCATACACAACAGCAAATTCTTCCTTTCTATTACAAGCCATCTCTTTGATAGTTTGTGTGAAAGGAAGTATATTGGTACTTCCTCTAGTATACCTGGCACTGAGCCATCCTTTTCAGGCATGACTGAGTGAGGACTATTCCTATATACTCCTCACTGGTGTCTATGTACAGGACCATAGACTTGTTGAGATCTGGATAGGTTAGCAAAGGCACAGTAGTAAGCTGTTCCTTCAATGTGTCAAATGCCCTCTGGCAGTCCTCTGTTTATTTAAATCTGACATATTTCTTAGTTAAGGCTATCAGAGGAGTGACTATTCTGGAGAATGCCGCAATAAACTGTCTATAGTATCCTATGGCCCCTATAAATCCTCTTACTTGTGTTACCATTTTTGGCTTGGGCATTTCCTTGATCACCTCAACTTATTACAAACCCCAAATACTTTGTCTCTTCCCTCAGAAATTGACGCTTCGGCAACTTCAACTTTAAACCATGCACTATTAATCAACCCAATACCTGTTTCAGCATTTCTGAGAACACCAGAATGTCATCCAGGTAGGCCACTGCAAAGCTCTCCAGTCCTTCCAGCACTATTGACATCAATTGCTGAAAGATGTCCTGAGGTATTAGCCAGCCCGAACGGCTTAACTCTAAACTGGAACAACCCTAGGTGGCACAAACACTGCCTTTTCTTTGTCTGTCTCCTCCAGGGCTACTTGCCAGTACCCTGATCTTAGATCTAGGGTGAAGAAGCACCGAGCCTTCCCCAACAAGACCAGTAGATTGTCTATCAATGGCAGAGGCACTGCCAATGGTCTGGAAACCTTGTTCAGCTTTCTGAAGTCCATACAGAACCGATGCTTGCCATCTTTTTTGTCAACTATATGGGAAAGCTCCAGGGGAATTCTGACTTTTCTATCATCTCTGCTTCTATCATATCTTCATATCAATTCACTTCTTAACTGTGATAGTCTGGTCACTACATCCTGGTTAGCACTTAGCAGAGCCTCCACTCTGCCTTTAAACCTGTCAAGGGCTACTATCTTGTTTTTCAAATCCTTCACCTGCTTTAAATATTCTTTTTATTCATCTTCACCCATTGCAAGGTCCTCAAGGGTAAGGCCCTTTCTACCTCTTCTCCCTTTTCATAGTTTTACTGCCATGATTTACTATTAGGATTGGCTCCATCTCTGCAGCCTCCACAACTGCTTCACACAGAACTACCTCACTTTCTTCACAGCTATTTTCCTCTATAGGGACCAACTGCAGAACCTCTCCTTTTATCTTTTGCCCTGTCACCAGCCTGCCCCTCCCTGCTGTTCTAGGGGGTAATTTGAAGTCTTTCTCTATTACTAACCCAGACCCCTTCAAGTGTCCCCACTCTAATAGCATCCTTTTGCTATTTGCTATCAACATTGAATTTTATGCTGGCTCCATTAGCCCTTACCTTTCCCAGGAAAGCCAAACTGGCCAGTTTCTCCACCCTTATCCTCAACTCTCCCAGGGTCTCTACTGTACTAATTTTAATAGGGCCCTCATGGTCTCTACCACCATCCCTTCATTGACGAACGTCCATGTGATTCGCTCTTTCAGTTCTTTCTAAGCCAGGTGGGAGTCCTCCAACAAAAGCTGACCAGTGAATTCCGATGCCTTCTCATTCATGGCATTCCATGCCATATACATGGTCTCTCTGACTAAGAGACCATAAACAGTCTTCACTTTATTGACTGACAAAAGCCAGTCTTTCAACTCCTTTGGGTCCCCTCCAAAATCTGGAACCTGGAGACCATACAATATCACTCTTAGTGAAAGGTCACTGCCCTGCTGCTTTGTTCCCAACTTCTATCATGTCAGACTTCTCTGATTCATGGTCACTCATGCTAGCCTAATTGACTTAAACAAGAGAAATTGGAAAAATCAAAAAAAGTAGCAAATCATCTTGGTGAGACACAACAACAAAAATTGAGAAATTTCAGGGGAAGAAATATGAAAAATGTCCTACCTAAAGTTTTCTTTCAGTTTGGCCCTGCTGTCACTTGTTTCCAAATTTTTCTTTCAATTGGGTTCTGTTGTCACTCATTCCCAAATTGTTTTCAGTTTGGGTTTTTGCTGTCAGATCAAGCAGGAAGAAAGTGTCTAGAGCTGTATGGTCGAAATGACCAAAGTCTGTTGGTTCTCACTACTTTCTGTTGACTGGCTTCTTGGTTTTGCTATGGTCAACTCAGGGTCAATCCAATGGTCACCGGCACCAACCTGTAATGTCCCTTCTTATCAGTTTATAGCTCATCAAAAACCACAAATAGCTTCTTTTTCTCTCCACGGCTTGATCCGAACTTTTCAACACTATGGTTGATTGATGACAATTTCTTTAGCCCTTGAAGCGTTTTGCCCCCATGTTGTGATTGATCACAGACAGGCCGAGATTTGTCATCAATATTCCACCTTGGCTTGATCTGAACAAAGAGAAGGCATGCAGTAATAATAAAAAGAAATTGAATAATTACTCAAAAGAAGAATGATGCATAATAAAAAAAATATATGATTTATCTCAAGTATATTATACAATGATCTTGTTAGCAGTATACATGTAGAGTTGTCAATTCAAACTTTCCTCAAATCAGACATGACACTTGATTAAACTGGTATAGGTTGGCTTGAAGTACAGTTAACGGAGTTTGTTCAATTGATTTTTGGTAATTTCTTGGTAAGTCTGGTTCAAGGCTGGTGTGTTAAAGTTACGTCAGGTAGTAGTCATGTGCGGTCAATTTTCGTTCATCACTCAAATCTCTGATCTCTTCACTATTTCTCTTTGCGCATTCACTTTTATTGGTATCGGCCCCAAACTATTGCAGTAGAGGAGGGTGTTTGGTAAGTTATATTTCCAACTTGGTTGTCTTCCCCCCTCTCTCAGGTAATGATTACAGGCAGGTCCTCCCACCTTCTGTTATTACTCTAAAGTGAAACCTCTATCGTTTCTCGTGCAATATACAATAACTTGGCTTTCTCAGGCAAATCATTCAAAACTGGTGAATTGTTTTAACCAAAATAAATTTTACCAGCTAAATTCTCTTTACATGTTTTCGAACACCTGATTTATTTGTCAAGTAACCTTTTACTCACCTTTTTAAGGCCTCTTTCATTGGCCAAACTGTCAGCACCTAAATTAGATTTGTTTCCAACCAGATATTTGACTTGTAATAAAATTTCAATATTTTTATACTGGTTAACTCTTTTCATGAAACATGTATCAGTATACTCCTCTGTCTATCTAATAAAATTATTAATTACCAGCAACCAAATAGTGTCACAAATTTAATATTTGTCTATGCATTGAATACTGTTGCCATATCTGGTCAGAGATCTTGCTATTCATCTTGAGGTTCTTGACAAAATTCAAATTAGGGTTTACAATGTAATCAATCCTAACACCTCCAGTCACTTTCTCACTTACATGATGTTACTCTTTCCTGTCTTTTCTACAAGTATTTTCATGGCTACTGCTCCAACCACATGTATTTACACCTGCTACTAGATTGGCATCAAGTTTCCACCATTTTACCATCAAAATAGTTAAATGCAACTGCCTCTTCTCACAGTTCCTGTTTGTAAAACTTGCTTGCTTCTCTGATAGCTACATCCTTCAAAAGGTTAAATGTAATGTCCATTTCCATCTTCTATCTCCTTGATTCCCATCTTTCTCTTATCCTTTCTTTGATATCCCCTGTACCTTGATTTTTTTCTTTTCTCTCACTGTAATCCCCAGTGCACCAGTGGCAATCCTGCCTTGCTTGGGGTAAAATGATTATAAAAAGAATAAATAAATAAAAAAATATTGGAGCCTGGATAACAATGCAGCCATTTGTAGAGTTAGCAGAAAGAGGCAGCAAAATGACAAATTGCCTAAATTTTATAGATTTGAAAACATTGCATTACATGTCATGAGTAAGTGTCAATCTGTTGTAGATGTTTGCATATATCTTTAGGTATTATCTCTGCTGTCTTAACATTTAAAATTGTGATGAAAGTGAGACTACACAAAATCTTAGAGAAACTTGGTTATCCACCAGTTTCTTATGATGATCATCCAATTCCATGAAGCAGAGTTCATTTAGGTTACATTTAGTAGTGACTTTTAACTGTTTAGAGTAGGTTTGTATTATCAATACAACACTGTTTTCTGTACTCAATGTTAAATTGGCACAGCTTAATGACTAGATATCCATTATGTTTTTTGGATAAGTGGCTTCAGGCCCATACAAAGACATATTGCAACTGATCAAAGGATTTTTTTTATTTTACTAGTGCTCATAATTTTATGCCATCTATAGAGAAAATTTGAAATTAGGTAGGGTGGATCATGTGTGGTGGGAAAGAGGTTTACACCAACTTCTATGGAATGAGACTAAAGGTGATGCAGTACTGGAGAATAAGATAATTGAAAGAAGCAGTACATGTACAATTTTCAAATCATCCAGTCAGTGAACCACCAATCAAGGAAAAATACCAAGTGATGAATTTCAGTTTCCAAAATGGATACCTAAATAATGAATTCAGTGTATAGTTCATGAGAAGTGTTAAGAGAATCCCTTTTTATGAATAAAACTTGAGTTCTGGGGCATTTAGATAAGATTTCACAGAACTCTTTGATGTCGTCAGATAACCTTACAAGTAGAGGTCTTTTATCTGTTGTTGTTTGGCATCAGAATTTATTGAGTTGACTGGCAAAGTCAGTTTTTGCAGAAACATGCTTGGGAGCAGTCCGTCTACTCAGGTCTACTATCATTTCCTGACCTAACATGTAAACTATACCATAAAAATTCCAGCAAATCCAAACTGAAGTTTTTTTTTTCTTTTTTTTTTTTTTTTAAGTATTTCTAACTTCTTGCCAGTAAGCCTTTGTTTTCTCTTTTTAGCCTATGAGCAAATTGCTAAAATTGAAATAAAAATAAAATCTCTTTTGTTTACTATAACCAGTTTAGTTGGTCTTTTCTTATCCCTTTACTTTTCTTTTATTTTATTTGTTGCATGTGTGATAGAAGAAAGTGCTTAAAGCTTAATGGTTATAGATGTAATATATTTTAGAAAAGTGTGTACTTTGTTAGAACAGTTTGGCATTCTAAAATACAATAGAGCCTAAAGAATTGGTTCATTTTCTATGGCTTGTCAACCCTTAGATGCCTAAAAAAAGGCATGAGTTTAAAGTGCTGAAAATGTAATAAAAACAGTATAAAAAAAGCAATTGAATGAATTAAATAAAATACAACTTTTGAATTAGTTACTCAATTTATTTCTTAACTGTCTGTTGAATTGAAATATTTTCTACTTTTGGCATGTGACAGTAAGGATTGGGGTTGAACTCTGAATTAATTAGTAATGATTAGTGAAAACAGCTTACTTAGCATTGTACAACTGGAAATCACTCTATAGAGTTGGAGTGTCAATAACTAAAAACTTTGTTTTTTTATAATTGTTTCAATCTAAGTAAGGCAGTACTGTCACTGGTGCACAGGGGGTTACAGTTAGAGAAAGAAAAAGAAACAGGGAACAAGTTACCAGGGATGTCGGAGAAAAGACGAGAAAGTTGGGAATCGAGAAGATGGCTGTTGACATTGCACTTAAACTTTTTGAGATTGTAGCTATCAGAGAAACAAGTATATGGAAGGGAGTTCCATAGGGGGTGGTGAGAGAAGAAACTGAAAAGTAGAAGTGGCAGTTACATTTGACTCTTTTGACAATAAAAGGGTGTCACCTAGGTGCCAATCTAGTAGCACAGGTAAATTCATGTGGTTGGAGCAACAGGGAAAGAAGCTTGTCAGAGAAGAAGCTGTAATAATATTTGTAGAAAAGACAGGGAAGCCACATCGTGTTAGTGAGAAAGTGACTGAAATTGAGCTGCTATATTGGGATCGATTACATTACAGATCCTCCTTTGGATTTTTTCAAGAACCTCAAGATGAAGAGCAGGAGCACCCGACCAGATGTGGCAACAGTATTCAATGCACGGACAAATGGTAAATTTATAAATGTGCAAAATGGATTCTGACAAAAACAAAATAATCTTCTGGGCCAACACAGCTAGTATAAATTGGATTCTAAATGGAAATCAGTTTGGAGTTGAGAGGTGAGAAGTGCCAGTTCAGTTTTTTTTTTTTTTTTTTTTTTTTGTTACAAATAAAAATGGCAATTATTAATGTACTAACTAAATCAATTCATTTCAACAGTCCTTGGTACACAGATGTAACTATACCAAGAACTCAGAAGATTTCAAATAATACACAAGATTCTTTTCATACATACTTTGCTTAGTAAATAAAAACACACATGTTGAAATCTATGCTCTGCTGATGCATGCTGTCTCCTTCAACTTTCTTAGTTTCCAATGATGCTTCAGGTTACAGAACTTAAATAATAGAAGCAGTTATATATGTACTTAAAACAATTTTTCTGTATCAGTAGATAAGTTTGAGGAACTGGTTCTTAAAATTAACAAGCAAATACCTTATTTGGATTTAGAAGAAGTGACCTTTTAACTGTGAAAACATCAGAGGAAATTAGTTCAAGGATAAGATAGATTTTGGAGAAGAAATATTTGAAATGAATGAATATAACTCACAGAAATAAAGATAAATGGGGAAAAATAAATAAATGAAGAAAACTGAAATTAGTATTCTGAGACAAATTTTACCTGAATATTTTCAGCATCAGTATAATGGCGTGTTGATATGTTGCTTGCCTACTTATCTCCTATTTTAAGGTTTGAATCACGGGAGAGTTCATTTAATTTATATATCTGCTTTGTTACAAATCTAACCAAATTGCCACTCTCTTTTTTATACAATAACTTATACTTTTTACCTTGTGAATGTATATAGATTGATGGATCGTAAATATATGATTTGTCCAAATTTTCAAGATAGACTGATATTGATATATAGAAAATTTTATTTTTATATATCTGCTTGTTGGGTGTGCTTGTAGTTTAGTGGTTATTGTTACTGAAAGTGGGATTGAGATGTTGAGTTCAAATTTTAGCCAAGGCCATTATGTTAGTTTTCACCCCCTTGAGAAAGGTATGAATCCATCTCTTCTCTCCTCCAAGGCAGTATGGGCTCTCTAGCCTTGGTTAGCAGCTAGTCTAGGAGAAGGGCAGCAATGAATTGAAAATTGGTTGGATATGTGGCTAGCAACTCCTCCATCATAAAAACCGACTGCAGCCACAGCTTTCATGAAAAACTTGACAGGTTTGTAAATCTGCTAGGTTTTCTATTTTTATTAAATATTAAAAAAAAAAATCACTATGCAGTTACTATATTTACTTTAATTTCCTTCCAAAATATAATCAAATTTTTATATGCAATTTCTTAAGCTGCTTTGTTGAATTATTCTGACTTCTGTGTAATTATTGATTTTCTATTTGTTATTATTTTGAACTTTTATTTTCAGATGATTGGCTTAGCATTTGAGATCCATGACACAAAATACCCATTAAGGAAAGGAGAGGTGGATGAAACGTTACTTAAACTCTATCAAAATATCAACCCCAGTGTTCTTGATATTTTCTCTTATGCTTATTGTTACATGGGCCTGCTGGCAGGTAAGTCTCAACTTTTAGAATAAATCACCCGGTTCACACTCCACCCACATCTATTGAACAGGTGAAGAGGCTCATCCTTTGTTTCCTGTTTAGGATGCGGTTTCCAGTTTTCTCTTTTCCAATCTTTTCACTCTTTTCTTTTTTTTATTTTATTTTTCATTTGGAGTAGATAGACTAAACTATCGCCCGGTTCACACTCCACCCACATCTATTGAACAGGCGAAGAGGCTCATCCCTTGTTTCCTGTTTAGGATGCAGTTTCCGTTTTTTTTTTTTCCAATGTTTTCACTCTTTTCTCTTTTAGTAGATAGACTAAACTATCGCCCATTTCACACTCCACCCACGTCTATTGAACAGGTGAAGAGGCTCATCCCTTGTTCCCTGTTTAGGACGTGGTTTCCGGCTTTCTCTTTTCCATTCTTTTTACTCTTACATAGCCCCCTGTGCATCAGTGGTGTTATTGCCTTGCTTGGGGTAATATGATTAAAAAAAATTAATAATAATAATAAAAAAAAGAAAAAAAGAAAAGATTAACAAATAAAAGAAAAATTTGAAAGTCATCATTATCTTTGAAAAGTGTGTGTCTTAATATAATTTCTCTCATTTACACTATTTGCATCATTTGGACTGCTGTCCTTGTCTTTGTCATATTTATGACATTTTAGCTGATGTACACTTCAGCCCTTTTCAAGTGATGTATGTTGGAATTTCAAACTGAACACTTTTAGTCCACTGGGGTAGATTGTTCTTGTTCCATGTGCCATACCTTTTCTGGATATCCCTGTTTCAGTTATTCCTCTTTAGTTACTTCACTCTTTAAGTTTTTGTTCACCTCTGCTGTGGCCAGATATTGAACTCACAACTCTTTGGTTCAACACATTAATCAACACTTTTACCATTGGTCTGAACAATGTAAATAGCATAAATAATTATATCTCATCTCAGAAATATACACAGATAATTGTGTTCCTCATTCATTTGTTCATACACTGTTTACAATCCCTACTCGGTGCTCTTCTACTGTGATCTTTGATCAGATGAAGCTACCATAATAACAAATGAGTATCTTTTTGCTAACTAAACTTTGCTTAGCCTGACTTTGAACTGACAAAATGTATGGTTGTCAGTAAGATGTGAGCTATTAGTTGGAGATATTAGAATCAAACAAGTACAGAAATTTAAATATCTTGGAATTATTTTAAAATGGAAAATGTGGCACTGAAATCCAAAGGTGCTATGGAATAGTGAAAAATGCTTCCCAGAAGCTAAGAAACAGAAAAATTTCATTAGAAACAAAGAAAAGTGCTGAACGGCTATGTAATATCAATCCTCCTACATGGCTGTTAAAATGGACAAATTTCTCAAATGTTTTTTTTTTTTAATCATTTCACCCCAAGCAAGGCAGTAACATCACTGATGCACAGGGGACTACCTAAGAGAAAAAGATTAGATAGGAGGTGAGTAAAGAGAAAGACAAACCAGTTTCAGGAGGTGTCAAAGAAGGAAGCAAGAGAAGGATGGGAATACAGGTGTGATGACAGTTGCAAAGGTAGAGAGAAAGGAAAATATATACATGGTGATGTAGAAAGAACTGGAGTCAAGTGGTTAAAATTCCTGGAGGTTGTAGTCATTAGGAAAGCAAGAATATGGAAGAGAGTTCCACAGACAGGAAGTGTGAGAAAAGAAGCTGATAGAGTAGAATTGTCGGCTACATTTGGTTGATCTAACTGTAAATGGATGGGACGCAGTTGCCAATCTGGTTGCACGAGTAAACTCCTGTGGCAGGGGCACTAGAGACTTAATTATGAAAGAGACTTGAGGCAACAGATGTATTTCTACAGAAAAATGCTAAGAATACCTTGGATGGAGTATTTAACTTACAAAGAAGTTGGAAAGAAAATGAAAACGAAAAGTACATGTACTTAGAATCAAGAGTTAAGATTTTTAGGATACATAATAAGGAAAGAGGGCTTGAAGAATTTGACTCACAACACATACTGAAGGCAAGAGAGACAGAGGGAAGGAGAGAGTAACATAGCTAACAAGCTTATATATTAGGTTGTCCCAAAAGTTTGTAAACACTTGCGAAAAATTGAATTTTTAAGCAATTTTGCGTTTATATTGTTATAGTGATCTTTATCTTAGTATTCCAGATGGCAATTGATAAAATTGAGCTGCGAGTTTTGATTTGTTACTGCTGGAAGTGAGGTCTTTCAACCAGGAAAGCTGCAGAAGAGATTTGGGCTGCGAAGTAAAATTTCAATTTTTTGCAAGTGTTTACAAACTTTTGGGACAACCTAATAAATAGATGGCAGAGCAAGAAATGGGAAGAATAGTAAAGACATATTACTAAGAGCTACAAAGTATAGAATGTTGTGGAGAGCTGTGATTGCTTATATAATGAATAGGTGTGGCATATAAAAATAGTAGTAGTCCAGGGAAGGAGATTTCCCTAACTGGACAAAACCAGCATCCTAAATCTAGTTTTAACCATCTGGTAGAAAGCAGATTTTATGTTCTCTGCAAAAAAAAAGTTGAGCTTATAAAAAGAATTGAAATTGTTAAATAATATAGTAGTTTAAGATATTTTAGTATAGTAGATAAAAAACTATTTTTATTTATTAATTATAAAATAATGAGTATTTGTAAAACATAAGTTTATTTATTTATGAATCAGTACCTTTCATCTAATCTGTTCACTGTGTTTAGGATCAAAATCTCTAAGAACAAAGTGTTCTTCTCTGGCCATATCAAAACAATTGCCATGAAAATATTTATAGAAAAGGGAGAATGAAACTGTGACATGTCAGTGGGAAGGTGACTGATAACATTAAAAACTCTTCTTTGGATTTTGTCAAATCTCTAGATATACAACCAGAGCACCAGATCAGATATGGCATTAATATTCAATGCGTGAATTAATGGTAGATTTATAAATGTGCAAGTTAGATTCTGATAAGAAAAATTATCTAGTATGCCAAAGTGAACCAACTTTCCTAGCTGCAGACTTAGCAATTGATTCAATATAATCACTGCACTTCATGTTCATAGAATATGAGAAATCAAGATGATGCAATTAATTGCTTGCCTGAAGGTTAGTATCAGCCATGTTAATGGAGGGCAAAAATGGTTCTCTATGATTAAAAGAGAGCAGTTCCATTTTGAAGGTTTTAAAATTTACAAGCCATTTGTTGCCCCAGTTAACAACTGATTAGAAATTATTTTCAAGAGCAGTTGCCAGTTTTACTTTGTGAGACATATTGGAGTCACTGTTAAAACAGGAATAGATAGTTGGTATCATCAGAAATGCCTAACTGAGAACTGATGACTTTGATGAAGATAAGAAACAATATAGTTCCATGGATAGAAGCCTCAGGGACCCTTGTCTTCACATGAAATAATCTAGATTGTTTATGTTTCATCTGTATGGAAGAGACTGTATGGTTGTAAATAAACTATGGCTTACAAAGCCACATAAATGCTTTTGAACTCTGTCATAGCTGGAAAGTGAAGATTGGGCCACATCAGCCCATATATGGCTGTACTATTCCATTTTTGGTTAGATATGGCTCTTTTAAAGATGGAGCATGGCAGGAAAAGTCAGGTACTTTCTGGAGTGATTCAAGTAATTAACCATTTTTTTTCAGCCTCTTTAACGATTGATCATGTATGTTAGTTCCACTTGTGATTTGGAATAAGATTTAGTCCCAATAGACATTCCAGGCAAGGATTCTCATTTAGATTCATACTACTCATCATGACTGGAAAAAATAGAGGGTCTTCTCAGTGATGATGGAACATAACTAGCTTGATTTCTGAAATCTGCCAAGACTGACAAAGTAAACCTGGTTGCTGCCCTTCAAAAAGAACCTCCAATCTGTGATTGGTGTGACAAAGAGAGAAAGAGTCAAACACATACACATGTTTAAAGGGTTCAAAATTCCTGGCACCTGAAGAAGGCTGAAATGGCCCAAATGTCATGTTATTTGTTTATTTCTTTTTAATTTTTGCTAAGAATTTATTTTTTTTAACAGATTTTCTACTTTCACTAACCGTGGCAATATAAATTTTATTTTTGTTACAATTAGAGTAAATTGAAACATCGAAATGTATTTTGTCTACCAGTAACGAAGTCAGATCTAAGCATAAGTTGTGTGCCATTTAATCTGAGTCATCAGAAGACAATGGAATTGAACAAAATTTTTTTTATAAAAAAATTTGAGTAAATTGGAACATCAAAATGTATTTTGTTTACCGGTAGTGAAATCTGATCTAAACATAAGTTGGGTGCTTTTAATTTGGGTTATCAGAAGACAATAGAAATAAATGAAATGATTTTTATCAACTAAAAATGGAAATAGTGCTGAGTAAGCAAACACTCGTGATAACCGCATGATAGCCTGGCTTATAACCCTCTGGGTTTCCTATATAAGCATGTAGTAATGCTGAAAAAGTGAGTTGGTGAAGAGAGAGAGACAACAACCGTAAAAGTGTGTTTGTGTGAGATCAGGTCCCCCCCACCCCACTAGTGTAAGAGTGCTGACTAGTCAGAGACAAGGACTTTGAGAAGTATCTTTTTCATAATGGTTGCATTGAAAAAATGCTGTGTATATGAAACTTCACGTTCATCACCAGCACAACAACAATCGGAATTGCATCATCCGTCCAGCACCTTTGAAAGGCACTGTAGTCCCAGCGTTTTATTTGAGATAAATTGTCTCCGTCAAAAGAGTCTGAAGACCATTTTTGAAAAAAGTTATATATCTTCTGAGACAATTTAACAACAAATTAACCATACACACTCTCTCTCTCTCTGTCTAGAATCCAGTGTGTGAGCTGTTATGCTAAAAATGTTTACTTTCTGTAACCTTTTTCTATTCTTTTCTTACATATAAAAGTCATTAACAGTGCAACTATTGAAGAGTTGTTTGTCTAGCTTTCTGCAGATATTTTTTTTTCTTTTATTTCTTTTTGCTACATTCTCAATTGTTTAACACAGGCTCCCCAGCTATGTCTACATCTTCAGTTGATCATGAATGAACAACACTTCTGCTTTCTGGATCAAATAATTACAATGCTGGCAAGAAGCAGGAGTAAACCAGCAGACTGATCGAATAAACTCAGATGCTTAAGGGACCTAAGGCCAACCCCTTAAGATCTGGTGTATGTTAACCAGAATAGGCCTGTGGACAGATGAAAGTGGTTAAATATATAGTCCTGTGACTGCGGTAGCAAATGGCTCATAATTTTAATGCCTCCAAAACAAAGCTGCTCTCCTTTAACCACTGTAGAGAAACTTTCCTGCCTACCATCAGAATGAATGATGCTAGTCTCCAAGAGAGCAACACACTGTGTCTCCTTGACCTCACTCTCTCAAACAACCTGGACATGTGAGCAACAATGAGGTTTTAGAGAAAATGGAAGCAAAAATGAAACTTATACTTATCAGGAAGAAGCAGCTGAAATTTCTGGGAAGGAGAATTTGGAAAATCTGATCGTTACAGGGCGGGTTGAAGACAAGTGGGATAGGAAAAAAATTACCTAACATACTCTATGAGCTTAAGTAAATGAATGTCAGAACAGGGTTTAGGAGAAATAACAAAAAAAAAAATGATCGCCTACATCCTGAGGAAGCCTAGCACAGAAAGAAGACTAAATTCATTTTCTATCCATATGCAGGTAGTTTGCACCTTGTATATATTCGTTATTATTCTAATATACTTCCCAAATATAGCTTATCTAATAATTCTTTGTAGCGTACTTTATCAAACACTTTTGCATGATCAAAATTTTCTCCCAAAATATCAAAACTTTTCTTCGTCACAAATTAAAAAGTTATGGTATTTCGGAACAAATTTTTGAACTGATTTAATTTTTCTTATCAAATCATGAAATGGAAGTTGTCTTGAACTTCTAGATCTTATTGCATTAATGCAGGTTAGGGTTAGGGTTCTATCCTTGAACTTACATTGTCTTTAATTTCCATCAATTATCTTTCTGATATCATCAGTTCTCAATTTAGTATCTATGCTGATGACATAACTATTTAATCATTTCTTAATTGTAGATTTGCTCAGTTCAATAAGATCAAATTGGCAGCTGATCTTAAAAATGAACTCCAATATGTTGTTAACTGGGAAAAGAAATGGCTTATTAATTTTAATGCTTTCAAAATGAAATTGCTCTCTTTTAATCATATGAAAGAACCTTTTTATTTGCTTTCCATCAGCATGGCTGATGCTAACCTCCAGAAGAATGACTTCTTGCACTTTTCTGGACTAAGCTTTTTCTCCTGGCATGAAATGAAAAGATTACATTGAATTAGTTACTAGGTTTGATTCTAACAAGGTTTGTTTACTGTCTCATGCAAAACAATTTTTCTCATCAGAATCCTTCTTGCACATTTAGAAGTCTACAAATTCATTCATTCGTTTATTTATTTATTTTTTTTTTTATAATCATTTCACCTCAACCTAAACTGTACCACCACTGGTGCATGCGGGGTTACAGTGAGAGAAAAGGAAAGTGAAAAAAAGATGGAACAAATTCCTGGGGCTGTTGAAGATAGGGTATGAGATAGATGGTAATCAAGGAGATAGAAGATAGCAATTGACATTGTTTTGGAGATTGTAGATATCAGGTAAACAAGTATATGGAAGGGAGTTCCACAGACGGGAAGTGAGAGAAAAATAACTGATAAATAGAAGTAGCAGTTACATTTGTCTATTTTGATGGTAAAAGGGTGTGACCTAGATGCCAATTTAGTAGCATGAGTAAATTCATGTGATCAGGGCACCAGGGAAAAAAGCTTATCAGAGCAGAAGCCATGAAAATATTTGTAGAAAAGACACAGAATGGCCACATCATGTCATTGTGAAAGTGAAGTCAAGCTGCTATACTGGGATTGATTACATTGCAGATCTTCTTTTATATTGCAGATTTTGTCATTGCTGCCACACCTGGTTTGGTGCTTCTGCTATATAGATTCTTGATAAAATCCAAAGAAGAAACTGCAATGTTATTGGTCCTGATCTGACATCCCTTCTTCAACTACTTTCCCACTGCCATAATGTAGCTTCCCAATGCTTTTTCCTCTAAATATTTTAATAATTGTTCTGATAAGTTAAGTTTCTTCTCTCACACTTTTCATTTATGGAACTGTCTTAGCTTCTTGTTTTCCAGTCAAGTTTGCTCTTTAAAATTTAATGCAATGTCAATCATTATTTTCTCCCTTACTTGCTGTTTTTTTTTTTCTCTCCTTAATAAAGTTACCTTTTTCTCATATTATCTCATACTTGGTAGCCCTTTATATTTTAGTGGCTTTATTGCCTTGGGGGTGAAATAAAAAACAATATAATCTCTAAAACATCCTATTGCATTTGTATTGCTTTTTTCTGATATCATTCTAAGTATATAAATGCTCATTAGTTTAAGTGGATTTGAACATTTACAGAGAACAAAACTGGTTCTCCTTCATGTCAATAGAAAATATTCAAGAAATATTGCTGGTTTCCAAAAATAAAGCTAAATATTGGCTTATAAAGAGGCTTTTATATTCCCATTGTAGACTGGATGATTTTTTTTTTTTCATTTAGAATGTTGATATTTCCTAGTATTTATGCATTTACTTTGTGGTGGTCACTGGAGACTGAGTAGGTATCTAAATCTAATCTAAATCATAAATGGAACTTTGTGTGTGTCCATTACCTATAGACTCCAAAATGGCTGAACTGATTTTCTTGAAAATTTACACAGTTGTACTATAAACGCCTGCAAGTGTTCTTAGCTAGGTTTTGTGTCAAGGTATCCCCGATAAATATTGATAATTGAAAAAATCGGGTTATAGAAGGAGTGGTCTGATTTTAATCAAATTTGATACATAGACAAAGACATAAGAAACAATATTCAGAAGTTTCAAGGTTGCAGTTCTTACAATAGTGCAGAAAATTGATAATATATATATATATATATATATATATATATATAAAAGGCAAGATGTTTGTGTGTGTGTGTCTGTTTATCTGCCTGTATGTCTATTTTTTTCAGCCCTTTTATTTTAGTTTTTGCTTCGGGTTTGGCTCTAACTAGGTATAATTGTAGTTCTTAGTCTCAGCAATGATACCATTTACGCAGAGGACTTATTTAACCTTTAAAATTCAGTTTACGATGAAAAGAACTTATTTGATATCGATACCAGGAAATCGAAATTTGACTTACATTTATTCGTTTTTCTTTCAGTCTATGGTTTCGCTTTAACTGGAAACAATTATTTGCTTTTTAGTCTTTCGTGCCAACATCCAAAGAGTTTGAGCTCCAGGATCATGGATTAGTTTTAAAGCTTTTATTACACCCAAACAATGCCGGGCTATACTGTTAGTTTATCCATATACCCACATTACAACAGAATTTGTCACAAGGTCAGTGTTTAATGTGTGATTTCTGAAAAGCTGTACAAGAATTGTTCTAACCCCTTGCTGCATTTTTCCCTTTTGAGATGACCTCATTTACTAGGTAATGACCCCAGTCCTCTCTTGAGAGAAATGTACTGCCATGGGGGATGGCCTCCTGAGGCTTGAGCTGATATCAATTTCAACTTCCCTGGTATATAGATACCAGGTAAGTTACCAGAGACTGAGTGACAACAAGGCTCCTCACATCTATATTCTCTCCCTCAAAATTATCACCAACCCTCAACTCGAAATACTTCTGACATGAAAAACCTATGAAGAATGATGTTTTCTTATTAGTTCTTAAGATTTCATGTCAGAAGGATTTAGAGGCTCCAATGCCGTAGTACTCTCCTTGGTATTCTTTATTGGTGCAAGCATGGTACCTGTCAAAAGAGATGGGATTATTTACATATGGATTGGTATTTCCGTCAAGTATCAGACTTTGCTTTGCCTAGGATTAAAATGTTTCTCTGTCTCTCTGCTTAGGATCAGTGTAATATCTGTATGTTCTGCTTGATATTTTCAAATTAATTTTACTATGCTGTTCTAGAGCATTATATTTGCATAGTGGATATGTCATTTGCCTGCTTAGATCTAATCCAGATGTTTGAACTCAGACAGGACAAAATTGTATAGGATGACAGTTATAGACATAGAAACAAACCTGGAGAAATAGTGAAACTGTTCACTGTTCGTATTTAGCTGTTTCCTCACAGGTTATCTTCGCTAAGCATAACAGGATATATATATATATATATATATATATATATAATTGCTTTACCTCAAGCAAAGCAGTACTGCCACTGGTATGCAGAGGTTACAAGTGAGAAGAGTGAAAATTAAGAGAAACAAGATACAGTGGGGTCAGGGAAAGAATAAGAGAAAGATGACAATCAAAGGGATAAAAGATGGCAATTGATATTGCACTTAATTTTTTTTTTTTTCATTTTTACTTTTAGGATTTTTTTTCCAGCTTTAGAGTTGATCTGATTTGCAAGATTTTTTTTTTTTTCATTTTGAAGATTCAAAGAATTTTATTTTTCTGATCTGTAGAACAGCTTCCAGTTATACCATGTCTGCTTGACACCAACCCCAATTGTTGGTGTAATTCCCAGTAGATCATTGCCTTTAATTATATTTTTGTCTTCTGAGTTAATTAGCTGTATACCCTTACCACCCTCATTACTTTCATAATCAATAGTAATAATCTAATAATTGATTTCTTAATTCATTTTTATCCCAACCTTAAGATTTCAAAACAGATCAAATTCAGTTGCTGGAAACTTTAAAATTTTTCTTTGATCCTTATCGACTCTTTCAGAGTTAAATTATTCATCTGTAAAATTTTTTTTTTTTTTTTGGACTTTAGACAAAACTGTTTTTCTAAAACATTTTGCAACCAACTGACACACATAATGGAGGTCTTTCTGACTGAGCAAGTTGATTTTTAAAGAAGGATAAAAATTTATAAACAATTACCAACATTCTGATGTTGCACTATGTCTATATATTGAATTCTTTGGATTCAAATTCAACCATTCAGTTTATATATATATATATATATATATAAACTTACAGATTTTGGAATACATACTAAGCTACCCAGGTTTCGATTGTATCCCACTCTTTCAGTATTAGTATATTTGATTTGGGAGTGACCTCTATTGGATTTCTGTGCATGTACCTGAAAAGACCTAACGGTCGAAATCTGGGTAGTTTAGTACGTATTCCAAAATTCATAACTTAATTTTTGCTCTACTTTCTCCTAATAGTGTTGAGCACTTTTTTGTCATTTAATACCTTCAAAGATGGTTATTTACTGCCTTCCATCAATATATTATTATATATAAAAGAGAAAAAAGTAATTTGGAAAGCAATGACTCTTATTATATTAGCAATCTATGTCAGAAGCCGATACTGATAATATAAAAATAGTTTGAATATTCCTGCCAATAACCACCTTTGTATTTATCTATTTTTTGTATTGTTACAGATAATAGTCTGGCAAAATTGTATCTGACATGAAAATTCATATGAAGCACAGATATATTTTGAATCCATCCATGAAAAAATTACACCTATTGTCATTTATCAACATTTGCTGAATATTTAGGATGACCAAATAGTGGATGTGATCAGAGTTGGGCAGTGGTTGATGCACTTCATTTGTAACAGCAGTGATGTGTTTGAATACCCCCTTCAATTTTCCCTGAAAATCTGTCAACTCAGGAAATGAAAAGCACATTGAAAATACATAACAATTTGTGGTGACTCTGGAAAAAATTGATACTCATGAGACATATTGATCCAAAAAATGACTGAAGGAGTCAGTTGGCCACTTACCTGATGATCTTATGCAGATAGCAGAAGTGGTGGGTGTGAGAGAGAGATTGTAAATCAATAAACATTGCTAAGAGATGCACAAGAGGGATTGTGGAGAGCCTTGATTACCCTAATCCTGGAGAGACATGACACATAAAAGATGTGGAAAAATATTTTGTCACCAAAAACTTGTTTTATCCAATGGTAGTGTTACTTTTGAAGCATTCATTGTTTGTCTGTGTCTATGAACATATATATATATTCATAAACACTGGATTCAATTCATTTAAACAAATATTTTCCATTAAAGGCACCAAATTTTACAAATATTTGGGTTTGTTTTTGCATAATTAGTTCTACTAATATCTTATTTTTTATGGCATATATTCTTCTAAATCAGAATGCTTTCCATAATTCAAAGAACTCTTGGAATGATAATTACTCTTCTCAGAATTATAGATCATATCTTTTGTTTTAATAATTGTTTTGAAAATCCATCATAAAAACAAGTAGGAGAATAATTCATATTTGTCTCTCTTTTTTAAAAAAAATAAAACAGGCCCTTATATGAAATACCGATCTTACTATGATATGCTACATGAACCAGACACACAGTACATCAACACGGTCGGTCCCATGCTTCGGAGATTGGCAAATGTTCCAATCATTGCTGCTGGCTACTTCACAATGTCATATTTTTTTAGTATCAATGTGAGTAACTCAAACATTTTTTTCTTTGCAATTGCTACTTGCCCTTTCCTTTGTTGTTGTTGTTGTTGTTGTTTTTGTAAATTGATATTGAAGATTTTATTTGGTAGAAGAAAAAATTGAAGTATGGCTGTTAGTAAATAATTTAAAATTTTCATAATCATTTATTACTTCCTTCAATGTGGGATATTAATAAAAATTTAATCGTAGCAATATTAATAGGATTCCCAGTTTAATCATTAAATAAAATTCTTTGATAATTCCTTGAAAAATTCCATTAAAAATTTCTTGATTTCTTTTCTCCCCTGGTATGGACTAATTAAGGGCTTGTACCAGTAAATAATTATCTCCAAAAATTCTTACAATCTAGAATTATTTTCTGTTTTTAAATGACCTGTAAAAGGTTGATAATCCATAAAAACAAATCAATAAAAATCTTTTGAGATTGTAATAAACTTCTTTGTCACATTATCATTAATATGGTAGTTGCCATTTCAGGGGCAATTTTAGTCATGCAGAAAAGCCAGAAATCACAATGTAACAGTTTCTAGTAAGGATTTTACAAATAAGTCAGTCTATATCTGGTGATCAGCAGGAATAGAAATTAACATAAGTTGATGTGACAGCCAAACTAAGTAATTTAGATTTCGCTCTCATATCAAAAGAACTAGGCAGTCTGTTTTGGATACTTAAAGTGGAATTTGCCATTTTGAACTAAAAACCCAGAGAGAGAGTGAGAGATTTAAATATATGTTAAGATATTGACTTTGTTTATCTGAAGATTGAAACTCGGAAAAAAAATAAGTCCAAAGAAAAGAGAATTATCTTGAAAGGGCAGTATGACATTCTTGTGTCAGGAGAATTGAAAAAACATGAAGAATCATCATCAAACTGATTCCAGGTAAGACTGGATAGATAAAGTTAAATAAAGATTTCATTGGTGGACAAAATGATGGATTGCTAATAGCTGATAATTAATAATTCCTTGTCACAACAATCTGTTGAAGAGGCTGTAATTTATCGGAAATCAGGGAGGTTTCAAATTGTTTAGGTAGATAGAAAAGGGGAATCTGGAAAAATTTGACTACATATAGTTAGTTTTAATTAATTGGGAGGATTTAATTAGATAATCTGCTAGTATGACCCCACCCTAAGTCTCATGGTAATGTTTTACAACTAGTAGATATATGAAAATCAGAGGAAGGTTTTAAACAAGCCAAGATATGAGAAGCTTGGAATATGATAAACAAAACAAGTTAACCCCTGCCATTGTTAATCAAAGCAGACTGATTGTTGGGGAACATGTTAACTTTTAACATCACCATCACTTTTCACCACCTACTCCATTATCTCTTACAAAATACTGTCTTGGAAGATTTGGTCAACTGAAGAAATTTTCCCCAGCCTATGGCGTTTTCATTTCCAGACTATGGGAGTGTTGGAAACCAGGTTTTACAGATAAACTTTTGGTCCAGGCCTGAGACTAATGTTCCTTGATTGAACTGTTGAACTACCAGAGAATTACCAGCTTAGAGTATTGTTGCTTTTACGATATGTTGTGAATAATGCTGACACTTACACCTTTGTTCAAACTGAAATAAAATGAATAATGTCTTCCTAGAATCTTTCACTCTTTTCCTGATCATATATACATTATCTCTTAGCAATGTTTTCCTCTTCTGACTGCATTTTCCTTTACATTTTGGACTGATAGACCCAGTTTGTTTCTTCGCCTTGATGACAAGACTGACAGTTGAGAGGCTGGCACCAAATATATCTGTGATCTATCTGTAAGGCTTGCCAGTGTGTTCGTGCAGTGTTACAATGTTTGTACACTTACTTGGAGTAACATCCATTGCAGATAATGGCCATAGGACAACTAATCGACAGTCAAGACAATAGTGTTTGGGCGTGATAAAAATCTGATGCAATCACAGATGACACAAGAAGACCAAACAAATTTCATTGTACACCTTGAAAATATATTTGTATTGCTGTATACCACTGCAAATGACCTAATCTGAGAAAAAAATAGGAATCTATCACTCCAGTGGGTTTAAAACTGACCCTATAGTGAAAGACAGGAAACTGAAACAGTTGTTTCAATTAATTTGCACAAGGTGAGTCCATAACACTCACAGAATTAGGAAGTGTTTAACTTATAACTGTAAATGACAAAAAATAAACTTATTGTTTCTATAAGCAAGAGTTGTCTGTCCTGAGGGTCATTCTTCTTTTTTCATTTAACTTGAGGACATTTCAACCAGCTTTGCCTAAGACTTTTTCAGATAAAAAAAAAACAGCAAATAAAAAAAACTTAAACACAATATAGATGAGGAAGATTGACTGTCAAAATGAAACTCTTAACTTGAGCAAATAAGAGTGTAGAGTTATAGCCTTTGAATTCAACGTTTAAAGTTTTAATTAAAATTGTCTCCAGATTGTCTCAATTATACATTTTTTTCCATCAAAAATAAACTTTATTGGGAATTTGTTTTTATAATCTGAATTTATTTTATATAATTTTTATTGTAACTCCTCTCATTCTTTCTTGCACAGTATGTAAAAACGGATGAATTTTATGACAAACCATTATGGTTCCGACTGTTCTATATGCTGCCAATGTTCTGTGTCTTCCGCTGGCGTTTGTATATTGCCTGGATTCTAGCTGAATGTTCCTGCATGATGGCAGCTTATGGGGCATACCCAGCCAACAGTCAGCCTAAATGTGGCCAGGGACCCTCAGATTTGCAAGCACTTCACAAAGTGTAAGTACGAATTTATAAATCCTTTTTGTATGTATTTAATCATTGATATAATTACATAAAATACATCTGCCTCTTAAGAGATAGTTTTATATTTCTGTATGAATTTAGAATGATTTATATGGGTAATTGAATGACAAAATATATTGATTATTAATATATGAATTTATATTTATATTTATTATATATATTTGTTTATATATTTGTGATTAATATATAAATTATCTCTCTTAAATCACTGTTATAATATGCAAATAGATTCAGTGGAAATTCCATGATATTTCTTTTCATTTTAGAAATAAATTTCAAAATACGTTTTATCAATTTGAACAAAATTCTTTGCAGCTTTAATTAGTGGATCCAAAATAGTAATTTATTGCTATCAATGTATTTTGTGAAATTAGCAAACGTGTGCCAATAGGTAGATACAAACAGATGAATGTATATACCTTATAGATTCTCAATAATATTATCTCTCTCTCTCTCTCTCATATATATATATATATATATATATATATATATATATATTGTGTTGAGTTGTGATGGTGCTTAGTGCCAAGGTTGTTGTTTTAGTGGTTTGCTGATAAAAAGATATTTTGACAAGCAGTTTTTTTTTCTTTAGTTTTTCTTTATTTATTCTTTTGTCATAAGGTGCTCGATTTTTAAGATAGAGCATTAATAGGATTGATGTGGTCAAGTTTGTCACTTAATTTAGCAGAGTTGAAGTTTTGTGAAGACACCTCTGATGTTCTCACTCCTCAAGACTTTTTTTCAGTCTGTTCATATAATTATTCTGTGTTTATAGACAGCAAATGTTCTAAAGTCAAATATTAAAGACAATAAATATTTTGCATCAACTTTAATGATTGATTTTCCCAAATTTCAAATGAAAAGGGAATTCCATCAGAAACTGTCATTTCAGAAGAAATCTGGTTCAAGCTTTTGACTTTTTTAAGTTATCATCAGGGTAGATACAGACAATTGAGGAGTTTTATTGAACTGGTGACTGTAGTGACATGGGCAAAGTCTGTTCTGCTGTAAGTGAGGTGTGATTTGTGTGTGTCTATTCAATTTAAATATATTCTATGTATTTAGGCAGCAAATGTTCTAAAGGCAAATATTAAAAACAATAGACATTTTGTATCAGTTTAAATAATTGATTTTCCAAAATTTCAAACAAGAAACAAATTATTTCAGAAATTGTCCAAAGCTCATTTCAGAAGAAATATGGTCCCAGTTTTGACTTAAGTCTTCATCAGGGTGGGTACAGACAGTTGGTGAGTTTTGTAGAACTAATGAGTGGAGTTTGTGTGTGTTTTTTTGTTTTTATATATACAGTTGTAGATGTGGGCTCTTAAGTTATAATTGTTTTTATTTATTGATGTTTTTCTTGTATAAGTATTGCTTTAAGGATAAGAAGTCTGATTTTACTATTTTATTTTGCTAGTATTTTGGTAATGCATGTGAGTAGCTGTCAGATATTACTATGGTCATTATGCCGCCTATTTTGTTGATGACACTATAGTCTAATATATATATATATATATATATATATATATATATATATACGAACTAAATCTAAAAGTAAGCCAAAGCTGACCACAGTTTCACTCGCCGGATCATCAGGACAAGACCCTGGGTTGCATGCTCTTGCAATCCTCAGACAAACTAATTAATTTTTGAAAAATTGCCTATATGTAGAGTTGCGAATATTAGTGTATTTTTGTGGAAGTGGGTGGAAAATTGGGAGGAAAATTCGTCATCATGACAAACACAGACATAGATACAAACTTGTACACTTGACATATGCAGAGACACACACACACACACATGTGTATCCACCCACTGGGTCTCACACAAACATAACTATATGCAAACCGTATGGGGCTTGGCATATATATGCATATGTGTGCCATTGCGTACTCCCATACAGTTTGCATATAGTTATGTTTGTGTGAGCCCCAGTGGGCAAACGTGTGTGTGTGTCTCTCTGCGTACGTTATTGGATGTACAAGTGTGGATCTATATCTGACAAATTTTTCTCCTAATTTTCTTCACACTTCCACAAAAATACACTAATATACGCAGCCGTACATATAGCCAATTTTTCAAAAATTAATCAGTTTGTATGATGATCGCAACAGCGTGAAACCCACAGTCACAAACACACACCTATCTATATATATATGTGTGTGTGTGTGTGTCACAACTGCATGAAAGCACTCAGGGCAGCGGCAGTACTATGAACAATTCCTACATACACTTCTTTTAAAAAAGAAAAATCATAAAGACAGAAAAAAAATGAATAAAAACTTACAAAATATTCCTTGTCTGTCATATTCAATCAAACATGCACAAAAGGATTGCAATTCTTTTGTGCATGTATGTATAAAAGAAACAGAATTTTCAGATTTTATCTGAATAATCAATAACAACACGTTCACAACATATGTATTTTCCGTTGATGCTAAAAACCTTTTGGCTCATAATGGAGGCAAATTGAACTCTGGTCCTCTCACAACTCAGCCTACCATCATTGGCATCTTAATAACTTTTCAATTTCAGCCTCCATTTTGCTCAACTCATTTAGATGCTATCAATTTTTTTTTAAATTTTAAAATCAAAGGTAAAATAATTTTTTAAAACTTTAATTCCGAAAATGATATGAATATATATTGAAATAACATAATTGACAATAGATGTTAATTAAATTGTTACTGATTTTCCTTTGTGCTCAGACAGAAAATCTGTGACATGAAAATTACTTGTTAATGCATATAACCATTTTTATTTATGTTAAATGTTCACAGGGGGACTTCAGTATGTTTATTTATTTGCTTGTTGTTTTCAGATATATTGTAGACTTTAAAACAATGCGTGTACACAAAATATATGTGCTAGTTAATTTCCTTCAGCAAATCTGCTTGTTTTCAGTTAGTAAAAAGAATAGGACTTCACACAATCATATCTTACAGAATTTAAAAACCTTAAGGTTTTTAAATTCTGTAAAATATGACTTTGTGAATAATGATGCTAGAATCTGCTTGTAGAAATGAGACAATACACTAGGGTCCAGGTATGACGGTAAATTGCATCTGGCAGCAAGGCCTCTGATTGGGAGGTTGTGAGGAGCATGGAACCACCTCTTAATTGCCGTTGTTCCCGGGTCCACCCTGACCCGGAGTGGTAGCTCCTGTTAGGGTCCCAACTATGGGCAAATATTTAACTCCTCCCCAAACCGGGGGTCAAAGCACTATAAAAGTATAAAAATACACTTTTATAGAAATATATACATAAAATAGACTTTTATGGAAAAATATACATTTCTGAAGGAAAAATATTACTGACAATACATTTTTTAGGAAAAAATCATTACCATAACACATGTTTGAAGGGAAAAAAATTATTCTCAGCAAAGCATTTTTGAATACAAAACTAAAAGATATTTTCAGTTTTCTAAAATAAAAAAGAAAGAATAAAAACAAATTTTCATTAAAATCTGACTAAATCAACCTTCTCCCTATAACCAAACATTAAAAAATACCTTAAAACACCACCTTTTTGGCATTAAATAACCCACAATATGCCATTAAACAAAACTCAAACAGACAATACACTAGTTCAGTGGGGGAGTAAGTTACACCTTACAGAGAGAAAAAAAACTTGGCTGAGTTGAGAAAATCTCTTGGAAGGACATTGAATGAGACACAACACAAAGGATTTATCATCTGCCAGTCACTCGTTATTATAACTCAAAAATAAGAAAAAAACCTTGGTTGATTAAATACTGCCCTGTCAAAAAGTCTCAGATGAAGTTGTGTAAGGGAAGCATCCAAAACTAGGGAGAAATAATGGTTGCTCAAATTCTGCCATGTCAACAGGTTTCAGACAAAGTGAAGGCTCAAATAAATATTGATACCAAAGTTAATTGTTAGCAACATCAAACAAAATCAAAGTAGAAATACTCTTGCTGTCTCAAAGTGAGTTTTAGATAAAAGTGAAGTCTTGTTTGACTAGTACTACATGAAAACCACATATGCAAATCAGTTCAGTTTATAAATAAAAGTAATAAAAAAAAACAGAAAACTATTTAGGTACCAACACTTTAACCAAAATCAAATTAACTGACCCTGCCTTGTATTTAAAATAATTCTTCTAGAGTATATTGCATTGCATTGTCCGTTTTCATGTATATACAATTAAAAAATAAATTATCTCTGAGCTAAGATACACATGCAGCAAACTTGAATTTTTATTCACTCCATGCATCACTCTTTGTGCATTTTTAACAAGTCCCAAATATCAAAACTTCCTTGAAGAATACAATCAATAAACATCAGAACCATTCTTTTATTATAGAATACAAAATTTAATTTAACATGAAGACCAATGGAAATTCTTTAATTGGATAATACTATAAATTTATATTAACAAAAATATTTTTATAAAATGCAGAATGCTAGTCTTTTGCATTAACATTTTATATATATATATATATATATATATATATATATGTTGTGGAGAATTTTCATTGTCAAGCTGTTGTGGCCTGTTTGGGCCAGGAAGAACGACACTTAAACTAGAAGGTAATTTTGAAATAGTGTATTAGAATAACAGAACATATATACAAATACAAGTGTTAGTAGTTAGCAAATAGAAGTGTAAGTCCGAGTGGTATATTTACACGGTGTCTTGACTGTTTTATGATTGTCTATTGACATTCTTATAGATAGGACATCATAACACCCACCTTCTAAAATCTCAACTTCACAGGAGTCTACAGAAAAAAATTTTTTTTTTTATAATTGAGTTCTGAGATTGATTTGTTTTATCAAGTTCACAGGAGACACTTTTGAAACTTTTATTTGTTTGTGGTTTCAATATTTTTCCACTTAGGATTGATCACTATTAAATTAGTTGCCTTCCTTTTTCTCTTAGAACGGCATATTTCCAGAGCTGCTAGAGGGGTAGAAATATTAAAAATGTTGTAAATGACATCTATAGCTGTTTCCTCAGCTTCATCAGTTAGGCGTTTCCTAAGTCGGTTTAGATGTCTTTTATGAGTAAATCGTGGACCCTTTATTATATATATCATGTTCCCAATTCTTTTTACTATCGTACCCATTTCCCAAAAAGATTTGTTGTCTTTGAACATTTTGAAAAAATCTTCTTCTCCTGGGTTGTATCGTCTTGTAGGTACAATGCTTGTTCTTTCTGACTTTGTCTGTTTTGGAAGTAATTTGTCATAAACAGATCATATACAACGTGCAAAAATCATCTCAGCTGAAGATTGTGAAGCTGGTATTTTGTCATTTGGTGTAATTCTGTACACTTGCAGAAATTGTTGAAGGGCTTTTTCAGTTGGTGTAACCCTAGCTTTTTTCTATGTTCTTTTCATTGTATCTGCAAATCTCTCAGCTAGTCCATTTGACCTTGGCTGATACAGAGCAATGGTGATGCGTTCGATCTGATATGTTTCACAGAATCTCTAAATTTTGCAGATGTAAACTGACTTTTATCGGACACTAAGGTGTTTACTACTCTGAATCTAGCAAAACAGCTCATGTAGAAAATTTATAACAATTTCTTTAGTTGGGTTTTTGTATCTGTGTACTTCAGCCCACTTCGAGAAACTATCAACTAAATGAAGTAGTAATATCCTTCTAGAGGTCCCGTGAAATCAATGTGAATTTTAGACCAAGGTAGGTCTGTTTTTGTCCAGGGGTTGAATTTAATAGGCGGTGCCTTGGCCGCCATGGCACAACCATTACATGATTTGACAGTGCTTGCTATATCTTTGCCCTTACTTTTCCAATAGATATAGCTACGTATCAAACTTTTCATGTTAGTATGCCCTAGATGACCAGCGTAAAAATCTTTCAAAATCCGTTTCTGCAGTGTTAATGGAATCACGACATATTTCCTGTATAGTAGCACTTCATCGCATATAGAGTAAACATCCATAGTTCGCTGGTCCTTTTCAACAATTTTTGCTTTAATTTGCATAATATACTCATTGTGGAGAGCCTCTTGTTTTATTTGTTCAGGTGTCACTGGAAGTTCCCTTACTGTATTACAAAGGGTAGTTTTTAATTCTCCTTCAGACTGAAGGGGGTGAGCACTGTATCTTCTAGTGGTTATTTGTACTTGGGAATTAGCCTTGACAATCCATCCGCATGGCCCAATTTTTTTGATGATACATACTCCATTTCAAAATTGAGTTTAACAGGATTGTACTCCATCTCTGTAGTCTGTTGGATGTCTGAGTAGGCAGACCTTTCTCTGGTGTGTAGTAGCTTGTGGTCTGTCTGTAGAGTGAAATGTTGACCATAAATATAGTTGTGGAACTTTGACTGCGAATATAATCCCAAGTGCCTCTTTTTCAATCTGCAAATAATTTTTTTCGCAGGAAGCAAAGTTCTCAACGCGTAAGTTATTGGTTTTCACATTCCATCAGTCATCTTGTGAAGAATACATGCTCCTATGCCATACGAACTAGCATCACTGGCAATAATGATTTCTAAGTCCAGGTTGTAATGTGCAAGAAACAAGCCTGACATTAGTGTTTTCTTTTTTTTTTTTTTCAAATGCCTGCTAGCATCCTGCTGTCCAAACCCTGGGCTTGTCTTTCTTTAATAGTTCAATAAGAGGATCATGCAAATCATGCATATTTGATATGAATGCCTGGTAACAATTTGCTAGTCCAAGGAAGCTCTGCAACAAAACAATGTTATTGGGTGCTGGCATGTCTTTAATCATGGTAGCTCATTTAGGATTCGGTCTCCTACCATCCTTGCCAGTTATGTATCCTAAGTATGCATATTTATACATAACTTCAAACTAACCTCTTCTACAGGAATTTGCAAATAAGCATCGCTAAAGTCAATTTTCGAGAAAAATCCCCCTTCCCCATTAAACTTTTCAAAATTGTCTGGTGCGGCCCATTTGCTGTACTCTACCTTTGATAGAACACCAGTTTTTACTAATCTGTCAAGTACCTCGTTAATTTGTTCCAATGAGGCAAAAGGCACATTTATTTTTGAACACTGGCTGAATGTCATCTTTAAGTTTAGTTTTAGCCATCATTTTGGTATGTCTGCCTAAACCACCAAAAAAAAATTCCTAGATAAGCTTCCTTCAATTCTTTTTTTTCATTTTTTAGCTTTGGCATTCCAATTTTCAATTTTTTGGCAATATGAATTTGTAAGTCCCAAAGCTGGAATTGTGTCATCTAATCAGTACCAAATAGGTTGTTTGTATTTTTCATGATGAACAATTTTAATTTAAGAGTCTTTCCATTGAACATTGTATTAACAATCAATTCTCCCTCGATTTTAATTTTTTCCCCTGTGACAGATCTTGCAATCTTAGCAGATTTTATCATGGTTGGCTGGCCCAATCTTTTCCATGTTTGCAAGTTAATTATCAAATCAGACCCTGAGTCTATTTGAAATTTCACACTTTTATTTAACATTTTTACATGCATGAATTTCCTGGTATTAGCACTGTCTAGTTTGTCCAACTTTGTATTTTTTATGCAGCTATTGGTTTTTAGATTGGCAATATGAATTTTGTGTCCAACTTGGTTACATGTGTAACATTTTTTTGTTTCAGAAAAAACAGTATAAAGTCCCACATCCGTAACATGTATTAGGAAGCAATTTATTTTCCTTTTTCTTTATTTCATTAATTTTAAACAACTTAGTTTTTTTTATGTTTGCAGTGTACATTTTTGATATGAGCAATACCTGATTCTTCAATATTTTTATAATCCTGTTTTACACTGACGTACCTCTGACATTCTTCAGCGATCTGCTGAAGCATTATACTCGGCTCATTCTTCAATTTGTTAAGTATTTTTCACCTAATTTCTGCATCTTTTATTGAAACTAGCCCTTGCATGAATATCAAACATTTGAAATTATTTGCATTTAGCTCTACCAGTCTACAATCATCACAGTGTTTGTTTACTATTGACACGAAAGTGGTAGAATCATCCCACTTTTTCCTTGTTAGATTAAGACATTTCCATCTTTTATGAAAAAGAGATGTCTTTGGACTGAAAAGCTCTGTGAGTAATTCCACTGCTTTGGTGAATGTCAACTCACTAGTCTTTTGTGGCAGAATGTAGTTTACGATTTTGTATGCTCAGTTGTACCAAGTTTCCTCAGAAGATGTAATTTTTTCACGTCACTCCAATTTTCACTATCTGTAATATATATATATATATATATATATATATATATATATATATTCTCATATCACCTAAAGTATGACGCAAAGGTTATGTCTTCCTCAGGAGCATATGAAAAAATTCTCTATCTCAATCCAAATGATGTCTTGTGAAAAAGAAAATTTGTTTTTGATGAAATTCCTTTGACTTGTTAGTTCAAACACTTGCTTTTGAAATTCAATCTGTCTCTTTTGATTTTCCTTTTGGGTTTGCAGAAATAGATTTTCTTTTTTTCCTGTTGAGAGAGCAGTTGTTTTTGCCACTTCTCTTGCTGTTCATTCTCGTACTTTACAAGCTCTAATAAAATATTTTAAAAATCCTCCATGATAATTGTCTTTGTTTTTTTTTTTCCTGGTTTTACTTTCCTGGTTCTTTCCAGATACTTTTCAAATTAAAAATCTGATGAAAAAATAAAAAATTTTTTGTACTGCCACTGGCAATTACACGTAGTTCTTTTACGAAAACTCATTTGCCCGTGTTTTAAGATAGTTTCTTTTAAATCCCAGTGATCCTTGCAAATCAATTTGTGTCATCAATTTGTTGTGGCAAATCTTCATTGCCAAGTTGTTGTAGACTGTTTGGACCAGGAAGAAAGACACAGAAACAAGAAGGTAGGTTTAAACAGTGTATTAGAATAACAGAACATATATAGGAATACGAGTGTTAGTAGTCAGCAAATAAAAATGTAAGTCTGAACAGTATATTTATGCTGTGTCTTGACTCTTACGATTGTCTCTTGACTGCCTCACAGCTACATCCCCGGAAATCACACAGGTTAGTATTTATTGACGAAGAAAGAGTCCATTTCTATAGATAGAGCACCATAACAATATATATATATGTGTGTGTGTGTGTAAAAAAGAATTTGTCACTTGACTGAGCAGAGTTATTCCTTTAAGTACATCGCAATGGTGCCTTCGCAAAACTTGAAGTCAGCATGAGTCTACTTCTGCACATTAATCCTATCAACTTTCTATCTCGATATTCAGCACTTTATGACAGAAAACCTGCATGCCAAAATATCTTTTTATCAATAAACCACTGAAAAACATCTATCTTGGCAGTAAGCATCATCACAACTCAGAACTATATATATATATATATATATATATATATATATATATATATATATATATATAATGCAAAAACATTATAAACTCAGCAAGGGAAAATAGATAAACAAATAAAGTAAAGTATAGAGAGTGAGGGTATCTGTGCTCACACACACAGCACAGGAGAGTACTGAAAAGTTCTCTGCTTTACCCACTTTCCAAAATCAGTTTTCTTATGCTTTTCATAGCACCGCTGTATTTTCCCAGATTTATGGCTAAAAATGATTTTGAGCCAATGTACCCTTTAGGTCTTATTGAGGACCATCATTCTTTGAATCTTGTAGACAAGCACTACAGGATCAGAAAGTATATCACTTGAAGACTTTCAACAAAAACAATAAATAAAATTGATATCACATGTAACTCAGAGAAAATAAGACAAAACCAACATTCAACACTACCCCAGAGAAGTCCCCCATCAATACTAGGAAGAGTAATAACAGTGGACTTGAGAAATTTATTTTCATAAAAAATTGTTTAATAGAAAGATTTTATAAAATTCAACCACAAGTAGCATTTGGCTGTTTAGTCAACAAATGTCAAATGTTTCCTCATAAGGAAATATCTAAAATTACCATTGCTATAAAGATACTGATTTTTGGAAGTATGTTGAACTGAGAACTTTTTAACACAGACACATACACACACTGAAAAAAAGAAATTTGACCCTAAAAATCATTTTTTGTCTTGAAGGCCAAATTTGATATGAGCCATAGTCTAGACAAACTCAATTTTAGTTTTTACATTTGCTAAATTTAGGATGATTCCTGTAGGCCCTAAATGTTTGCAGTGAGAATAAACTTGGAATTGTACTAATGCCAAAATGGATATCTGTAAAGCACTTCGCAGAAAGCCTGTGTCACAGAACATTATTTCTGTAGTGAGCTACCTCTCTACTTCTGCCAAACTAAGATAGTAAATAACCATTTAAGTACCTGCAATATTGTGATCATTAGCAAGATGATCTTACAGACACTGGCTAGTATAGTAAGTTCATGACTCACCAAATGTAACACTGACCTTGTGCCAAACTAGGCTAAATTCTTATTATACATAAATTTAAACAATTTTTCTTATTTTTCTTTTAGAAAATCTCAACCCAAATGTAATGTTGAATACAATTTTGAATGTGTAAACAATCTATACATTTGGGGTTGTGAGTTAGCTCCAACAACGAAGGAGGCCCTGCGAAGCTGGAACAAATCTGTGCAGTACTGGCTGGCCAATATTGTATACCGCAGAGTGCCTTTTAAGTCTTTCAGGTAACAAATATTTTATTTTTATTTATCTTTCTGTTTCCCATCTCTCTTGTTTCTTTTCTCATTGTGCTAAAAAGAAACTACAAAGGAATTGATCATTCTTTCATTTTTCTCAAAAAATCTTAACTTTCAATATCTAATTTAAATTCTTTTGTATCTTTTTGATGCTAAGTCATAGTTCTCTATCTCCAGCCATGCTATCTTCGACATAATTATGAAAAGTTTAGTTAATTTGCAAAACTTAATGGATAGCTCACTATAACTATTCAATTGATTTTAGAGTTTTCTTTAGAGTTGTGGTTATTGACTATGCAGCAAGTCATTGAATTCAAAATGTCCAATTTACATTTTGGAATAATCAAATTGATAATGCCAAAAACATGTCTGAATAAATTATAATATTCATTCCTTAAATTAAATGGTTCTGGGAAATGATGTGATATTCTGAGGAAATTTTATTGAAAGTTTATTACTGGAATTGTAAAACTGAAAATGTCTTTGTTCTTTAAATTTATTTTCTTGACTCCTATTAACTGTTTTATACAATAGAGGGGGTTCCAAAATATATCATTTGAGATGTAATTATCTGAGTAACTACATAGTTTAGCAAATGAAACTAAACAGCTTTATTGTTAAGCAAAATAAGATTTCTTCATCAAAATTTCAATAAAAATGTGGATTTCATGAACAATTTCACAAGTCTTTCAATATTTTCATCTGTTTTTAAGGCCTGAATTAGCTGCAGCTTGTAGAGTGTCGTTCACAAGGGTCTCCTTGCGACATGCCAAATTGTCATTATAGGAATCTGGGTTTCCTGATATTATCTTCCTGGGCTTTGCAAAAAATGTTTCCTAAGTTTGTGCAAATAATTTCAATACTGGTGGTCATCATTTTGCCCAACACAGACAGCCTTCCTTTTTGAACTTTTTGCGTCCAAATTTGCATTGCAGTTGGTGCATTTTTAATGAATTCTCCTACAAATGCATGCTATACAGTTTTGTTTAATTGTGTTCAAGCATACACTAAAAGACCAAATGCCTTTTCTTTTCCGATGAATTGCATTTCTATATTTGAAAAAAGAAAACGTTAAACAGAATTTTGAGTTATTTTTAAACATGCTGTTAAAATTTGAGATCATTTGATTGAGAATGGGTCCAGTTATTCAGTCAGTTAAGTGCCATACATGATACACGCTTGGGCGATTATGTCTCGAAAGAGACATGACTGACTGGGCAGATGATTATTCTGCAGTAGGTTGCCATTGCTTTCTGCGGTAGACTGGTTGCTGACCAAGGCTATAGAACCCGATCTGTCCTGTTATTTAACCCATAACTGGAAGGAATAGACAGATTAATACCTTTCCCAAGGGTATTTGCACGTAAGTGAATGCAATGAATTCGGCTGGAATTCGAACTCGGCCCCCCGATTTCTTGTTCCAAGCCAATATCCGATGCACCACAATGCACATCCGCGTCCAGTTACAAAATAATATCAATTTTTCTGAAACGCCCTGAATTTATTATTTTCATCCTTAAATTTGAAAATTTCTGTCAATAGATCTGAAATAAATTACACATACTTCAGGTTGATTTCTGCAATTTTGTTGATGGTTAGGTGTCCCATAGTTAGGGGATCATGTTAATTGTGGTTTTTATGCCCTAAATACTTTTTCGTCTTATGTATTTTAAGTAAATTTATATCTGAATATTTTTTTCTAAATACATCTTTGAGTCAACCACGTAGCTGTTGCACAAGCTCATCTACCATGTCTATGATACAAGACAAAACACAGTGTTGATTGCATACAAAAAGAAAACTACAAGATGGTAAAAGAAAGCAGGAAGAAAAGACTAATCATCTATTGTAAAAAGACAATGTATAGTTGTTAACAAGAGGAAGTGCCCAAGATGCAAGCCAGGAGTTGGAGGTGTTAAAATGCATCAAGTGCAGAAGTTTAAATATCTGAAGAAGTGTTTTGATGAACAACAGAAAAGGTGACATAAAAATCCTGAAGTACGTTGGAATAGCAAAATATGTCATTCAAAAGCTAAAAGATTTAAGAAATAGGAAAGATTTTGTAATAATAAAAGTCACCGTTTTCATATGCAGAATGGTGAAATGATAAAAAGATTGATATTTTTCAATTCTGACAAATGTTGTGCTCTGAAGTTTTAAGGAATGCTAATTTACAAAAAATAATTTCCAAAAATATTTTCCTTGTTTTGTTAAATAATGCCAGCTATTTTAATGATTTATTTATGGCTATATCATGTTGAATGCACCGGTTCCCGTCCGATCACCGAAGTTAAGCAACATCGAGCCTGGTCAGTACTTAAATGGGTGACCATTTGGGAATACCAGGTGCTGTAAACGTAAGGACCAAGAATAGTCCACTGGTCCTCCAGGTTTGGAGGTTGGGTGCAGGGCTAACAACCCTGCTCCATAAAAAACAGTTTGTTACAGAGACAGCAACAAAAAGTTGCTGCCCTATGCACCATCTGGGTGTGATGGATAAATGATGATGATTTGATGGGATATGGAAAAGTGAACTATCAGACCACTAAATGCAAAATACAGTTGGAGAAAGGGAGGAAAATACATCTGTGAAAATTGGATAAAAATATAATCAAGATATGAATTAACAAAAATGTAATCCTGAAAAGATTCCTCCAAAACTTGAGAAAATTTTGTAACTTTTAATTTCCCATTGTATTTAAAATGTATTTATATCATTTATTTTTTAACATTTGTCTTTTTAAATTGTGTTTTCTTTCTGTCCTCTCAGGGTGTCCCTAACAATGGGAGTGAGTGCCTACTGGCACGGTGTGGACCCTGGTTACTACATGAGTTTCCTGACAGTTCCTCCTATCTTGATGGCTGAGAGGGCCATGATCAACGCGTTCAGGGATGAACAGCCAACAATAAAACAAAAGATTTTCGACTTTCTGTGCTGGTTTTTCCGGATGCGAGGTTTTGATTACAACTGTATGGGTTTCCTCCTGCTCTCATGGAAAGAAACCATTCGCTACTGGGCCTCCATCTACTTTCTTGGACACGTAACCATTGTGGTTTTCTTTATTGTTGGCTATATTTTCCGTCCAACCAGGAAAAAAGCTAACGACTGATCTCCCCGGTTGCCTGCTCTGCTCCCACTCTACACATTCTTACCTCTTACCCCCACCTTTGTACATGCATAAAATGTTGGTTATTTAAGGTTACCACTTTAAAAACAAAAATAAGAAAAAAAAAATAAGAAGGCCCTGTGCACAATTTATATTTGTACAATGTGGTCCCATTTTCCAAGGGTTTTCTTTGGCTTCCTGAATCAGTGTTTTAAAAGAATGTACAAATTACCACATGGCTACATGTAAGCCATCCCAAATCAAGATTCAGGAAGTGTAAAATTCTCTTACTTTTATGTCTGATTGAAATAAATTTACAAATAACATGAAGTATGATTCATATTGTAACAGTCATGTGGTCAAAAATGGTCATTTCTACTTAACACATTTTCTAAAACATCTATAAAGCCTCAGAGACACATACACACATTCTCTCTTCTCTTTCCCCTCTCTCACTCTTTTCTCTCTCTCCTCTCTTCCTCTTCTCTCTTTCCCCTCTCTCATTTTCTCCCTCTCTTTCCTCCCTCTCTCTCTCTCTCTTGGACACATGCACTGGCTCATTCATAAAAGAATTATTCATTATTTTATTGTTCATTGGAGTTTGCCATAGTTTTCTGGAGGTGGAAAATAAACTTAAATTCCCTGACTCCTTGTCCTGCCAATCACCCCTTTTATCTGTGACACATTTTCATTTAAACTACTTTGTCTAAATCTTCAATAATATAAATTTGAAAAAAAAATGCTCTAAGAAACTAGAGAGGGTGGGGGAGGAAGAAAAACATTTTGGATTCAATCCACCTCCAGCCTCCATTAACAACCTATTCACCCGCCCTTTCCCACCAAGCAGAACCACTTTCCAAGCCCACCCACCACTTACTATCACCCTTTCTTTGTCATATATGACCCAACCCAATGAGCAGAGTTGTACCACCTGTTCACATATTTTTCAGTTTGTATGTTAAGATTATAAAACAAAAATGATTAAATTCTATTAATCTTACAAAAATCCAATATTTCTGATAAAATGAATTTAAAAAAAAAACACAAACAAATGCTTACAAAATCCAACAATAAAAATGGAATCATTATATTTTTTCTATAGATGTTCTATTATTCAGAAAAGCGATTTTATTCAAGAATGGGGAGAAGAGAGTAGAAGAAAGAAAGATGCCGGTTTGTAAGTGATTGTACATAACTCTTTACAAGCAATTGAAGAAATAAGAAGCTTTAGATATCACAAAAGAGCTTGATCGTCATTATTAATTCTATTAAGAAATTACATCAAACAACTGGATTCTCACTATTAATGCAAGTTTCTAGAATCATTGAAATATTCATTTATGTATATTTCAAGGTTGTAGTTTAGTAAGAGGACATTTGCTTTATATAATTCTACCATTTTTGCTGCAAAAAATTTCACCCGTACAGTAGGGATAGTCAGTGCTAAAAGAATGTTCTCTTTAAATTCTTCTGTAATGTGAGTTTTAAACAATGAAGAAATTCGATCTTTGTGTAACAAAAAAATAAAAAAATCATGTTTATAAAGAATAAAATTTGAAAGTTAAAAATTTACTTTGGTGCAAGCGACTGAAAATATAAAAAAAAAATAACTACAAGATAACATTCTGGTTTAAAGAACAGTTTAATTTTTAAAATTTTATATTTAATTAAAGATAAATTTTATATTTTCAAAATTTGAAGATAACTTGGAGAGGAGGGAATTTTTGAGGTTGTGTTTTGGGAAAGACTGGTGTAACCATCTTTTTACTGTAAAAATATTGACAAATCATAGGAATTAGCAGTAACCATTGATGAAATAGTCATTGTAATATTGTGTCAGTTTTGTTTGTATAATGGAAAAACACCCAGAAATATTTTAACACATTTAAACCACCAAATATGCAAGTGACATGTTGAAGATGGAATTGCTTTATTCCTAATGTTCGCATTTTATAGTGTTTTGCCAATCATGTTATAAACCCTTGGAATTTTTCAAACATTGATGTTAATACAAATGGTATATATATGTTTATATGTATATATAATTTTCTTAATAAACAAATGCATAGGCTGGTAAGTGTATATTTACACTGCTTAAAGGACTGATTTCTGCTCAAACACATATCCACTAAATATATAATTTGAAGTATTAAGAAATATATGTATAGTGGACATGTGACTAATTTGTTAGAATGCTAGCATTTCAGTCCTGAAACTTTAGCTGAAATTTCATCATAGCTGATTTATCAAGGAGGTGACTTCTGGATAATATTGGCCTGGGGTGGCACTGTTGGAAAATAACCCAAGCATTGCAGGGGGAAATTGGGTAAACAAAACTGTTTGGAAGCTGTCGATGGTTGTGTTAGCATGAAGGAGCAAGTCTTTATGACTGAAGGTTTGTTGATACAAGTATTGTTAAACGACTAATAATGTCAAATGATGTGCTTTCTTCCTGAAACTATGGTCACCTTAGCATAGTTGCAGTATAAACCACAGATTAGTTCAGTGGGTGTTGAAGAAACACAAATGTGCCTGAGCAGACTTTGGCAACAGGGATTAGCTAGCCATTCTAGCAGATAGGCATACTTAGAAATAAGCAACCAGCCATATATATATATATATATATATATATATATATATATATATATATAAAATGGCTGCTTGTTTCTTATATATACATATGAAAAGCCTATAGAAAATTTTTTATTTGTATTGACTTTACAGATATATTTTATCTATATCTGAATATTTAGATGCACGCACACACACACACACATATATATATATATATATATATATATGTGTGTGTGTGATGTGTGTATGTACATATAATTTAAGATATTTTTGTCAATTCACAACTGACCTGCTTAAAAGAAAATGTCAGAGACAGCAATTCTAGCCAACTTTCATGTCCACTGATGCTTAACTGATGTATGTGTTATAGCAAGAAATATTATTTTTCATAAAGAAATATTTTTATAAATTAATTGTTCCATAGAATGAATTTAAGGCAGAAACTAACCTTTTTGTTATTTTGGTATTGAGACCTTAACATTGACCTTATCTGATGTAGCTATCTTGGATCTTTATTTAATAGTTTTTTCCCTCAGTACTTGAAGACTTGTTAAAAGTCAATGAAAAGACAGTCTTGGTTGTGTCTGTCAATGCAGAAAGAAATGATTCTTGGCACAATTCGAGATTGGAATCAATCTGGCTAAAAAATTATATTTAACACAAGCACAGCAATAAATTCGCAATATGCTAAATGATGGTTTTGTTTTTTTGTTCTTTTTTTTTTTTAATTTAGGTTACATTCTGCCAGGTCTTGTAGGCTAACCATTACCTCTCTCTAGCCCCCTCCCATCCAATTATTTTTGGGTCTTCCTTGAAATTTCTATTTTCTCCTCTTCACTTCACACCCACCATATATATAATTTGGCAGTTACTTTGTAAATACTCATTAAAAATAAGAATAAAATCATTTAAATTTGAGACATATATTTTTGTGTGAAAGAAAGTAATAAAAACTGAAAGTTCCCTTCCTATTCTGATATGCAGTTTAGGCCTATATTTCAAATTCCCCTGCCAAATACGAATGCTTTCCACATTCATTAATGATTTCCATTTCCATTGTTACCAAAGATACACCTACCAGCCTTTCTCTAGGCTTCCAAAAACTAAATTGAAACAAGCAATTCAAAAAGGAAAAAAATTCTAAAAGTTTATCTTAATACAGTATAGAATAATTTCACTTTTGTTTTTATCACATTTTGGCCAGTGTATTTTTCATCATTCCTCAAGTGTATGTTACATCCTGTAGATCTTGTGTGTCTCATCTAGTGTATATCTTGTATACATTTCTTTGTTTATTATTTTTTTTCTTTTGAAGGACTTTCTTGGTTGAGCTGGGAACTTTTCAGCGTTTGCATGTGTGTGTAATACACATTCATTCACTATGTCAAATTTTATTATGCATGTCAATGTTTTCACAGAAAAATGTGTATGAACCAACTGATGTTGGTAAAACTTTCAAGACATATAAGCAATATATCATGAGTTTCAGTTTATAATATCTTTATTAAAAAGTACTAATAACTTGTTTGTAAGATGTTATTATGTAAACAAAGAGCAACATAGTTTTTATTTATAAATTCAAAAGATTATAGGCCATAGAAACATTAGATTAAATCAAATTATTTTTTCATTTTACATGTTAATATGGCCTCCTTGACATTCTATAACATTCATCAATCGCTAATTCATTGATTGTAACTTTTCTATTTTTAAACTTGAACATTATTTGCAACAGCTTTTATTGCTTCCCAATTATCTTTAACTGAATATTGTTTTCCATTCTCATATCTGAGCTCTTTTTTTTCTTTTCTTAATTATTGGTTGCAAATTTTTTATTAAAGATAGTTTGAGAGCTCTTCCATAAATGTAGTGTTTTTAGAATCTTTTTGGGACTTCTGCAGAACATGAAAGAATATTATCTTATATGAATATGCTCTTTAGCTTAAACCTTTTCGGTTGCAATTTGTGCAACCAAAAACTAAAAAAAAAAAGAACATCTATAAACTTACTATAATTCTCTGTACTTATATTGATAGCACCATCGACTTTGAAGGGGCCTATAATTTTATTGTTTAAAATAGTAACTGGAGGTAAAGTATAACTTTACCTCTTGTCTTCTAAGTTATGTTGGTTGACTACTTCCCTGAAAGATGCAACCTCTATCTCAGCTGTTGAGCCCATCCAATATAGCTCTAGATTTATCACAAAATTACTGTTGAAAAAACAAAAAAAAAAGCTTAATTTTTTTTTTCTTTTGTTTACATTTTATCTAAAACTTTGTTGTTGCTTACATGGAAACAAAAAGGACATGTATACTTAACATCAGAAAGAGACAACTGAAATTTCTAGGACGTTTAATGAGGAAAGAGGGGTTGGAAAATTTGATACTCACAAGACACATTGAAGGCAAGAGAGGCAGGAAAAAAAGCATATAATTTACCTAATGAGCTTGTGTAAATGGATGTCAGAACAGGGTTGAAGAGAGATAATAAAGACAAAATTTACTAAGTGCTACAAAGGACAGGAAATTGAGTAAATCCATGATAACCAATGTCCTGATGTGGCTCCTAGAATATGTTTATGTAAAGTTAGTAGTTTGGTTGTTTTCATGCCTTTAGCCAAAATTCTTAATATTCTACATGCTTCTACATTCACAATACAAGCTTCTTCAGATATTTTCTTACTTTTTTACCACTTTTTAATTTTTCTTAAATCATTTTATATCACCTAAGCAATGTTGAGCCTGGTCAGTACTTAGATGGATAACCACTCGGGAATATCTGGTGTGGTAAAATTGGATGTGCAGTTGGTTTAATGGATAATAGTTCAGAATTAGAAATCAAAGAGCCAGTTTCCAATTCCGGTCTGATTTGCTTACATTAAAAAATTTATATCAATAACTGTGATACAAATTTATCTACAATATGATGACCAATTCTTTCATTGTATAATAAAATCTCAAAATCTAACCCTCAAATAAGTTACTCTCTATGTATTTAAAACAAATATTATAAACTGAAATTAACATGGTATATAATAAATACATGCATTAATTTTCTTAGGAAAGATATTGACTTGCATAACGAAATCTGCTAATGTGTGTGGCATTCAAGTATAGAAGTCAGATGTGGCAGTAGCTTTTCACATTCTATCCTTTCCTAACTGTGATGTCATGAATCAAACTATTTTTTTAATCCTCTTCAACATGATGTTTAAATAGATTATAAAGATTATAAAGATTGAAAGTAAAGGCAACACATAGATCAGCATGAAGATGGCAACTTGCTCAATCTGAAATAACAAAATTCAAAGACAGGTTTGGAAATTAAACCAAAGAAAACACTAACCCTTCATACATCTTTGTATACATTTTATATATATATATATATATATACACACACACACACACACACTATCCTATGTCAATGGCATGACTTGGAGTGTCATGCCCTACACAATCATCAAGTGTATATTACAAACTCAATTATGCACCTGGTGATTGTGTAGTGCATGACATTCCAAGTCGTGCTATTAACATAGGATAATATGTATATTTATTAATATATAGTTAATAGCTCTGTTTCTACTACATTGAGCACTGTTTTATTAATTATTATTTTCTCTAATCAGTTTCTTGATGTTAAGATGTTAGTTATTTATAGTTATTTAACAACTACAGCAATATCAAGACATCTTACACTTTATTTGTCAAATACAAGTTCTATTGCACAACATCTAAAAATACATTCCTCTCCCCACTTCATAACACAGGAAAATACTTGTTGACAATACCAATATATTACACCATGAAAAACCTAAAATTCTTGAGGCCCTCTGTATCAAAATCAACGAACCAACACTCAACAAAATTTAGTACAAATATAACGACATTATTAAAGTACATACAACATTTAATGTCATTTTACTTTTCTACCAATTTCCAGTCAGTTCCCTTATGTTGAAATACTTGTTTTACAAAAAATTCCATAGATAAATTAAAAATTCTAAAATAATTAGCGTATGTGTGTTTTTAAAAAATCACCATCGCAACAGAATGCAGATCTTATCACAGTTAAAATAAGTTTGTCTTTGTAATTTATGATGATCTTGGAAAAGATTGAAAGTACTTGGGTTAGAGAAACTGCAGCACCTTCCTTGGTGAATTTCATCTTAACATCAAGAAACTGATTAAACAACTGGAAAGGATCAGTATAAAAGTAAGTAGATGCTATATTTTTTTTAAATTTTTTTTTTTAATCGTGTCACCCCAAGCAAGGCATTCCACTGCCACTATAGCGCAGGGGGTTACATAGAGGGATTGGGTATAGGAAATGTCAGAAGGAGGGCGATAGACGACTTAGGATGTACATAGGGAGAAAGTTGGAGAGAGTGGGTGTGAGTTAGTGTGTTAGGAGGTGTCTATTGACCTTACATTTAAGCTCCTGGAGGTTGTAGCCGTCGGGGAAGCAAGCATGCGGTAGGGAATTCCACAGGCGGGAAGTGTGAGGAAAGAAGCTGTTGGAGTAGAAATTGCAGTTACATTTCATTGGTTTCACTGTAAAAGAGTGGGACCTAGTTGCCAATCTAGTATCTCGTGCAAATTCACATCTAGGGGGCACCAGTGATTTAAGTTCGTCAGAGCAGAAGCCATGAAAGTATTTATAGAAGAGGCACAGGGAAGCCACGTCACGCCGGTGAGAGAGACACTACAGGCAGTCAGCCAAGTCAGTATCAATCACATGACAGATTCTTCGCTGTATTTTGTCAAGAACCCCGAGGAGAATAGAAGGGGCACCCGACCAGATGTGGCAGCAGTACTCAATACACGGGCAGATGGTGGATTTATATAATTGCAGGATAGATTCAAGCGGAAAGAATTTCCGTGCCCTGCACAGAGAGCCGACTTTCATAGCTGCGGATTTAGCAATGGTTTCGACATAGTCATTCCACTTGAGGTCCGCTGAGGGTGTCAGGCTAAGCAGGCATAGTGATTTACTCTCTGGGAGGCAAGCCTGTATGTCTATATTATTCAGTGGAACCTGTTTGAATGAAAATATGCTGCCTATATATATATATATATATATATATATATAAATGTGTGTGTGAAAAGTGAGGAAGTGTCTCATTGTTTGGTAATGGATAGCATGCTAATTTACGAGACCATTGCTACAGTGTAGTGAGTTTGATTGATTCTCCTTGTATCAGGCTAAACTAAGTTTCATGATAATAATTCTAATAATACTGCATTAAAATAAATAATAATAATTCAATAATATGATAATAATAATTCAATAATACTATTGCTGTATAAGTAAAGATTTAGGAATCTTTTTTACATTTGTTACAAACCTCTTGGTGGCCAATGAGGTCTTTGCAAGAAAGGCAGGCCATTCTTACACCAATTAAAAATGAGCCAGGGAAACCATCTATCTAGTACTGGCAACAGCTCTTTCTCTTGCTCTACACTTTTCTCATGAGAGATAGGGTTACCAAGTAAACTCTGTTCCATCCCTGTTTTTTAAATACAATATCTCTTCAGGACAGGCAATTTTGTCACTCCATAGATTACTTTTGTTATCTGTGAATTGCCATGTCTTCTGCATGCTTATTGAATTCAGACTAGTTCTTTGTAAACTGGCTGCGCCTGCAAGGCTAAACAGTTCAGTCTACTCTGATATTTAACCCAAGTAGATGGGTTCATTGCTTTACCAAGGGCGTTTGTGCTATAGTAACAGACCAGGTGAAAATTTAAATTCAGCTTGACACTTTTATTTTCTGCACTCTGTTAAGTTGATGTCATATCTTCTTATTCTACTTTATATTAGTTAATTGGTCAGATTTTGGGTGAGGTTGTAAAGTTTTCAGCCCCTCCCTATCATGTGCATATATGTGTGTGTGTGTGTGTTATAACTGAGACAGATTATCATATTCCTTTAGCCACAAGGATTATGGGATTAAAAAAATACTTATCCCACTTATTATACACCTATATTTAGTCAGTGTGAATTGAGAAAAAAGAAACAAATAATAATAATAATAAAGATCTTTTTATTAAATTATATCAGGATTAAAAAAAACCTGATTGAATGAATGGGTGACAGCTAGGGAATATCAGGTGCTGTGGGCTTGGATGTGTGAGCAGTGTAATAGATAATGGCTTTGAACTTTTAATGCCAAGTTACTATTTCAGTCTGTTTCCTTATATTCATTTATGCACAGGTATCCTTAAGAAAGGAATGAATCCACCTCTCTCCCCCACCTATGGGTTAATTAGTAAGACTTGTATCACTAATTCATTATTATCTCAAAAAAAGAAAATAGATTCTTTCAATCTAAAAATATTTTCCAGCTTTAAATAACCAGCAAAGGTTATTAAAATTTAAAAAAAAATGATTTAATAAAGTGTCCCTAAGACTTGGATATTTGAGCACCATGGCATTGTGTCATGGTTAGTGAGCTTGTCTTGTGAGAATAATTATGACTGGGTAGTGAATTTGATCCTTATTGGGTACCCATTACTTTCATCCTTGTGCTACATCTAAGCTATCCTTAGAAAATGCCCATGAGACCTGTATAGATATTTCATAATTGTTGTTACTGACAAAAGTTTGCAGATCATTGTTAGTTTTTCCATGTCTCTTTTGATTCAAAAATATAAATAACTAACCCCCAAAGAAAAATAGTGGGTGGGGGAACAAAAATATACAGTCCAAAACGTAATTAAAACAAAAACTAATTGAAATAATGAAATCTTTTATCTTGGAAATTTCTGAAGGTTTTTTATAATTTTAGAATCTATTAACATTTACCAACAGATGAAACTCAAAATGTTCAGTTTCTGTTTCTTTCAAGGAACAACTAATAATCTTGATTGTGCTTTTTAGGTACACCAGTCTAACACAATAACATCTATGTCAAGAGATGACAGCCTTTGATACTTGGTGCTTTCACTATAAAAACACCTTACAGCCAAAGTATACCAGTATAAAGAACTATAAATAAAACCTAATTATTATCTTTTTATTAAAGTATTTTCATTTATTTTCTATATCTCATTCTCTGAAGCTTTAATAAGAGTGAAATGTTAGATTTATAAACATTATCTATTTGTTATTTTGTCCTGTCATTCTTTTGTATCCATATTTGATCTCAATTCATTTTTTGCCATGTAATGGAATTATTGTACTGTGTACAAAACCAAATCTTTCATACATGAAAGTATTGTTTATTCACCTCTGGACTTTGTCGGTTGATATTGGCAAATGGATGTGTGACTTTAGAGGTTTTCTCCAAATGTGAATTCTTCTTCTCACAAGGATGCAAAAGACTCAGTCTTTTTCGATCTCTGGTGGGGCATGTATATCTTTGTATTATCAGTTGTTCCATGTGTGCACATCCTAAGTGCAGATGGAATGACTACTTATTTATATATAGAGGAACAGCTACTGACATATTGTAAGATTCAAAATCTGCACCAGCTGGCTAGGGCACCTTCCAGATTTATTTACTGATACATCTGGTTTCTCTGGTGTGATATTGAGAGCAAAGTCTATTTTAGTATCATCTGGGCTGAACCCAGTATATATTAGGATCATCCAGATCAATTTCTCTCTAAATAAAGGTTCCTATTCAGACAATTTGAATCTTATATTACATTAGCAAAAGAAATACTTTTATTAAAATCCTTATAAAAAAAATAAAGTTTATTACAAAATTTCCTTTTAGCAGACACAGAAAACAACAAGACCTCCTACAGAAGGTTGATAAAAGAAAGGATTACATATAAATAAGAAAACTGAATGCATGGTCAAAAAAGGAGCCCAAAACGCCAACTACAGGTCGGGGATACTAAAGTCAAGCAGATGCAAGAATTTAAAGTGTTCCAAAGAAAACGGAAAGTGTAACATTGAGATCCGAAGGTGTATTGGCATGGCCAGGGATACATTCCAAAAGCTAAGCAGAGTATTAAGAGACAGGAAAATTTTGTTGCAAACAAAGAAAAGAGTACTGGATTGCTATGTGAGATCGGTCCTTCAATATGGCAGTGAATGCTGGACAATCTTCTCAAAGATGAAGGAAAGACTTGAAGCAACTGAAATGTGGTTCTAAAGAAGGATGTTGAAGATACCATAGACCAAACGTGAGTAATGACGAGGTTTTGAAGACGATGAAAAGGAAACTTATAATTAACATCAGTAAAAGACAGCTGAAATTTCTGGGACATTTAATGAGGAAGGAGTGCTTGGAGAATCTGATACTCGCAGGATAAATAGAAAGAAAGAGAGACAGGGGAAAGCAACATATGACATATTTGATGGGCTTGAGCAAATGAATGGCAGAGCAGGGTTCAGGAGGGGTAAAAAGAGAAAGTGTTAAGAGCTACAAGGGAAAGGGAGATGTGGAAGGCCGTGATCACCTACATCTTGAAGGGACACAGCACATAGAAAAAGCAGCAGCTATGACTTGAGTAGCTATTTTCTTTTAATTAATTTTAATTTTCTTTAATTAATTTTTCATATTTTAATATCAAAGTATTGAAAAAGCGTCACCCTTAAGTATTAATTTTCAGTTGTCTATACAGTTAAACAAAAAATAAACTAAGTTGGCATACATATAAAAAAATTAATACACTTCTTGTACTTCAAAGTACAAATCTATCACAAACGTAAAGTGGGGGAGACTTATCAACACTTGTCTTTTCGCTTTCTGTTTGCTCATAACAACCACAATCACAGAACCATCCACTTGAATACTTTTCCTTCACTAAAATACCTCATTTGTACTACCACAGCCTAATGCCACATTTTCTCAATGAGTTCCTAACTAATCCGATATGTCAGTCAGTTAAATGCCATACATGATACACACTTGGGTGATCATATCTCAAAAAAGACATGACTGACTGAGAAAATCTTCTCACAGTAGGTTGTTGTTACTTTCTGCAGTAGACTGTTTGCCAACCAAGGCTATAAAATCCAATCTGTCCTTCTATTTAATCCATAGCTGGAAGGAGACAGGTTAATATCTTTCCCAAGGTTATTTGTGCATAAGTGAATGCAACAAACTCAAATGGAGTTCAAACTTGGCTCTTTGTTTTCTCGTTCCAAGCTGATATTCACCACAAGGCACATCCAAATCTGATATGTACAAAACAAAAAAAAAACATACTGGTGGGTTGGCATATATAGAAAATATAGATTTGTTCTAGTTATAAGATATTACTAGTAACTCTGTTTTTAATTTCTTTAAAAATCAAGAAATAATATTTGTGGATGAAAAACTGGAATTAAAAAAATACTAGAGCTGCTTATATCTTTCAACCTTCAATGATCTATGAATAAATCTTCATCGTATGGGATTAATTACTAATTTACTTAAACTAAAAAATGAAAACTGAATTTAAGCAAGTTTACCATTGAATATTCTCTATAAGAATAATTTAAGATTTTTATCTCTACAATTAATTCTATTAAATATCGGAAGATTTTTACTTTTTAAGATATTAAAGTAAACATATTTAAATAAAACTGTTGGCAGTTTGCTTAAAAATGAGACATTATTATGCTAAAATAATGCCTCCTGTTAATGGAATATCTTGGTACTATATAGAGGAAATCAGGCTGCATGGCAGATAATATATAATCACCATATTTTATGTGACTTAAAAATACAGATTAAAATTGACAGAATGATTAAATATGGAAACAGGTAGGAAATCTTTATAAATTTGATAGGTTTTGCTATATATTTAGCTTCATCGGAAATTTTTGGGAGTGGAATGAGTTATTTTTCAGTTTTGAAATTGTTTTGTCTTTATCAGTTTTTACAAATATCTGATAAAACGAAAAGAATTGAAAAACGCAAATTTAACTCCAAATTATTCCATGCCATAGTTCCTGATGAAGGTAAATAGTGAAACATGTCAAATGTATAAAGATTTCCTAGATTTATAGCCTTATGTTGAAACACTGGTTCTCATATGTCCACAGAAGTCAAGCAACATCAAACCTGGTCAGTACCTAGATGGGTGACCGCAAGGGAATATCAGGTGCTGTAAGCTGTAATGTGTGGCTGGTGTAATGGATAATGGCTATGATTTGTTAATTAGAGACCCAAATTTCAATTCCACTCAGGTTTGTTATATTCCCTTTTGCACAAGAACCCTTCAGAAAGGTATGAATCCACTTCCCCCAGCTATGGGTTAATTAGTAAGACTTATATCACTAAATTATCTCAAAAAAGACATTCTAGAAATATTTTCTGACTTTAAATAATCTCAAACCATTGAAAATAATAAAGATTTCCTACACGTTTCCCTATTCAATTCGTCTAGAATAGTTTATACCAAGATTTTGAGAAGCTACTAACTAGGGTACCTATTAACTAAGTAAAAAGTATCAATAGTTTGTCAACTAGTAAGAACTGAACACTTGAGATATGTTTACTAATTATCTTTGTTTATCATTAGCGGCACATCCAGAACTCTATAAAACTAGTTTTCTAACCATCTGGCTGTGAGAAACATCTTTAGATAATTATTAAGCTTAGATTAATTCATCACTGAGCCAGGGCACTTTGTGAGGATTAAAGTCATACAAAAGTGTGTGGTACTTGTTTGGCAACAGGCATAATGCTAATCAGAGTAATTTTTTTTTGAAGGGGATATAGTTAATATCTAATGATTAATTAAAAAAGATTAATTAATGGTTCAGCTGTGACTGTATAACTGTGATTATTGCAAGTTAGTTTCAGGGCAGCAATTTCCTGCTTAATGTCCAATTTATATTATAAAATCTGCTTCATTAACCCTCTAGGGCCATTCGTATCATATTTGATACAGTATGAAAACAAGCCTTGAAAGAAATATTTTCCTGAAAAATTTGTTAAAAGAAATATTTTATAAATTTCAAATGAAAGCAGTACTGACTGCTCAGTCAATGAATACCAAATGTTTCCTTATAGGGAAATACTGTATCAAATATGATATGAATGGCCCTAGAGGGTTAAACATAAAAAGTTTATTTCTATGAGAGGTAACATAATTTTATACATACTTTTCCAGAGAAATTAATTTTTATAATTGTAGCCATCACTAATGATTTTGCTTCTTGATGTCACACCAAATTGCCACTGTTTTAGTGGCACTTTTATGTTATTTTTAAGATAATGATAGTCTTGCCAACTCCAGACTGTTTTGAATTCTACTTTTTCATTTTGGAAATAAGTGACTTAAGCAAATTAATCTTTTGGTTCTAACTTGTACTTTTTTTTAAAGTTGAACATTTCTTTTTATATTTAATATTTATTTTCACTTTATAATTCAATATATAAATTTATGGGTGATTAACTATTGGATTAGAGGTGCTTGCTTCATTTAATCACCTGTCATTTCGTATTCTGAAGGTGCTGATATTGCCAGATACATGATGTCTTCTTCAGAAAGCACAAAAAAAAAAATACTTGCACAATCATCAATTATAACTTTGTATAATAAATTGATAAAAATAATTTTTATTCTTTTTTCTTTTTTTAGCCCTTAACCCAAAAGAATCTTTAAATTTTGTCAAAGCAGCAAGTCTGATTCTCAAATTAAAAAGTACTTGCTTCAAGCAGATTATGACTAATTTTTAAAAAATCTACAGTTAATGGCAAATTAGTATTCTCATTGTTTGGTACCACAAGATTACACTTCTCTGGGATTTTGTGAAGAGGTGGTGTGTGCATATATATATATATTGTGTGTGTGTGTGCGTTAAAATGAAAAAATTCCATAAAAATTATCCTTATAAAACCAATCTTCCATGTTTTTATGAAGTGACAATCTATATTTGGATCTAATGATTTAAAAGTTTTTATATACATGATTAATTTAAAATAAAAAAAATTATTTATAAATAAATTATTTATTGAAATTGTTTTGCATTTATCCAACATTTAATTTTTTTTTTCAATGAATTATAATGCCAGACAGGTTTTGTTTTTATTTATTCTCAAATGGCACAAGTTCTGTCCTTACTTTCTTTTTTTATTTTACACTAAATGCCAAAATTGAAACTGGTACTCAAAAAGGCTACACACATCTGAAACTGTCTGATTAACTTAGCAATAAGTGATTCAGCAACAACCGACTAAAATGTTATTTCAATTTGTTTACACTGGCCTAATTAAAAAAAAAAGGCTTGGTTTCCCAAATATATGCAAGAAATTATTATGAATATAACTTTTGATTCTACAAGATTTAATTTGAATAGATATATACCACATTTATCAAATTAACCAGGATTGTGAGATATACACACAAATTATATCAATTTCAGTCAGATTTTTCACATCCTATGCTTTCCTATTTCAATTGTACATTTTTAAAAATCTCAAGTGTCAATTGATATAAGTGTCAACTATTGGCGCCGTAAGTTTCTCTACAGTTATGTTTGTCATTTTGTCGTAAACCTTCACAACTTTTTTGCAGTTACGGGTCATCAGGTACTTAAATAAAAAAAAGCTAAGCAATCTTGTACATTCTTGTTGGTATCAAATGAACCACTTCTAGTTCTGGACATAATAGTCAGGCACTTTGTGAAGATCAGGCTTGCTACAGTGATTGCTAGATGAGTTTGCTATCCAGAATTCCATGGTAGATAATTACCAAGTTGATTTTGATCTATTGGAGCCAGTACAGATTAAACTCCTGACTATTAACAGGCTGTGAAATTTGATTGTTACTCGATGACAGAAGTCCTTAATGTGACATCCTGTAGAACAAATCTCTTCCTAAAGATGTAGCATACATACATGGATAATCAATGTACAACCATAAGAGTTATATTTTTTTAAATTATTTTATGGTAGGACCCTTTCCAATTGACAAAACATTGCAAGCCTCTCACTGCTCTGTAGGTATTTTCATGACACGTGTTCAAACTATATTCCTTAGTCCCACCACCTCTGACCTTTATAGCTGTTACCTATGACCATGATATGTACACAAGTGTAAATCATTCCCTTTGTATTTCATAAGAAATAAGTTCCATTTGGACAGCTTCTTCCCCAAAAACTACTGCTTTGTGGAACAGACTCCTGGGAGGATGTTTTCCAAATTGCTACAATCTTGACCTCTTCAAATCAAAAGTTAACCATTTTCTTTCCTGCATAAACACATGAATTTCAGTTCTTTCCATTTCTTATGTTCATTCCTTGAGTGGCTCTTGGGCCTTGTATTGGTGAACATTGGGATAAAAACAAAAGGCTTTTACTATGAAAACCATTGAAAGATACAGTGTAGATTTTATCGACATTACATGGGGACAGTCTGTTTCATGTCTGACGCATGGCCTGAGAATTGTTTTCAAGCATAAAACAGACTCACCATTCAGTGTTGATACCTATGCTGTTTATATATATAAAACAAGTATAAACTTGCTTGTTTTACAAATTAATAAATTTTTACTCAGTTTTTGAACATATACAACAAACATCCATAACTAGAAGTAGCTCATTTGATACTAACAGATTGTATTCTTAATGATAGAAAGTACAAGATTAGCTTTCTTATTTAAGCATCTGATGACCCATAACTGCAAAATCTTGCCAACTGAGAAGGTTGAAAACAAAATGATAAACATTTATGTATAAAAAACTTAAGCCAATAGTTGATATTTATTTCAATTGGCATTTGAGATTTTAAAAAATGTACAATTGAAATAGGGGATGTGAAAAATCTGACTTAAAAAAACGTGTAAATAACTGAAATTGATATTTCTTTTTTTGTATTTAAAAAAAAGGAAATAGGAAAGACTCATTGTCAAGGTGTTACTGATTTGGCTGAATCACCGGTGTCTCTTCAGAAGGCAGACATTAGTTTTATCTTTTTTTAAATTTTATTTATTGTTTGCTCAAAACTTTATTTACACCAGTATTTATTCCGATGTTGTCACTAATGTGTGCAACAGAAAGAAAAAATTTTATTTCATATTATCAATACTTTAAATATTAATTACTTTCTTTTAACAATGTCAGTTAAATAAAATAAATACTGCATTTTGATTGATACACATTGTGATGCAGTGGATATCGGCTCGGAATGAGAAATCAGAGAGCTGCATTTGAATACCAGTTGAATTCATTGCATTCACTTACGTGCAAATATCCTTAGGAAAGGTATTACTCCATCTCTTCTCCCTCCAGCTATGGGTTAAGTAGCAGGGCAGATTGGGTTCTATAGCCTTGGTTGACAACCTGTCTACCTCAGCCAGAGGATAAAGGGGTTTGCACAGGGTCAACATGCCTACCTGGGAAAAAGACAAAAAAGCATCAATGAGGTCCCCCTTACCCCATCAGTGGCTTGGGAGTGATGAGTTTAGGTAGGCATTTTCATTGTGTAAAATTCTTCCTTGTTCATATAGTTGAAGAAGTACTGAGAGTGTAGCAGTTAAAATATGGGATCAAAACAACAAAAATGAAGATGCCTGTCTTCATTTTTCAAACATTTCCCATATTTGATCTTATGAAATTCTTACATCATAACTTGATGATTTTCCTTTATGAAACATTTTAACAAAATAAAACAGGAAATCAACATAATATTTACAAGACTTGAGTTGGGAGCCTGCTGTAGTGCACTTGTTAACAAGCTCATTTTGGAGATCATTCTTATAGTGAGTTCTGTCCTCGCTAGTTACTCTATTGTTGTGACCTTGTGCCAAACTTTAGTAAATATCTCACAAACTTTAAGTTTAGTTTGCATGTTTGAAGTGGGTGAGTATTTTTTTTTTATCTGGCGAATGCACGAATGAAATCTAAAATATTTAGAATATTTTTTTATTGTTAGTTTTCAAATCAACAATAAACTAAATTGGTTGCTTAACAAATGAAACATGCATTCAGATACACACACGCACACATATATTTAACTAATGAATAGTCTAACACTAGTATATAGGCACTTATATATTGTGTATTTCGGAAACAATCCCTCTTTTATACAAGTTTTGTTAAGGACGACTGATGACAAGGTACTGCAATTAAAAAATTTTATTTAATTTTTCTTGCATTCATACAATCATTTTCTTTTCTGGGCACTGTAAAAACATTTTTTTAAACAGTTTTTACATATTTTGTGTCCATAAAAGAAAACACTTCTATGAACATGAGAAAAATTAAATAAAAAAACTTAATTGCAGTATCTTGTTAGTCGCCTGTATATTAAGACCTTTGCCATTTTTTATTTTTTATTTATTTATTTATTTTTTTTTTTGCTATATTTACAATAAACCATATCTATATTTAATCAATAAAAAAATTACTGGTAATTTTTCTTTAAAATCAATTTTTCCCCTATATTTTTATTTTATTGATCTAACAACAGGCTTCATATTTTGATATTAGTTAAATAATTCATAATAACAAGTAAAAATACAGGCCCTTCTCTGTCTCTCTTGTTTCTACAGTCAACTATTCAGTTTTCATTGATTTTCAGTTAATTATATAAGAAAAGCTTTTAATTTAATTTTTTTTCTATTTCATTTATTAGCTTACTCACAATTTCATTTCAAATCATTTAAAGTTTTGAATTCTCCAATTTTATAACTGTCAACTTAAACTCTGGTAACATAGAAATCTCACTTTTTTTGCCACACTTTCTCCTCTCCTCAAAAAAAAAAAGATTGTTCATAAAATAGATCTCAGTTCTTATATGCAAAGTTGAGGTATCTGGCAGACTAATCTTTACTGAAATAGTCGACTTTAGAAGTATTTTTCTTTGTTTCACACTATGATAGTGTGTAAACTTTTGTGTGTATTATATGGTAATGATAATATTAGCTTTTTCCTTCTTTTGTTAGCTGAAATTTAAAAACAAAATTGTTTACGTCTACCTTTATCACTCTTTCCAGTATTAATGGGGGTTTTCTTCGTAACTTTTTGCTCGAAGTAGTGTTGAATGTCAATGTCTTATGTCATTATTTTCTCTTCAAGTTAGATGAGCTGTCCATTTTTGTTGTTGCTGCCATTAAAAATCCTCAAGTGACATGGTCTCTGTTACTGGGTACAGTTCTGTGATTTTGTAGCACCAGCCCATGAGGTTTGAAGAAAGATGGTCCTTCTCCAATACCGAGAGGCTTCATTTTTAATCTGAGAAAGTGGTTGTTGACAGTTTAAACATCTTTGAATGGGTTGGGTGCCATATGAAAGTCTTGATTTGATGAGGATATACCATCAAAAAAAAAATCCCTGTTTCTTTCTCAGGAAATCAAGGGAATGTATTTACAATACTTTTATTTATTTATTAAACAAGATAAAATATTTGAATTAATTTAAATCTAATAGCCTTTTTATAGCACTTTTGCTTTTTCTTGTTTTTTTTTTCTTTTTTAATTGAACAAAACTATAACTGAAATTTTGATTAAACAACTGTTTAAATAACTCATCTTGCTTCTATATGAAGTGTATGAATGTCTATATGTTGACCTTGTCTATAGCATAAGTGGGTCTGTTCTCACGCTGTAAAAAAGTGATCTGCTCGTGGTTGGGTCTTATATGATAATCTGTTACTGTTGAAGAGTTACTGTAAGTTGGTTTGGAGAATAAATTATATATATATATATATATATATATATACATATATATATGTATGACAAAGTAGAAAAAGTTTCTATGTGACATATTTGTTCTTTAGGACTTCATTGAACTAAATTAGTTAAATCGCTGCAACTACACATGCGCACACAAATTCCCAGCCTCCCTTGTTTGTGTGCATGTGTAGCCACACCAACATAAATTTAGTCCGATAAATTAATAAAGGACAAAATGCATTACAAGAAAACTTTTCATCTTTTTCATACATTTTTGTTCTTGATATGAGATAATGAAGTATATTTTATATCAAGAACAATATATATATATATATATATATATATATATATATATATATATAATGCAAACCAACCAGAATATTGTAGATCTTGATTGTTCTCTTCTCCTAAAAGTGATTCACGTTATGTCTATTTTTATACATATATTTTGTGTACCTCTTCCCAAATTCCCTTTTCCTCTTTCTCTCTGTGTTACAAAATAGTATTTTATCAGCTACATTCTTTCATTCATTCTTTTACCTTTTTTTTTTCAACTTCTAATTTTTTTCTATTTTATTGTCTTTCAGCTAAATTTTTTAAAATTCCATTTTACACATTTTTTAATTTAATTAAAATTCAGATTCAAATAATTAAACTTCTCTGTGTTTTGATTTCCTTGTGCTGTCATGTTTTCTATAGAACTGTTAATAGTAAACCTTGAAGATGGCTGTCGTAATGTTTTACTTCATTTTAAGTCTTATAAAACTTTAGATTTTTTTCAGTTGCTGCTTTACCTTAAATTGGTCTGTGACTATTACTGAAAGCAGAAAACTCATATCTATCCTCGCCCTTGTGCAAATTAATTGAAACAACTGCTTTAGTTTCCTTTCTTTCATCATGCAGTCAGTTTTGAACCTACTGGTGTGACAGGGTGTAATCGATTTCTTTTTTTTTTTTTTTTACTCAGATTAGGTTATTTGCAGTGGTGTAATATGAATCTATTTTGGGAGTGTATCATGAAATCTTTTTGGCCTTGAAAAAATATTGTATCATCCGTGATTGTATCAGATTTTTGTCACACCCAGACACTATTGTTGATTAGTTGTCCTATGGCCATTGTTTGCAATGGATGTTGTTTTAATGAAGCATACAAAAATTGTAACGCTGCATGAACACACTGGCAAGCCTTACAGAGAGATCACAGATATTGTTGTTGTCAGCCTTTCAACTGTCAGTCGTGTCATCAAGGCGAATACATCAGTCCAAAATGTAAAGGAAATATAGTTGAAAGAGAAAAACTACACCAAGAGACGATATTTGGTGATCAAGGAAAATGTGAAAGATACTAGGAAGATATTTGTTTTGTTTCAGTTAATTTGCTCAAGGATGTATTGCCAATATTCCATCACCAGATCTTCTGTCCTGTCGCATTGTCCACTTTGTACCAACAGAGACTGCATAATAATTCAATAATAAACTTTAGACACACTAATTATGCACATCTCTAATGTCTACGGCTATATCGTGTTGAATGCACCAGTTCGTGTCCAATCACCAAAGTTAAGCAACATCGAGCCTGGTCAGTACTTAAATGGGTGACCATTTGGGAATACCAGGTGCTGTAAACGTAAGGACCAAGAATGGTCCACCGGTCTTCCAGGTTTGGGGGTTGGGTGCAGAGCTAAAAACCCTGCCCCATAAAAAACAGTTTGTTACAGAAACAGCAACAAAGAGTTGCTGCCCTATGCACCATTGGGTGTGAGGGATAAATGACGATGATGAACGTCTACTGCCAATCTCTGTCTTTACAAGAGTCAGATCAAACCAAGAATGGAGTCCTTCAACAATATCTGGGATGGTGTTGCCCAGTCCTCACTGTCTATCCTTGACAAACTTCAAAAGCAATTTCATAACCTTGTGGGCAATTAATTGTTTTCAAGCCTACAACTCCTTTCCCCACAGATGAAATGTCACTTCCTTCTCGCTACTCTCCTGCTATTTTCATGATAAATGTCCAGATAAGCTGCATTCCTTAATTCCCCCAGTTTAGATTCTCACCTGGCAAGTTGCACATACAATATTAACCTATCTACATTACCTTTGTACTCCTTTAGTAAGAAGGAAATTCCACTCTGATAGCTTTTTCTCCAGAAATGTAATTTTGTGGAACAAACTTCTGAGAGGATACTTCCCTGACCACTACAGATTTAATCTCTTCAAATCTAGGGTCATCAAATATCTATCCTACATATTCTCATAATATGCACTTCTTTCTTTTTGTGCTTTTGTTATTTTATTCAGTAACCCTCTACTTTGAGTGGCTCGTGAACCTTATATAGAATGAACAATAGTATATAAAAAAATAATCTATCTTTAAAGCATTAAATCAATTAAATCAATATGGTGACACGAAAGCAGCAAGAAATTCAAATGTCTACCAGAATGACTGGAAAATTGGTGGTTTATTTGTACTGTTCTGCTTTTGGCCTTTTTTCTTCAATCTAATTCTTTCATCTCATCCATTTTTTTCTACTTTGGTAGCATGTTGTCTTCCAAAAGACTTCAGTTTAAGAATTGAGCCATTCCTTGAGAACTTTTCACTTTTATCTTGTTTCAGTTTTTCTCTCCGTGAAGAAATTGGGTAAATTCTTGGGTGGGGTAATCTGTAGGGGAGAGATCACAACCTCCTGCCAATTCCACCTTAGTATCAGCTTCTTTTGTAACTGAAACCTCATAGACTCAATGATATATTTTTGCTGTTCTAAAATGATAAATTATTCAATTTTGGTGGAAAGTCATTGCTTTCTGGAATTTTAATAGATGTTTCAGGCTTCATGTGCACTTGTTTGGCAATATTGAAAGAAGCTGTGCGGTATCAAACCCTTTTCATTCCAGTAAGTATTAACTATTAAAGCATGATTTAGAGTCAATGTTTTGGTTTCTCTTCCACATCCTGTCATTGTTTTGATATTTTCTAGGCTTATCTATACTTTTTTTTTTTTTTTTTTTAATCGTATCACCCCGAGCAAGGCGGTAATGCCACTGATGTGCAGGGGGCTACGTAAAAGTGAAAAGATTGGAAAAGAGAAAGCCAGAAACCACATCCTAAGCAGGGAACAAGGGATGAGCCTCTTAGCCTGTTCAATAGACGTGGGTGGAGTGTGAACTGGGTGATAGATAGATCTATCTACTCCAATTGAAAAAAAAAACAAAGTCAGAAGATTGGTAAAGAGAAAGCCGGAAACCACATCCTAAACAGGGAACAAGGGATGAGCCTCTTAACCTGTTCAATAGATGTGGGTGGTGTATGAATAACATGGGTGGAGGCACTGATGCTTTGATTCTATTCATAATTTGGTTGTAGATTTTCCAGAATTCTTGGGACCCAGTTGGTTTACTTTCAATCATTGCCTGGACTGTATATATCTGTATATGTCTGTATATATCTGTATATATCTGATATATTGTTCATCATTCAGTTCAAATGAATCATTTTTTTTTCTTCAATTCCTATTAAATTACTTGAAATGATTCCAATCAAGATTTAAACTAGGGTTTGGGTTATTCGTGGAAATGGCTGATCAGCACAGTTTTGAAAACAACTGAGGGGAGATAAAGTAATGTTTTGGGCCTTAAAATTACAAATCCTTTCAGAGTAGAAGGCATTAATAGAAGAATTCTCATGCAGTTACACAAAAAAAAATATAACATAATGTATACAGTTAGATTTTATGGCATGTTGTACTGCTTGACATTCAGATCAGAAGCTTTAATACAAACATTTCAGTGTTTGGATGTCAATCTGCGGACAGTGCAGAGGATTCAGAAAGTGTTGAATGATATATCCCGTCAACATCAAGGTATTTGGAGTGATCCCCAGTGATGGTGATATTATGCCTTCATTTGTCTTCTCACAGGGCCTCATACTCAAAACAGAGGCCTACATCTCGTGCTTTGAGGAGGTAGTGCTACCCTAGGTCTAGGAGTGGCTGCTGGAAGACCTCCTATGACTGGCAACAGGACTTGGCATACAAACAGAAAAACCCAGTCATGGCTGTCAGACAATTTCTGCAACCACATCACCCCCCCCCCCCGACATCTGGCCACCTAACTCCCCAGACACCAACTCCCTTGATTATTATGCGAGTGTCACAGTTAAGCAAGAGACCAACAAAAATCTTTGTAACACCAAAGATAACCTGAAGGCAAGGATTATGGAAGCATTCATCATTTAAAACAAGGAAACCATCCAGAAGAGTTGCAGGAGATTCCAAAGTCGTATGGAGGCCAAGGTTGAAGCCGATGCTGATTTTATTGAATAAATTTACTCTTTAGTATTTTAAGATAATTTTGTGTAATTTTGACAAATCTATCTGTTAAAATGATGTCAGTGTTATTCCATTTTTGTGTGATTTATATGACAATTCATCCATTATACCATATATATATATATATATATATATATATATATATATACACACACACACACACACCATGGGAATTTCTACTTATAATATCAATTTTTCTTTTCTTCATGATGTTCACCCTATAAAAGTCCCCAAATCCACTCTGGGTAGAAGTTTATAAAGTAAGTGCTCCAATTTATCGGGATACATGGGGGAAGATAGCTGATAACCTGAGACTTATACAGATCAAGTTTGTAGTGATTGGGAAAACATCCACTTGGGAATCAGTTCTACAAACCAACAGTCTGTGGGAAGAAACTGCTCGAAATATTGAGTGTATATTTAAATGGAATGAGAGTGGTTTACTCTAGTGCACATGGTATGATGAGTCTTAGCCATGAAGGTTTGAATTGGTAGAAATAAGGAACGTAGTTTGAATACTTTCCATGAAAATAGCAATACAGTAGTGAGAGGTTTGCAATATCTCGTCTTTGAGAAATAGGTTGTTTCTTTTTCTATTAGAAATATTTATTAATGATTTGGTGCAGTGAGATTTTTATTTAACTCACGACTTGTGTATGGTTATGGTCGGTTACTACACATCTCCCAGGGTGGCTAGCTGATCCCTATTACAGACTCCTACCCAACCCAGAGTCGTCCACATGTGGATTATACTGTAACTAAACTGATCAGACCTTAGTTACAGTTTCTGGGAAAGTGTGTGTAATCTGACATCAGTTGTTTTTGAACAATTAGAGACGTAATAGTGACACAGTATTAGCTCGGTTCATTCTCTTTACAACCAGTCATGAAAGCTCTTGCCATGTGTCCGCTCCTTAACAGTGCTTTATTTTATTTTTGCAATAATTATTTTGTCAAGTAGTGAAGAATATATATATATATATATATATATATATACACACACACACACACACACACACACACATCTCTCTGTTATGCCATAGTGTATTATATATATATATATATATATATATATATATATATATATATATAGTGTGGATTTAGGCAGCATTTTTTCATTAGTACATGTTTCGTTAAATAATATAGACAAGTTTTGTCTATTTTATGTAAATTTTTTCATATTCTCTGATAAGCTTAATAGCATTATCATTAAATGAAGAAAGAAATTACAATATTGATACATAATTTTTAATAATCCAATCTAAGCTTTCGGCTTACGTAAGCCATTTTCAAAGATGTCAATTACATTATAAATTCAAACACGGACAAACCATAATGACAAACTGTTTTTGTTTACATGGAAGATTTCCAAGCAACAACAAACTCATGCATTTAAGACATTGGAAGCAAATTTCATGAAACGTGCATTAATACATATATATATTTAGTATATCGAGGCAGCAAGTAATTTTCTAGACATATGCTATTAAATATAAGAGACAATGAATGTCTATTATGTTTAATCATGAGCCGTTCTAAACGTCGTATTTTTGCTTTAATTTCAGTTGATTTAATAATGATTAAACATAATAGACATTCATTGTCTCTTATATTTAATAGCATATGTCTAGAAAATTACTTGCTGCCTCGATATACTAAATTTAAGTTACATGATGCCGCAGCATTAAATGATCCCACCGCTAAGAAATTGCAATGGGGAGAATTTTTGTCTTTATTTTCAACTGAAATTAAAGCAAAAATACGACGTTTAGAATGGCTCATGATTAAACATAATAGACATTCATTGTCTCTTATATTTAATAGCATATGTCTAGAAAATATATATATATATATATATATATAAACAAATGTTTACAGGTACAAAATTTGTATTCTACTTTAAAAACAAGAAATTTATTAATAGTTTCAAGAGCTCTTTCATCCAACAACTCATCAGGGGAAAATCATTCGAATTATTCATCAAATGAAAGAAAAACAATGAAAATGAAGAGCAAAAACAGGGGAAAAACTCTAAAATATATATATTTATAACGAGGGGAGGAGAAATCGCATGTAAATAATTATTGAGGGATAGTTAAAATATCCCTTAACAAATAAAGGGACTTCACAAGATTTTTCTGCCGGCAAAGAGAAGGCTTCTGCAATGATATGCAGACTGATTCCAAAATCTTTAAATGATTAATGGAACCAGCTATGCGTAAAAATTTTGAACCACTCTTTCATATATGACTTGGCACAGGCTATACTCTCTACTAGGTGTTGAGCAATAGCCAATTCCATATTTGTAGAGGGAAGATAACATGTTATCTATTTTGCCAAATCGTATTTTAAATGGTACGTGTTGATTATTTCTTGTTTTCAAATGTAAGGTTGTATGCCCCTCATAACCAGCAGTGCACTGGCAATTAAATTAATATACCAAATTACTCAATTTGATGTGGGGCAATAGCTGGAAAACAACCAGAAACCAACTTGCTAACCTGCTTAACCAAGCTTTGGGCCTTATTCCCAATCCAAGGAACCTTTAAATAAATCAGACACTTAGAAGGCCCCAGGATTTTAGGAGAATGAAATTCCCTAGTCTTCTTAATAATATGATTAATAAGGGTTTCCGAATAGCCATTACTAAGGAAAATCTCCCTGATATTCTCACATATTCAGAGTCCAGTCTAGTAGAACAAATTTTGAGTGCCCTGTATGCCAAGGTTTTGATAAGACTAATTTTCCTTGATGTAGGAGTAAATACACACCAATTCATATACAGGCCAGTAAAGGTGGGTTTACAATAAATACTTGTAAGGAAACCCTCTCTACTACACTCAATAACAATATACAAAAAGGGCAAACAATTGTCGTTCTCCACTTCCATAGTGAAGAACAAAGCCTTGTATAAAGAGTTAAGCCCATTGAAAAAATTTACGGCTTCACTTTCATTTGAAAAGGTGGCAAAAGTGTCATCAATGTACCTGAAATAAATAAAAGGTTTAGACACTGCGAAAGAGCGATGACTCATAATAGCTAACAAAAATATCAGCTAACACAGGACTAAGGAGACTACCTATCTGGACCTCGTCCACTTGGCTATACATGACATTTTTAAAGCTGAATTCCACAGAACTAGTACAAAGTGTAATAAGTTCAACAAATACATCCCTAGGAAAAGTCTGCACAAATATCAATAGTCTCCCTTAATGGTATGTTAGTAAACAGACTGGACACATCAAATGAACACATAAAATCAGTATCGGGGCATAGCTGTGTGGCCTATAAATGTTCAACAAACGAGAACGAATCAGATATACAATATTTAGTATAAACTGTTTGAACCGGTTGCTGTGTCCAGTCTGTTGAGCAAAGAAGTAAATGGAAACTAATTTCTCAAAAGTAACTTTTATTGATGACTGTAGAACTGTAATGGTTGAAAATGATGGCTGCATTAGAATTTGGGTCCTTCATGGAAATAAGTCAAAGAGCATAACTTAGAAGAGGCTAAAATTATAGATTCCTTCAAAGGTGAAAGTATCATGTTAAATACAATGCATTATTCTAATTTCTTGGAAAAGATGTCGTTTGAGCAGACAGGTCTCAACAAAAGATAGAAATGTATATTCATGTAAGATATTCTGGAAAGCCTGACTATTTCCCTCCAGCCCCTTCCTGCCAATTAAAAAAAAAATGGTTGTGTTAAAAGGATGGCTCTTCCCTTGACTCCTTCAGTATTGTTTATTTGCAAGATTATAAAAATATGTGAACCATAAAAGACTTGTGCATGAAATTGTATTTGAGTTGTCGATGATTTTTCAAAGATAAAACACTAAAAATTGTTGCATGTAACGTTAAAGTTAAATCAGGAGAAAAGTTAAAATTTGTAAAGAGTGAGATTTGGAATTGTTGCTCTTATTAATCTCTCTATTTCGGGACTCATGTTGGCAGATTTCAGGGCACGATAGGCCAAAACAGGTTCAGATAATATTATCTGGAATTCTCTGAGTTTCGCCACGTGTCGGTCGAATTGGATTAGATAGTTATTAATGGAGGTGTTTGTGTCTCGGTGGTAATTTTCAAAGTTCTCGTAGCAAACAAATGCAGCGAGGAATAGGGAATCTAGTTTTCCGAGAAGTAATTCCAGTCCATTCTCAGAATTCAGTGATGAAATTTCCATTTCCAGAACAGCGGCACGTGCTTGACCCACAAGGGACAAAAATACTGCTGGCGCTTGCCGTGCAGGTGGAATATTTGTTGCTAACTGCCATAACTGAATCTCCCATTTCCATGAATCGTAAAATTCCGGGTTTAAAGGCGGTAGTTCAAACAGTTTAGAACTCATTCCGTTGCCGTAGACGTTGGTCTCTGCTACCAATGTTAAAGAATATAAACAACAACCAGTTGTAAGTATTGTGAACAGGATATTTATTTGACCGAATGCTGTGTGTGACTGGTCTCTAAGAGAATGTCATCCAGAATGCCCCTTGTGGCCTCCCCTCTTCCTCATGTTCCCCTCGCGGCCCCTCTCAGGCTCAAGGGAAGACAACCGGTATTCCAAACTTGTGGGATAGACTGTGTTAGATGTTAACATGGATGTTTATAAAATGGCAAGGAGTCCATATTAGCATGTAAAGAAAAAATAATTTATTCGAGTAGATATATATTCATAAAATATATATTCATAAAAAAATAATTTAGAAAGAAGTCATAATTTAGAAATTAACTCTCAATTTATTTTAGTGAAAAGCAATTTATATGGTGAGAGCAAATGAAAGAAAAAACCTGGAAAATGCATTATTTTCAAAATTTATAATTACAGTTACTTCTAATGTTTTTAATTAAATTTTCTTGTCCGCAGGCATTTTTATAAATTTATAAATAAAAAAATCAGTTCATTTCATTCTCTTTACTACTGTTTATTAAACAGTTAAATCAGGAGAAAAGTTAAAATTTGTAAATGAATGTTTATAAAATGGCAAGGAGTCCATATTAGCATTTAAAGAAAAAATAATTTCTTCAGGTAGATGCAATATTCATAAAAAAAAATTTAGAAAGAAGTAATACTCTCAATTTATTTTATTTTTCAGTTATGAAAGCTCTTTCCGTGTGTTTGCTCTTTAAAAGCACTTTTATGTTTTTGTAATAATTATGTCAATTAGTGAATATATATATATATATGTAATAAAATGAAAATCATTTTTACAACAATGATTTAACATTGTCTGATGACAAGGTAAAAAATTAAAATTAACCCTAAAAATAAAAATAAAATCAACCACATGCATATCTAAATCTAAATCTAAACTTATTTATAAATGAAACTTTGTCTGTGTGTGTGTGTGTGTGTGTGTCCCCATTACCTATAGACTTCAAAACGGCTGAACCGATTTTCTTGAAAATTTACACAGTTGTACTATAAGCATCTGCAAGTGTTCTTAGATAGGTTTTGTGTCTAGGTACCCCCGATAAATATCGATAATCGAAAAAATCGGGTTATAGAAGGAGTGGTCCGATTTTAATCAAATTTGATACACTCATAGACAAAGACATAAGAAACCATATTCAGAAGTTTCAAGTTTGCAGTTCTCATAATAGTGCAGAAAATCGATAATATATATATATATATATATATATAAAAGGCAAGATGTTTGTGTGTGTGTATGTCTATCTGTCTGTATGTCCTTTATACAAATCCACATTTTTTATCCAATTCTCACCTAACTTTACACAAATATTCTTTAGGCTGAGTCTGAGCTCCAGGACCATGGATTAGTTTTAAAGCTTTCATTACACCCGAAATACTGCTAGTAATAATTAAAAAGAAATCAACACAGCAAAAGCAATTAACCATCTATAGGACCACTCACATACCAAAATATTAAATTACAGCAAGTTCCATATAAATAATAAAACTGGGACACAGCAGCTGTTTGGGAAATAAGCCCTGAGGATTGGTAACTTCATCATAAAACATCCTGTCAATTGTCTGTTCCACAAAACATCAGTTCTTGGGGAAGAAGTTGTCTATTAGAATTCAAAGGGAATGGGGATGATTCACTTTTGTATGTGACACGATAGTCTCAGTTGTAAAAGTCAGGGCTTGGCATAGAAATAGTGATAGCTCAGTGAGAGGCTTACAAGGGGGTTGTAAGGTAGAAAATAATTCATCACCCACAAGGTCGCGGAGATGCTTTTGATCTCTCTCAAGACAAATAAGTGAGGACTGGCCAGCTCCAGGCTAGATATGGCAGCAATACTCCATTTTTGGTCTGATCCAGTTAAATGCCATACATGATACAAGCTTGGGCAATCATGTCCTGAAAGAGACGACACTGACTAGGCAAAAGATTCCCTTGCAGTAGGTTGCCATTGGTTTCTGCAGTAGACTGGCTATAGAACCCAATCTGTCCTGCTATTTAACCTACAGCTGGAGGAAGAAGCGATGGATTCATACCCTTCCCAAGGGTATTTGTGCATATGTGAATGCAACAAATTCAACTGGAATTTGAACTCGGCTCGCCGATTTCATGTTCCGAGCCAATATCCACTGCACCATAACATACATCCACACATCTGGCTCCTGTACAGAGAGTATAAGGAGGTCTCACATACTAACTGCTGCCGTACAATGAACTGGCCATTTTTCCAGCATCTTTATCAATACCGATTTTGTTGTTGCATTTGAAATTCCGAGAAAAACTTTGATTTATTCTGACATATATTAGAATAGTGTTACCCCTTGCATAACAAAACATCTTCTCTCTATGTATTGCCAAATTTTGATAAGATTTTCTTGGTCCTGAGTATCTTAGTGTTTCCCATAATAACTGTTACATAAATGGGACACACTGTATAGTAAAAGTAAGACACACTTCAGGTAGTGTGTGTGTGTGTGTGTGTGTGAGAGAGAGAGAGAGAGAGAGGTGGGGGTCAGATATGTCACTGACATCTTCTGGTCTGGCTGTCCACATTTTTTCTCACCACCCTACTAAATTTTTTCACTCCCCTAGTGAATTAGAATAACAACTTGAAATTTGGAAATTAATTTGAATTTTCTGAGCGAGGCAGTTTGCAATACAAGCCAAGAGAATCAGAATTGTTGATTCAAACAAAATGTCTTTTCAAAAACATTGTCATGATGAATTAAAAATAAAAATAAATTTCGACAACCCATCATCAACTGAAAAAAATTACATACATGTTGCCAAAGATTTCATTAAATCTGGATGAAAAATGATTTTTTTTTCAGTTACTCATAACATTAAACATTTCAGATTAAGTTACTTGTGAATGTCAATCCAAATACCAGATCAATAAATGAGATGAGTAGCAATAATAGGAAGCATGTGAAGCACCGACCTAATGGGGTTGGCTGGAAGAGAAAGGGTATTTTCATTGGAAAAATCCTTCAATTTTGTAATTTTGTTGATAGACATTGGAGGAAAATCTCATTACTTGAAAAAAGATCAGATTCATGCTTGAAGTAATTAATTCATATAGACCATGACAGGAAAAAACTTTGTTTAAAATAAGATTTTTTTTTTAAGAAAAGAAACACCTAATTAATTCTGTACTTGGGGGCTGATATTTCATTAATAAATTAAATTTCATTAAATAAATTAAATTAATATTTTCAAATGTTTAAGAGTTGCCTCCCTTGAACTGTTAACTTTTGTTGTACAGAGTTACTTCCCTTGAATCTATTTTTTTTTTAATTTTTTTTTTTCATGATAAAATTTGAGATGATGATGAAAGACTAAATAAAATGATATGTAGGAAGATCCTATTGCACCGTTGACTCGAGAAGAGAAAAACTATGCTGGGCTTTAAAATTGTATTCTCAAAAATTCTGTCACAAGACACTAGCAATTGGCAGGAAAGTTCCAAGGATCAAACTCAAAATGCTAGAAAATTAGATTAATGGACAATTGTTTCTGAATATTCATCACAGAATCTGCATTTGGGATTAACACAATTTTTCAGCATGTTTCTAGTTAGCAACCATTGACCCTCTACTAAAAAAAAAACACTCAGTTTTAGCTTTTCCCAATGGGCACGGAATTTGACTGTATCAGTTTATTTGGCACGAGCAGAGTGTTAACTATTAAGAGTGTTATCTACTGAAAGGCAATCAATATTCTATTTTGCCATCGTTTCTGCATTTGGTTCATTACACTTACCGTCTTTTTTGCGATTTTACCTTTGCAGTTGGTGAATTACGGTTAACTTGCTCTTCTTCATCCGTTTGAAATTTCTCTTTTAATTTTTGGCTTCCTTTATCACGGAATAGAGTTTTTTTTATTTCTTTCATATTCTTTGACATAGATCGTCATGCAGTTTTCTGTGATTTCCAGATACCTTTGAAGACTGATTGTTGTGGTTTTGTTTTCTTTCTAGTTGAACTAATCCTCTGTCTCATTTGGATCTAGAGTCTAGATCAACATAAAAACGATCACATATAAGCGATTAGGAGGAGAACGCATGTGGTGGCAAGTAAGGTACTTTCTCAGGACTTTGTCACTCACGAATGGGTTTGCTATTCTTTACAAGAAGATGGATAGGTTCATTATTCTTTACATGAGAATAATCGGGTTCGCTGTTCTACACATGAATATTTTAGTACAAGTAACTTTAAGGTACAATAGCTGTTTTCATATACTTATTTTAATTTATAAATTCAGATATCCAGGAACTCTTAAGGTGGCTAAATCTATGTTCAAATCATTACTTGGGAAGGATAGCTTACCAGTGATTGACTGGATGTAAAACAAACCACTTATTCGACGGGAATTAAAATGTGAATCATGTAAATGCCTCTCTGGGTGCTTGTTTGTGGAAGTGCCAAATGCGACACAACTAGGTTATTTAAATCCGTTAATGTGGATGGAAAGAAATACGATTGTGGGACTCGTAAAATCTAATTGCACAAAAAAAATCTGAGTATAAACACACCTACACCTTTTCACGAGCCAATTAAAAAAGTACATACATATTATTCTTACACCAATATTTTTTTTTTCCGTGACACAGTTGACTTACATACTTTACTGTGTGCGGACGTCTTCTTCAACAAATTGGACACAATTTATTTATTAACCAATCAGAATTTAGAGAAAAATCTATAATCGAAGTCTATTCCGACCGCTTGAAACACATAAATAGCGTGAATTTTTTGCTTTCTCGGCAGAGAGAACTCAGTTGTCCATTGGACTCCACGTCCAAGACATGATTTTCTTACTCTCTTACTTTCTCTTTTTCGCTGCAATAGTTGATTCTCCTTTTTCTCTTTTACTCACTTTCGGCCGAAAAAAAAAATACGATACGTCCTTTTTCTCAGTAAGGAAGTAACTTATCACTTATTACTATCACACGCACGCGCGCACACACACAGTGAAACAGAGACATCTTCTCTTTTACAAATCCATTTCATATCATTGAACCGACTTTTAAAAGATTGAACTCTAAAAATACACACATTTTGAAGAAAGACTTTATACAGAACTTTCACCAAATATATTTTAAAACAACGAAATAATACGTCAATTTCTCTCGTTAAAAAAAATTATCTTTATTATTACAAACGAAACCTTTTCATCCTTTTTTATGCTTGTTCAACAGAATTTCATTTCAATGTCGGTGGACTCAGTTATGTTTGACACAAGGCAATTCACGAGCATAACCGACCCCCATCCACAGGTTAACAACTGAACAGGTTATTGGAGTTCTGTAATGCAATCATCATACACTCCTTTCAACAACAAAGTTATTTTGAATGTTTTTCATGGAAAGAAAGTGAATGTTATTTTAATAAACTATTTCATTTATATTTCCAGCATTGCTTTTAAGTATATAGAACATATTTTGTCAAGTGTTTACTATTTTTTACATTGGGTTTTGCTGTTCTTGACATGGAAGCGTTGGGTTCTCTAATCTTGACAAGGTCCCTTTCTCAATTTTTCATCCATTTGCTTAATATGGACTATTAAGAATGTTGAAATTGCACCAAAGTAAAAAATGTCGAATTCTGCTTCACAATGATAGGAAGAGCCGACATCGAAGGATCAAAAAGCGACGTCGCTACGAACGCTTGATCGCCACAAGCCAGTTATCCCTGTGATAACTTTTCTGACATCTCTCGGCGGAACAGAGCTCTCCAATCGGAAAGGATCGATGGGCCACACTTTCGCGGTCCGTATTCGCACTGAAAATCGAGATCGAGCGAGCGTTTGCCCTTTTGCTCCACGCGAGGTTTCTGTCCTCGCTGAGACACCTGCGTTACCGTTTGACAGACGTACCGCCCTAGTCAAACTCCCCGCTCCAGTCAAACTTCTCACCCGGCACCCGGCTAACGGTCGAGCGCGGGGCCTAATCGCGAGCAAGAGGGTCGCTGAGCGACCCGTCCCCTTTTTCACCGGGTGAGTGAGGAACGAAGCCGGTCGCGACGAAGACCGGAAAAACGGGACCGCAAAGCGGGCCAACTACCGAAGAGATAAAGGTCACCAGCGAAAGGCAATCAATATTCTATTTTGTGAATTTAACACCAGATACACACGCCTGTAGTATTCTTATTTTACCTTTTCTTTTGCTGACCCAGAGGTATTTATTTTAGTGTTTAGAAAATAATAGTGCTGGGTAAAAAAAATAAAAAATTGCGGAGTAAAACATAGATTTTATTTTTCAAATACTGTGTGATTTGAGCCAATTTTTATCAAAACTTCAATGAAACATTTACTTTTGTTATTGACAACAGTTAGTTAAACTAGTTTGCTAATCTGGGATGGATGATTCTCATTGAGTGGACATTATAGTAAACCTGTGGTGATACCGAGCAAAAGCGAGGGCCCGGATGTTTGCTCTATAACGACCAGAAAGCAAATGACCAAAACTCGTCGGTGCGCATCCGAGTTCGCACAGATGTTCCGGTTGAAAAAAAAATTAAACAAATATCAAAATTTCCATCTCGCGAGCCTACGCGAATTTTATTTACCAACCAATGGGAAGCCCAGAATCAAATACAAGTGTGAAATTCCAAACGAGCTGCTTTTGATCCAAAAAGCAGGTATAAAAGCCGAGACAGAAAGCACCTAGCAGACTGACCGACGCAGAGACCCAGAGAGACTAATGTAATTAGTATCTCCCTTGACCGAAGTCAAGTGGCTACTATGTTTGTCCCTTCACCTCTCTTTCCTTCTCCCTGTCTCAAAAGTACTTACTGACCTAAGGAGCGACTACTTCAAAGACATTCCTCACATACCTCCGCTCCCCACATTCCTAAGCATTAATTCTCTTTCAGCTTATTATTTTCTATGAACATTTTAACCTCAAGTATTGCTTTAATTGTAAAACATTAATTGATACGTGTTTATATATAAATGTTATTTTCAACTCAATTTGCTTTTCTTGATTTTATAATCATTTTATGACTTATAGTGGGCTATCTACCATAAGGCCAAATTCCGTTAACCTGCAACGGTATACAATTACCCTTCACTACAAATGGAATCACTACAACCAGAAAAAGGAATAGATAAGATATCCACTATAAACCTTATGCCAGTCTAAGCTAAGTTTAGAAACTAGTTAGGTTCCTACTGTCACAATTGTAAGTAGAAACCTTAGACTAGTTTCCTATGTCACAATTGTTAGCAAACTAGTCTTTCAGTTTAATTGGCGAACAATTAACCTTGTGCCAGACTTAGCTATGCATAGTAAATAGCAATTTTTTGACATTTTACCTGTTAAATTATTTAAATTCTTAAAAGTTTAATTGGAAGAGGGATGTAAATTTTTAAAAAATGAAAATGAAATAATTTGATGCAAATGTTTCCAGCTCTTATTCTGTGCTTATTTTTATTTTAACTTTTATGATTTTAATTTCTAATTTTATGTTTAAGTTTAAGTCAAAACACAAATAAATTATAGATTTAATATATAAAAAGAATGGCACCCTAGATTTATAATGACCTTAAACAATGCGAGAACAAAAAAATTCTAATCTAGAACGATCAGTTCATCTAATAGGCACCTAATGGCAGGAAACGCAGCCGTGCTATAGACATAAGATAATATATATATATATATATATATATATATATATATATATATATATATATTTTAAATTTTAACAAACTTGTGGAACTCGTAGTTTTTTTTAGCCTGCTGTTCATGCATTTACTTTTATAAAGAGTGCTCGATACAATCGATACAAACATAGAGCGTTTTATATATATATATATATATATATATATATATATATTGTAACAAACTTGTGGAACTCGTAGGTTTTTTTAGCCTGCTGTTCATGCATTTACTTTTATAAAGAGTGCTCGATACAATCGATACAAACATAGAGCGTTTTATATATATATATATATATATATTGTAACAAACTTGTGGAACTCGTAGTTTTTTTTAGCCTGCTGTTCATGCATTTACTTTTATAAAGAGTGCTCGATGCAATCGATACAAACATAGAGCGTTTTATATATATATATATATATATATATATATATATATATAGGGGTGCGATGGGTGGGTCAATTGTCTAAATTACGCCAAAATCAAGATAACACTGACATCTCATTTTAACAGATACATTTACTAAAATTGCACAAAAATATCTTGAAAATCAAAAGAGTAAATGTATTCAATATAATTGCCATTGGCTTCAACCACAGCCTCCAGACGACTTTGGAATCTCCTGCAGCTCTTTTGGATGGTCTTCTTGTTTAAGTTGGTAAATGATGCCACAATCCGTGACTTCAAATCATCTTTGGCGTTACAAAAAGTTTTGTTTGTCTCTCGCTCAATTGCGTCTCACACATAATTATAAAGGAGGCTGAAATCCAAGGAATGAGGTGGCCAGATTTAAGTGGTGATATAGTTGCAAGAATTGCTTGACAGCCATCACTGGTTTCTTTTGCTTGTGTGGCATTGAAAAGAGTCATGTTGCCAGGCCCAGGGTCTTTCAGCAGCCAGCCTCTTGAAACATGGCAGCACTAACTTCTCAAAACATTTGATGCAGGTCTCTGTATTGGGTCTGAGGCCCTGTAGGAAGATGAATATAGGCATAGCATCACTTCAAAAACCATGATGTTCACTGGATATTTGGTTTCATCACTCTTGGTACATCTTTTGGGGGCATAGCATTCTCTGTACCGTCCTCAGTGACACCTAAACACTCTGAAATGTTCGTATTGGGGCTGCCATTTCCAAATTTCTGGTGGAGTGAATTGCGTAGTGGTACTCTTTTTTCCACAGCTGGTGCCCAACTGACCCTACTATACTGTGCAGTCAAAAGTCAAAGCCAGCACACATGTATGAAACTAAAAGTATAAAATGGCGACAATTTATGCATTGCACCCTGTATGTGTTTGATTAAATATTAAAACAGATCCAATATATATATATATATATATATATATATATATATATATATATATATATATAAATTAGGACTAGATTAACTTATCACTGATTTTTTCATGAAAATTATTTTTTATTTACAAAAATTAATAAGAAACATGACTCTGAAAATATCGTCCATCTCCACTACTTTTTCCATCTTTCTGGCAGCATTTGAATTCCACGTCAGTAAAATAACGTCTTTTGAAGCTGACTTATTTTTTGGTATCTTCATAAGAATGAAAGTGCTGCTCAGTCAGGCCATGTACCATCAATCAGAACAAGTGATAATCAAACAGGGTAATGTCTGGTAAATACAACAGGTTGGGTAGGACTTCCTATTTAAGCATTTCCATGTAGGTTTTCACCCATTTTGCAACATGTAGCCTAGCGAAGTAATGAAGTAATGCCGCCAATTCTTCATCCTCAAACATTTTTGGTGCGTCAGAGCGTTATCTTAAACTTCAAAATGATTATTTTTTAAGCATCTAAACCAATCTCTGCATGTTGTTTCTGACAGAGCACGATCACTGAAAGTCTCAACAAGAATTGTTTCCACTGCAGATTTCTTTTAAATAAAGTAGTGCAGTAAATTTCTCCACAAATACACTTTCTTTGGCATGAAATCCGGCATGTTTAACACTATGTAAAACAAAGTTGTTTATGCTTCAGCAAAATGATGTATGTGATTTTGCTGACGCGTAAACAAAGTAAGGTCCTGCTTTTTTTTTACTTTATTGAGTGTTAGAAGGTTTGAGAAAAATAAATATTATTAAGGAAAGAGGAGAAACAATCAAGTGCCATACATGATACACAGTTGGGTGATCATGTCTCTTTCGATCCATGACTGACTAGGCAAAAGATTTACCTTCAGCAGGTTACTATTTTTCCTGCAGTAAACTTGCCTGCCAAGGCTATAGAACCCAATCTGTCCTGCTATGCAACCCATAACTGGAGGGAGAAGAGATGGATTTATACCTTTCCCAAGGGTATTTGTGTGTAAGTGGATGCAACGAATTCAACTGGAATTCAAACTTGGAAAGAACAATAAAAGGACAAAAATACATCCTTTTCAACAGTCAGCAATTCCAAAATTTTCAAAAATTGTTGGGTGAAGTGACAAATAGAATGTGACTGAGTGCAATGTGGGGGGAGTAAAATTAGCAGGACCTTACCTAGGAGCGAAGGAAGCAGTGAAACATGCAAGTTTATATCTATAATAAACATCTGATACTTAGCAACTTTATTGCTTTGGAGTGGATCTTTAATTTTTTGGAGAAAATCTGCAAATAAAATTCAATGTCAACATTAGTAAAATCAACATTGAATAGAATGTATGTATATTGAGATTTGTTGTCACTTGTCCTCCAGTGAAAGCCATGGCTGACTCAAAAACTCACCAAGTCAAAGGTTAAGCTGGATTATAATTCTGTATGCTTTCATTAATTTTGTGCTTTGGAAAACTTGAAAGTTTTGATATTTTTTTATGCTTAAAAAATAAATAAACCCAAACACAACACAAAAAAAAAACAACAACTTTTATTCTATAAAGTAGAAAGTTGTAGTTTTCTTGTAATCAGATATTAAGTCTAGTCATTTTCTTTAATCTTACACTTTTCATCTTTACCAATTGACTTGAACATTACCTGTTGTTATGATAGTCGTAGACCAAGGATTTTCACTGACTCAAAACAAATGCTCATCACCCATTTCATCGAACATCAAGAGGAACGTGGAGAGAAAATTTTTAAAGAAAAATAAAGTTCAAAAAGGCAAATGGATTTTCTGCCAACATGCATGTAAAGAAAGACAATAGACGGTGTTAATTGCTTCACATAGATTATTTTATTTGTCCATAAAAGTACGTGTCCTTGGCATGTACACACATTCAAAAAAAAAAGAAAAAAAGAAGTCCAACTTCAGGTGTATACAATCCATCCATTCATCCTTCAATTCATATGCAGAGATATACACACATACACTAGTTGGTAGATTTTTATCCCCCAAAAATAAAACAGGGTCAGTCAGAAGTAAACCCTGGTTTGCTAACAATTCCATGAGAAAGATAAAGTTGCCATTTTTATTTTTTTCTTCATATTAGTTTTCCCTATAAAATTAGGGGGAAAGAAGAGGTGAATGAAGGCCAATCTTCTGAAGACATTTTGTTTTCCTTTTGGCTATTTCTAAACACAGCCCGATTCCAACACAGCCAAATTGAGTTAATCTTCTGACAGGGATGAGGTGGGGAATGTCATGTTTTAATTTTTTCCTTAAATTATTTGAAATCATAAAAAAAAAAAAGAAAGAAAGAAAGATGAATAAAGAAATAAATAGGGCAGCAGAAACATTCAAGTCAGAGAAAAAGAAATTTTATAAAATAAATTAAATTGTTTTTAACTAAAGGCAATCCTTGTATTAATAAAAAAATTATATATATATATATATATATATATGCACGCACGCACACACACACGTTTGTATGCTCTGTGATTAGAATAAAGCAAAAGAAAAAAAACTTTTTTTTTAAATACATTTCTCACTTATTTTTTCTCAAAAGTTTTAACTTCATTTTTTTGCTGCTTTCCTCAAATTTAAAGATAATAAAAAACAAAAAAATTTAAAGTTTTTTGGGTTTTTTTTTTTTTTTTTTTGGCATTTTTTAAAACTGATTTTTGTTTATATTTTAATTGAGATTCCCCACCCTGCACCCAAGCCAGATAAAACCTTACCTGCTCGTTCAATTGTCACCTTTAAAAATTTGGGCAGGTTCAGAAGTAAGCACCAAACAGTCAAGACTCAGCTAAAAATGTTGTCCTTCAAAGGAAAGGAAACAAATAACCAGCCATTTCTTTTTTTTCAATAAAATTTTTAAAAAATTGGCAAAGTTTTTTTTTTTTTTGTTATATACTTGTGCTCTTAATAAATTTTTCAAATATATGTTTACTGATTAAAAATTCTCTCATAACTGTAACAGATTTTTATTTTTATTTAAGTAAATATTAAGGAATATATGAGATGAGTCAGAAAATTATGTCCTGGTTTGAAATTCAAACTTTTTTGCAAAGTCTATGGTAATGGGTTTTGCCAACATGGTATAATCAACAAAAACTACATACCAGTGAGTTAGGCTTCCTCGCTGGATGGTGGTTGAAGATGAAGATGTGTTTGGGGAGGGGGGTAAGTGTATATTAAAATAAAGGGAAAAAATGCTAATGAAGCCCTTCCTCATAGAACACTTGGGTATTAATCGAACTCAACAAAGCAAAACAATGACAGCTGGTTGTATAATATCAAATTAGACCCAATGGAGTTTTTTTCTTTTTTTACTGTAAATGTTTTTCTCTTGAGGTGAACCATTAGTAAATGACTATCACCAACGAAGCACTAGAAACTTTCTACTTCTAATCTGTCTTATTGAAAAAAATCCTTGATAGGTCATTTGAAAAAACAGGAATGTATCAAATCATTTTCTGAAACTTTCATATAATAACAAAGAGAAAAACATTATAATCCCATAACCTCTAGGAGACCTGTTTTTTTAAATCCCTAAAAGCAGTACATTGATTTAATGCAAGAGCTAAGCGATAACAGAATTAAAATCTTTTATCAGAATTGATCATACGCACACCACCAGGGTTGGGTGACGACATGTACCACATGAATTATAATGAGAGAAAGAAACTCATTCTACATAGATGACTTTTTTTTTTTCATTTTTTTGGTCAGTGAGAACTGTGTCAAATGAAGAAAAAAAAACTAAAAATTAGCTCAACATAATCTTATCACCTCTACACTCCATGTTAAAAAAGATGGAATTTTTTTTTCTCTCATTTTAGCATGAAAAATAGGGCCCCTCCTACTTCCCAGAATGTACCTCACATTTGAAACTTTGAATTTAAACCTCAAACAGGTTTATGACTAACTACTTATTCATACCTGCAAGTAGGTGTGAATCTAAGTCATCCACTTAAAATACGAGGCATTGCATAAATGTTGGTCCCTAATGCAAAAAAGATGATAGTGGGGCTCACCAAGTGAAATAGAAAATATTTTTTTTTAATTCAAAGACTGAATGTCTCTAAACAAAGAAGTAAGCAACAGCTTAAAAAAAACAAAGAACAAAAACAATTACAACCTTTTGCCTTTTGGCCTAATATTTTTTTAATACTCTTGTTTGCGGTCAACAACAATGAGGGGACAAAAATAACAAAACTGATAAAGTCCAGAAATTTAAGGACAAATGTCAACTTTGATATTTGCCTGAGAATGCTGCTGGGTGTGCAGTTATGTTGATAACAAAAGAGACAAGAAAAAAACAAAACAAAAGTCAGTAGAGGCAAAACCAAAAAACAGTTTCACCTCCAAAGATTTTACTTGCATAACAGAAACTTTAATATAAAAAAGTCTCATCAAAGTCAAAGATGAAATTGTGAAAAGTTCTCCAAATACAAAGTTGCAGACAGTGTTTGCATAGAATGGTAAATTCTGAATTTCTTTTTCATAGAAAAATTATTTTTTCATAAAATTACAAAAACAATTTTAAAATGAAAATTGATATTGCAACAATTTTTGTTCGGGGAAAAGGATTAGAAAGAGCAAACTTAATCCGACACCGAAAAAAGGTAGAGAAAATTACACAGGAAGTCTAGCTTAAAACAACAAAGTAATTTAGATACCAATTGAAAAATAGTCACTAGTTCAAACAGGAATTCTTCTATGCTGGTCAGTAGAGTGTACAAAGCCAGCTGTTTCTTTCAAAACAATTCTCAAATTGGCATCATTAAAAAAAAACAAAACAAAAAAAAAAACAACCGCTGGCTTTTCTCATAAGGTCCTTAATAGAATTTGAGTTGATTACCCAAATACTGGCATCACTATCTTCCGGAGAGATTTCTTTGATATAGAATTAGATATTTTAATTTACAATCTGTCTTCTATATTACAGTTTGTAAACAAAAATTTGTGCTTTGATAGATTAAATTATTTTGTAATGGTTTTTACAAAATAAAAAAATAAAAATTAGAAACTGTAAATAGAATTATTTTGTAACAACTGCACTGTACATCTGCATAGATCTTTATGAATAAACGTAAGTTGCCAAAGATAGAATTACAACCTCAAACACCAAACCCAGATCTGATGATTTTATGAATGAATAAAGCTTTTTACCAACTTCTTTTGACAACTGCCACAGATGTCAACCTGATGCTCAAAGTCAGGTCTTGAAAAATGATTTATTTGTTACTTCTTATAAAATAAAATTAAAAAAAAGGAAATAAATCCAATATGGCATATGTTTATTAATACTTTGAAATTGTCTGAGTATAAAAACGTTTGGTTCATGTTTATAATGGCAATTTATACAAATAAATCAGTAATTTGGTACATATTTAAAAATTCAATGCTGAATTAATCCATTGCTAAATGAATATTTTATCTTTTTTTTTCTCAGTATTTTAAGATTTAAACAAAATTCCACATTTATATAGTGTGTAACCTTTCTATACAAGAATAGAGTATTACACAGAGATGGGCAAATGTTTTAACATTTTTAGACTAATTCAGTCGTACTTTTGAATCAGAGGGGAAATTTACTTTAAAGAGATCAGTATTAGCAAAAAGTTCAATCCTATTTGTACCAAGTGACTTTTTTTTATACCTAATTAGAAAGTTGGTGAAATTAACCGTGCTAATTAAATTAGCAACAATTATATAAAATTAAAGAAATTAAGTTTCCTCTACAAGATGAATGTATAGTTACTAAATAAATGCATTATAATTTTGCCACAAGGTCTAAAGTAGAGACACCTAGTGAGTAGTCAACTCTCTACTTAACAGAGAGATGATCTGTAAAATAACCTCGTTGAAAAAGCCCTGCCCAAAAGATAACCAATGAAAAAAGAATAAAGTCAATTCAACCATCATTTTGTTAATAAAAATTCAATAGTTTAGTTTTTTTTTTTTTTAAAGCATCAAACACCTGGAGAAGCCCACCCACCCAAAAAACAAAAGTGGATTACTCTTGACAAATAATTTCTCCTATGAAAATCTACAGAGTTCAAAGAGCTTTATATTCTTCCCTACTGGCTAAATATATATTTGAACTTTCTAACTTGGGCCTTACCAATGTGCAAGAGAGAAGAAAGCAGAAAGATGGTTTTTGCATAATTGAGTGAGAAAGAAAATAAATGGCAAAAAAATTGAGGGATATTTATTAAATGTCTTGTATTTAAGAGTTTAATCCTAACAGCCATAATTTGTTTTTTAACTGCTTGAGTTTTTTTTTGATGATGGTGGTAGTGGTGGTATGGGGAGGGGCATCTTTTCATTTGAACCATAGTGGAACAACCCATTACCAGTGGACGTCAATGTATGCTGATCATAGGTCAGGTAGTCAGAAGAGAATGTGATAAGAAAAAAATTTTTGCATGAAGAAATGCTGCCAATTGTTTAATAATAGCAGTTCAGTTTTTTCTCAGCACAAAGGGAAAAGCGTGGGAGGGGAGCAGTGTGGAGGAAGAATTTGGGAGGTGGCTGTGAAAAAAGAAAATCATCAAAAAAGGAGAAAAAAAATTACAATATTTTTAAGAAACTCAGAACTAAGTTTCAGTATATACAAATCAAGAGAAAATATTTTTTCGTACAATGGAATTTTTTACCTTTTTTTTAGAGAGAAAAAAAAATGCTTCATAAAGCGATGTGTATATATATATATATATATATATATATATATATATATATATATATATATATATATATATATATATATAGCAATTAATAGAATTTGATTTTTTTTTTAATTAAAGAAAAAAGTTTCTTACAAATGATGTTTAGTGGGTACATATGTTTGAATACAGATCCATGCGTGTTTTTTTTTTAAAGTAAAATTAATATCTATCAACTTAGAGAACAGAAATGCTTATATATATATATATATATATATATATATATATTAACTCTCACCAACAGGAATTGAACCCATCTTCCCCTTTTAAGCTTGAAAGTAGCTCCTCCAGATTAAAAAGAATACAGGTTTGATTCCTATTGGATGTACATTTTTTATCTCTAGGCTAGTGGACAGTAATTTTTTTGTTTAATGAAGGTAGGGGAAGGACAAGGATATCTAAATAAGCACATGTACCCACTTATATATTATTATACACATAAATCAGTAATTTGGTACATATCTAAAAATTCAATGCTGAATTGATCTATTGCCAAATGGCCATTTCATTTTTTTCAATAATATTTTAAGATTTAAACAAAATTACACAGTTATATATTGTGTGTAACCTTTATATATATATATATATATATATATATATATATATAAAAGAATAGAGTAGTACACAGAGATGAGCAACTAAGTGTCTGATGACACTACTAATAGAATTTTGTTATGTTACACTCAAAACTATACTTATTCAATGGTAAATAGAATGTTATTTGTTTAGTTTCATATTATGAAGTGTTGAACATAAATGCAGAGTAACAGTTTTTGGTATTTTATAATTAGAATGAAATTGCACAATCCTGCCATCATTTTTATTTGTTTTTTTAAATTTTTTTTGGTGGGGCAGCACAAGTAAATCTGGAATTAAGTAAGAGCCAGTTGAAACCTTTTAAATACAAAAAAAAAAATAATGCCAAATTTATTTTCAAGTCTGTCCAGGGAGGGGACGTTTGTTATTAACTTTGATGTTTACACAAGTTTTTATTATGTTGAAATAGACGCAAATAAGATTTTGTTACAAGAATAAGTACATGTAAAATGTTTAATAACAAAAGTAAAATTAACCAGTGTTAAGATTTGCCTCTATAGGCCAGTAGATCTAGTAAAGGCCTATTCTTCAAAAGGATAAATATTTTAGTATCCCAACTACACTGCATTGAAATAGGCTCAGTTGTAAATGCTTACTGGATGCTGATTATATATGCACATAATTGAAATAACTGTGTGTGTGTGTGTGTGTGTGTGTGTGTGTGTGTGTGTAAAGTGAATGTATGTCAAATTTAAATATTGAACATTTTATGCATTACTTGATGAAAAGAAAGTAACAGAATCTAAATAAAAAATAAAAATAAAATGGCCCTTGTGCAATATATTTACATTTAAACATGGTTAACAAAAAGAAAAAAACAGAGGCACTTCTTAAATTGAAATTGACATCACATACAGAAGTAACAATTCTTATGCCCCTCCCAAGAAAAAGAATATAGACATTTTTCCAAAAATTGAAAATTGGCTTTTGCATAAAAAAGGACTAGCTCCATGATTTTTAATAGAAGACAAAAAAATACTGTGGTAGGCAAGTGAACAAGTGCTATAGAGTATCCCACTTATTTTGATCTTGTGCAAGATTAAGCTCAGCTTCAAAATAACCATAAAATTTTATTGGATTAAAATATATATATATATATATATATATATATATATATATATATAAACAAACAAATAACAAAAAAAAATTGTCCTTTCAATAAAAGTATTTTAATATTGAAAAAAAAAACAAAAAACAAACAAACAAAAAAAACTACCTAGCTATATATATATATATATATATATACACACACACACCTATATACCTACATTTCAATCTGCTACTTTCTTCCTCTATTTGTAGACCAGTTTTGAAAATAAAAGAAAAGATTATTGACTAGGGTTTTTTTTTTATCCTTCTAATGTTTGTTTTTTATTAGAACAATCCAGTTAGTGGAATGGATTGAAATTAAAGAGCAATCAAATTAAGGAATTTCTTAAATGCAACACTGGCTTTATTTCTAACTAGCTTTCTCTTTTCATCTTATTTCTGCTGCTTGTCTTAGACGATATAACTTTCTAAATTATTAGAATCTTAGATGGAGTATTGTTAATTTCTTTTCATCTCATTTATGTTGCTTTTTATTAGAGTACTAAACAGTAAGGCGAAGAAAAATTTAGAACCCTTTGTTGCATATTGGTTACAATTGTAACTAATATGCAACAAAGTAAAGGGTTAAGACAAAAGTTTTTTTTTTTCCTTATAAAAAAAATAAATGTAAATAACTAAATGAATAATTAATTATACTTTTTATTGAATTAAAATACTGTTTATAAAACATGTTAAAAGCTTGAGTAGAAACTTAATTATTAATGCACATGTAGGCTACCATAGTAAAGTTAACATTAAAGTAAAAGGCCAATAGTTAACATGCTTAAGCAATTCTAATAGATACTTCACACTTCTAGCTTTGTACCAGACTAAATTAAGCAAATGTTAACACGACCCATCTGTGGTCTGCAAGTGGAGTATCCCACTATTTTGATCTTTTGCAAGATTAAGCTCAGCTTCAAAATAACCATAAAATTTTATTGGATTAAAATATATAAGTAGGAAAGGAACTTCTAAAAATGTATTCCATTAATTCATTTTCTTTAAAAATCAGAGAACATAATAAACAAATTTAATTTTCTAAGTGACATTCCTAAGTAGAAAGCTTCAAATTTGATCAAACATCTACTTTCCACCAATAACATGAGTTAATTAACTAGTGTTATAGAAATTCATTTTACAAATGAATGTATCAACACCTCCTACATGTGCATATAAAAATTACAAATGTAATAGACATTTATTAAGCATATTTAACCTGACAAAGACTTGAGCTCATTTTGCTAAATAAGCAACGACATTTTTATGTTGTAGTCAAAAGGAAGACTTTATATTTACAATTTTGAAATAACTAAACCATTTTAAAAGGAAACTATTAATTTCAGAAGCCTTGTTTTTTGTTGGCTAAAGAGAAAAATAAAATTGTTTTTTTTTTTATAATTTCTAAAAATTTGGAACAACCAGCCAAATTGGTTTTAAATTAGAAAGAAAGTATCATTCTAAATTTATATTGACTTAAAAACACTAGTTCTTGCTCACTTACCAAAGTTAAGCATAACTAAGTATGAGCAGTAATTAAGTGGGTAACCATTTAGTAACATCAGGTATTATTAGTAACTTGAAGCTGTATTTAAAATTAAGCAAGATTTAGTAAATAGTGATTTAAAGTTTTTTTTTTTTTAGGTTTTTTTAATGGTAGCAGAAGCTCAATTTTGTTTTTGTCAGGATTAACAGTACCAGATCCATTATTTCTAAAGTAACAGTAGTAGACTAAAAAGATTGAATGGACAAAAAGAAAAAAAATTTTGAATATACTTGTCTTATTAAAAAATAAACCTCAAGTTTGCAGTTACGTAATTGTGTCAGTCAGTCAGTTAAGTGCCATACGTGAAACACGCTTGGGCGATCATGTCTCGAAAGAGACATGACTGACTGGGCAGAAGATTATCCCGCAGTAAGTTGCCATAGCTTTCTGCAGTAGACTGGTTGTCGACCAAGGCTATAGAACCCAATCTGTCCTGCTATTTAACCCATAACTGGAAGGAAGAGACGGATTAATAACTTTCCCGAGGGTATTTGCGCGTGAGTGAATGCAATGGATTCAACTGGAATTGTGTATATGAGTGTAAATTGTAAAAACTGCATCCCACCTCTTAGCATTTACAAGGAGAAAAATTTAAGAGTTTTTTTTTTTGATAGTTGATATCATTCTGTTAACAAGATTATGGGTTATGCTCACAACATTGTTAATACTTAAAAATTTCTCTGTAAATCTTGAACCAAAGTTTATAATTTTGACTACCAGCAATAAAATGTCAAAGAAAAATGTTTTTGCGAAAGGGGGTGGGGATCTCCATGATCAATATTTAAATTTTGAAATTAAACTTATGGATTGAACAACTATTGTTAAAGCAGTTTTAATAACAATACTTCCCATGCTTAATTTGGCACAAGATCACAAATATGGAACAGTGAGGATTAAATTCCCTACAGTAGTAAGAGTCTTGTGAAACTAACCACTACAAATCAAATAAACTGTATTTGTAATTACATTAATAAAAGATAATTTATATTATGGAATAAGTCTTTGAAGATTATATTTTTGTAGTTATTTTAATTTTCTCTTTTTATAAAGTTTTAGAAAACAATTTATGAAAAAGATCTACAAGCTTTAAGCAAGACCATTTATTAATGATATTTACTGAACTTACTTTATACGAAAATAAAATAGGTCAACTTAAAAGAAAAACAGGAAGGTTATGTTGCACCCATATCCATAATGACAACAGCCTGTTTGGCTTGAAAAGTCAACATTTTAATTTGCATTCAATAACACAGGTGGGGAAATAACAAAGATTAAAAAAATCTTAAAATTGTTAATCACAGAAGCTAAATTTCCAAAGACAAAAATTTTAAAATATTTTTTTTCTTGCACTAAAGATTACAAGAATACAGTCTAAAATTTTAAACTGTATCTTATAGCCAAAGACAAAAAAATAAAATTGCCAATTGAAATAATGTTAACTTATCGTTATAATAATAATAATTCCACATACTCATTTACTAAATGTCTTGAGAGTGGAAGAGAGTTGACAATCCTAAAGATTAACAAAACCCGCAAGAAAAAGAAAAAAAAAAAGAAAGTAGTCTAAAAAGGTTAGGATCACAGTGACCAGTGTTCACTAAGTCTCTAGTCAAATTCTAAAGTAACATTGTTATGAAGAGAAATTTGTTGATAAGCATAATGGTAGTGGTGCTTAGAGCAATCTATTTTTCTTTTAAATTTTAGTTTCACAAAGCAAGCTTTGGGTTTTAACATCTTGTGAGAATAAACACACATACTCAAAATCAAGTAGAAATACAAAATAACTTTTTTATTTTAACATCTAATTTTATATTTCACACTTGGGAGAGGAGAGAAAATAATAAAAAATAAAAAAACACAAATACTGTTTATTTCTTGCTTTTTATTTTGTCTGTCATTATGCAGAAAAACAAAATTTTTCTTCAATTATGTTGGTGAGAAAAAGACACTAGAAAGAAAATGATTTTTTGTCTGAGCACCTTAGAATACCATTTTATTAAATTTTCAGATGGAGAAACTTTTCTTAAATTTGAGTTGAACAAGAGAAGTGAGTTGCCGATATTGTCTGCAAATTTCTGTTACAAACAGTAGAGATCTGGAAGCCTTATTACATCCAGGAATTTATCATAAATGATTTCTAAGAATTTGAATAAGTGTTTATCTTTAAACAGAAGGGTGAGAAATTATTTGCTAAGAACAGGTTCATTTATTTGCAAAAGATATTGGGAAATATTTGTTAGAACTATTTAAAAAGGGGGAGACCTTTGAGCATCCCTAAAATAATACAAGTGGGTGGTAAAAACAAAAAAAGAAATGGTGTGTAATAGAAAAATGCCTTCATTTATTAATTTGGCACTAGTGGAGCAGAAGAAAAAAACTTATTGGTGTTTAAAATTTACCGATTTCTTTTCTCTTTAAAGGAGGAAATAATAGTATCTACCAGCAAAAATTCTATTAATCACAAAATAACCAGATTCTTTCATTAAATAAATTTTAGTTTACAAATAAATAAAATATAAGTTAGTGACATAAATAAATTTTAAATTAAGAGAGAAAGAATACAAATAAAAATGAAAGCAAGCAAGCAAGAAGGGGGACACCTTGAAGTTTTATTGACAAACAGCAATAAATAGATTTAAATTTAAATATTTTGGAATAGGTTCGAAAAGAAAAACAAAACAAATAAAAAAACCTAAGTGAATGCTTGTGTGAATGCTTTTAACAGCTTTTGGTGCCTATCAGATAAATACATTGTAATCTGGTTATAAACGTAATAGAATTGAAACAAGAGATGCTGTTAATGTTTATATAAAAATATTTCCAGTTAATATTACTATTGAAAAATGAGTTAACATTGAACATTTCACTGAAGTCTAAACTTGAAAATTTTGTATTGAACCATATTTCTACACAAATTCTTTCTAAAATGACAGAAAATGAAGAGAAAGAAGTAGACAGTAGTTTTAGAGATGGTGTGTTTCAGAAGAAAAGATTAAAAATAAAGAAATGCATCCATTTTCTTTCCTTTGTGAACATTTTCTCTCTTGATTGGTTAAATGGTTGTTTGAAAGAGGGTAGAAGCAGAATCAGGATTTTCTTTTTAAATGATTCTAGTAATGAAAGAAAATTTGAGAATGATGAAAGCTACCCTCTTCTAAAATTCCATCATTAGTGTCCCTATCCAGAATTATCTGGGAATGCCAATGAGTAGAGGGAAATATCTAGGGTCCAGCCCTGGTTAGGTTTTGCATTACTATTTCCCCTTATCATATCTCCCCCACGCCCTACCAAATTTTTAAATGCCAGAAATAAAGATCAAATAATGTTCACATATTAAAAAAAAAGAACAAACTTACAAGCAGTTGTTTACAAACATTGTCTGTAATACTTTCAAATCATTGTTTGAAAATGGGCTCAAATAGGAGAACATGTCAGTGTTAGATTGCATTTTTTTGGTCTTTTTCTTTGTTCTTATAAATTATATCCAGACAGTTATCAAAGGCAGGATTTGAGTGAGCAAATACTTAAAAATTTTAATATAGAGAGAGAGAGAGAGAGAGAGAGAAAAAAAAACAAAAAAAAACATTAGGTTGGTTTCAATATTTCTCTTTCCTTCTCTTATAGGGTAAAATATTTCATAAAAATTATCTTACACTATAGAATGCATTCATTGTTAGGAAGGTTTATATTATTTAAGAAAACATATCCAAGAGCATGGTAAAAAAAAAAAAAAAATGTTTTTAATTAAAACATGGGGAGTTTAGGAAAGTCTGAATATAAACTGATAAAAAGTTGAAGGGATAAGTCAAATTCCACCCAAAAATGGCTGAACAAAAAAAAAGAAAAAAAAAAAAAAATAGGGGATAGGGGATGCCAATTGTATACAGCAAAACTGAAATATTAACTTTCAAAAACAATCACAAAATTACAAAAATCAAACATGCATTTGGACAAATGTTTTTTTTAAACCTTCCTATGTAGTTGTGTTTCTGGTATTAATGCTCCTTACAAGAATTAATGACAAAATTGATAGCTTATATATAAAGACACACACTTTTATATGCAAATAAAGACATTAGTATTGGTCACAGTCTTTTTCAAGACCTCATCATATCTCAAAAAGGCTTTATTATTTTTTAAATATTTTCCCATGGGGACAATAATTCGTACTTCTTCTGAAATACTTTAGCAGTCTCTACCCTCCCTCTGTTGAAATAACAAATTGAACAGGGTTGATTGGGAAGGGAGGATGACCAGGTTGGGTTAGACAAGTGTTTGAGGGAATGAGGTTTATTATCTATCCTTAGATTCAATGGCTAAATCAGAATCTATAAATATTTTGGTTTAAATGACTTTCCAACATTATCTCTTCATAGAAGAACCTTTATATCACCATCAAGATGTTATCAGCAGATGAGAACTAATCATGGTGTACAACTGTTTTACAAAAGGACCTTTAATATTTAAAGGAAAAAAAATAACACATTGTATTTGCAGGGTGAGGCTCTAAGCTTTCTTTTTCAAACATGGCTGATATTGTCAATGTTAGTGTTGTTTACCTATAATGACCAATAACAAAGCAAGTCAAATATGACTAACTGGTCACCAAAATGGGGAAGAAAATAAAATTTTACAAACACTTGTCAAGCTTTTCACAAGGAACAGAAACAATGAAAGCATTAAAGAAAAACAAGGTTGGTGGGGATAAAAAAGGGATTGCTAAGTAGAGATGGAGAGGTTGCTTTTAATGGGTAAAGTTTGAAATTTAGAGGCAACAGAGTTTGTTTTTTTTTTTGTTGTTTTTTTTTTTTTTTTTTTTTTGCAAGAGGCACATCTAATACCAAAAATCCATTTTGGTAAATTCTATCACAGTCACTAATCTACAGGTAAAGTAGGAGAAAACACAATTCCCAAGATTTAACACTTTTGGTTTACAACACTGTTCCATGATTCTTTGAAAGTTTTGGTCATATTATATGAAACCTCCTTCCTTGAAGACAAATCCAAGTAAATAAAAATTGAAGATTTGGGAGAGCAATTCAAGTATATTAAAATTGCAATAAAATGGGACCTCTAATTTAATACTATACTGCCTGATAAAAATGCACATTCCATAAATATTGATAGTGAAGGCCTGACAGTTTGCATCAGATTAATTATACCAACCATTTTTTTCAAAGATTGGTTAAAAAGTGGTGGGGAGGGGGGGGCATTCAAACGAAGTTAAATGATCTCAAATAGAAACTGTTAAAAAAAAAAATCTGACATTTTTAAAAAAATTATTGCTATTAGAAATGTGGGAGTGAATGGAAACATTTGTTAAATTTATGAAATTAAAAACACTTAACTGAAGATAGAGAATTCATTGCATCAGAGTAATACTGTCAATTTAAATACCATATATTTGAAAAATAACAAAATAATTAAAATGCTTTTAGCAAATCATTATGTATTATGATTTTACTAAAAAAAATTAAATTTATGCATGCGTATGTGCATGCAAACACATGATAACAGTACTTTTAGAGAGATACACGGCCATATTTTAATTGTTTATAGAATATAAACCACCAGAAGTGTACTTTTTGAAGATTACCAAATCTGGCAGGCCCCAATGAATAAAGGTTGTGCAATGTTTTCCAGGATATTTGCTTTGTGAAATTTGGATATTGTCTACAGTAATCATTTATCATCAATTAGTAGAATGGGAAATATTTTCAAGAAAGGAGTTTTTTGGTTTTCTTTCTTTAAATGCTCAGCAGGATGGTGGTCATCAGTCAGTCAGGAAAGAGCAACAAATATGTTGCCCTATCCTACTGCATGTAAAAAAGCCAGATCATAAGTTAAAAAAAAAAAAAAAACCTTGGGAATATGATTTAAGGAATTTGTGCTCTTCCAAAGTCAACAGCAGTTTTTTTTTTTCCTTTTCTGAAGGGAAGTGGTGGGAGGGTTTGTTTGAGGTAGGGTGGGAGGAGACATGCTATGCAAAATGCTCAATCATTATTCAAACACGTGACCTTAAACTAATTTTTATCACAGTCTGGTCAGCAGATCCTATCAGACAATGTGCAAAATTTGGTGGAGGAAGCACAGTCTGGAATCTAATATGGAAGATACATAATTATATGTACACACAGTTATATCCACAAAATATCATTTTATAAGTATATATCACATGGACTGATATATATTTATAGAGAAATTCAATACATCTGTATATGAATGATACAACAAATTAGTAAGGAAAGGCTCCATTTTAAACTTGACTGATCATTCTAAAAATAGTTTTTATTTTCTTTCCCTTTTTAGTTAAAGTTTAAAAAAAAAAAAAAAAAAAGGAAAAGTTTTTCTGCATCTTTTTTTGTAGATGTGGGTGGGCTTAAAAATTCACCTACAAAACCTAGAAAGTAAATTTATGGCAATAGCACACAAACAGAAATCATGTGAGTGCACTGAAGAGGGGAGGGAGTAAGAAAGGGTTTTATTCATTGATGTGTTTTTGTTATTTAAGTATTGAATGGATGGCATGGTTTTTTTACTTTTTTTTTTTTTTTTTTTAATTTATCTTTCTCAGAAGATCTGCAAACAAGCACAACCAGAGAGTGAACTTCTCACAGACATTTTTTTGTTTTTTTTTCCCCAAAAGTTATACTATTTTTTTTAATGAACCTTCTTAAATATAAGAAGTTTTTTTTTTATATTTTTACCCATCCCCACCCCCATGTTTTTTGGTCAGCATTAGATTTTTAAATCAAAATCTATACATCTGGCATACAAGGACAAAGTTTTTATATCTCATTTGTTTTTTGTCATTTTTTTTTTTATACATGAGCAGACATCCATACATATTTACATATACAGTTAGATATATCTATGTATGTCTACAAAATTTTCTGAAAGACAAGGAAGGCTTAATTTGGATCTCTCAGTTTTTAAAGTTCTTTGTCTTCTTATTACAACCTTTTGAAACTTACAACCTCATTCATGTCTTATATAGAATTAAGATATGTTAATTTGTCTGCTGTTTTAAATTCATTGGGCCCTGAAAAAAAAAAAAAAAAAAAAAATTTACCACCCTTGCTCACTCTCTCAAGTAATTACCCTTGCCTGATTTAGAAACAATAAATAACTAAATAAATACAGAAAAATTATTTTAAAGTACGGAAGAATGGGGATTAAAATAAAACTTGATCATTTGAGAGAGTACTAGTAGAAAAAAAAAATTTCTATATAGAATTTTCTCAAAATGCATACCCTGCTCTGGGAAGGGAAGGGCATTGTGACAGAACAAGATGTTAAAAAAAAAAAAATTTAAACATGTAGAAAAAATTTTTTTTAGAAAGAGAGAGCAAATTAAGGGTATCCCCCACCTCCTTTCCCCAATAATAATTTTTGACTTATCTGCTTCAGTCAAATTTTTTTCTTTTGATAGGAAGGGTAGGTGAGGAGGATTTACTTAAAGATACCAATGGGAATAAGAAAACAACAGAGGAAAAAATATGTTTTTCTTCTCAATTAGTAGGAGAGAAAAAAAAAAAAAAGAAAAAAAAAGAAAAGAAAAAGACATTTTTCCATCTTTTCATATATCCACACACAGTGTCTATGTGTACAAATTTTGTGAGAGAACCTTTTTAAGGAGGAGGAAGAAGAGGAGTATCCAAATCCTAGAGGCATGAAAGAGGAAGAAGATGCAGTTGCTGTAATGGTTATTTCTGCCTTTGGTTCAGCAGATGAGAATCAGTGGAGGGTCATGTTGGTTGGTTGACTGGCTGGCTGTGATGGTGAGCAGCAAAATGGTGAGGGACAGGGAAGGAGTTCTGGTAGCCAAAGGTTAGGGAAAGGGCAGGGTCATACACAGCCACTGCTAGGACTTTAGAGAGGCCATTTGCTTCTGGTCATAGTCTACAACCAACTTCTTTATATGGCCTAATTTTCGATGCAGAAATTCAAATCGATTCTTGGTCTGAATAAACTTGGTGTCCTTTTTTGTCTGATGATATTCATTAATAATTTTTCTTTCCAGTCTCTGCAAAAAAAAAAAGAAAAAAAAAGAAAAAGAAGGTTACGTTTAATTGAGGGCTTTGATATTGTATTTCAAGAATCATTATTACTTATTTGGAGCCATAAATTTAAGAAGCAGTAACCCTTATTTCAAACGAAAATTGCAATGAAGGTTGTTTTCATGGACTAATTTTTTTGGTGCTGTTCTTCAAAAATTGCTAGAAGCAATTCAGATGAGTTAAAAACAAATGAAGGCCTTGAAAGAAGGAAATGTTTAGAACAATAAGTTCAAAGATGTGCATAGAGTCATTGAAATTGAAACTTAATGAAAGACAAGATCAAAATACCGGGGACATCCAGTGAAGATAGAATTGATCTGGAAAACAAGCTTGTTAATCATCATTTAATGAATGTGCTGATTTACAGTATATAATATTTACATTCTTAAATAATATTCCAAAAGTTGTTTGGAATATTAATTCCATTCTTTAAACTACCTTTGTTGTTGGTAAGTTTCAGTTGATCCATTCTGTAGCCTTCATGTTTTTTTTTTTTTTTTTAAATAGTAAAGAACTACATGTGACCATATTTAATTTTGAAGAAAATCAAACATTTGAGACTCCACTTTCAATGATACAAATTGTACACCAAAATACTATAGAATCAACCTGTGGTAGAATTATGAATTACTTATACAGTGATGCTGATAGGTACCCGTTCTGCATCCCTGACGCATAAAAATATGAAAGCATGCAAAAAAAAAATCGTATCCATGTGCCCCATGGATGCACCTCAATTTTTTCCATAATAAACAACGATATATGTGGCTTCTCAGCTAAGTGGCAGAAAGTAGCTTTGTTTTATTTTGAGCCAGAAATTTCTACCGAAAATAAGATAATTTACCTCCATTTTAGTGTGTGTGTTTCTTTTTCTTCCTCCCACAATTTCAAGCTAACTATTGTCTGCTTTCTTGGAAACTGAACAATTTAAATTTGTGAAAATGATGGGAAGAGCTAATGAGTTACACCAGATGGGGTACAAGGTGGGGGGGGGGTTTAGATGGCTTTAGTTGTTTCATCAAAGAAAGTTTTCCCTGTCCTTTCCCAGTTCATAATCACAAATTATGAGTTGTTTAAGAGAAAAACAAGTTGCTTTGAACTAATTCTTAACTTAAATAAATTAATTTTCTTTAAAATAATTTGGTGCCATTGAAAACGAACCTTACAATTATTGGGGGTGGATTAAAGCCATGCTCACCAATAACTCTTTTAAATAATCATTCTCGGCATGGTACAACAAGTGTTATGTAAAAAAACAAGAAAAAACAAATAAAACTGATATTTTCTGCTAATTCACCTCAAAATAAAAAGGCTGGTAGCCTTATAAAGTTACAGGAAAAGAAACTAAAGGAAAAAAAGTCACAAATAATCTATAGTGGCCTGTAATAGTTGATGTATTTTAGTTTTAACTTTATTCTACAGAAGTTTAAAATTGGACTTCATACTGAATAAATTCAAAAATTCTTTGGAATATTATTGATTAAGCACTAAATTATAAATATTTAAAAACAAAAACTATCAGATTTAATTTTTAGAGGAGGAGGCAGTTAATTTAACTTAGATCAAACCCTCTTTGATCATTTTTAAAAATGGTGTATAATCTATTGGAGTGAATTAATAAATCAGATAAATGCACCAACTTTCAACATTCCACCCTCACTTGCCATGTTTTATGCAAAGAGCATCAGGCATATATCTGACTTGAAATAAACTGTGTATATAAATATAGCCTTGTAAAACTGTGTGAAAATAGAAGATTGAAATTTAATTCAAGGTAGGATTGAAAAGAAGAAAAAAAGAAAAAAAGAAGAAAAAAAGAAAAAAGAAGTAATTTAAATTTAAGTTGTAATAATTATATTTTTCTTTTTTAAAATTTTTATCTTTCTCAGATCTGCAAAGCACAACCAGAGAGTTAACTTCTAACAGACTTTTTTTTTACCCTGCATGAACCTTTTTAAATACAAAAGGAGGAGTGAATCCTAGAGGCATGAAAGAGGAAGAAGATGCAGTTGCTGTAATGGTTATTTCTGCCTTTGGTTCAGCAGATGAGAATCAGTGGAGGGTCATGTTGGTTGGTTGACTGGCTGCCTGAGATGGTGAGCAGCAAAATGGTGAGGGACAGGGAAGGAGATCTGGTAGCCAAAGGTTAGGGAAGGGGCAGGGTCATACACAGCCACTGCTAGGACTTTAGAGAGGCCATTTGCTTCTGGTCATAGTCTACAACCAACTTCTTTCAGTCAGTCAGTTAAGTGCCATACATAATACTCTTTTGAGACATGACTGACTGAGCAGAAGATTATCCTGCAGTAGGTTGACATTACTTTCTGTGGTAGACTGGTTGCAAGCCAAGGCTATAGAACCCAATCTGTCCCGTTATTTAACCTGGAGGGAAGAGACGGATTAATACCTTTCCCAAGGGTGTTTGCACATAAGTGAATGCAAGGAATTCAACTGGAATTCAAACTCGGCTCTCCAATTTTGCGTTCAGATCCGATATCCACTGCACCACAATGCACATCCTTCTTTTTATGGCTTATTTTTCGATGCAGAAATTCAAATCAATTCTTGGTCTGAATAAATTTGCTGTCCTTTTTTTTGTCTGATAAACAAAAATGATTAAAATCTTTCATCTTTGAAGACAATGTGAAGTGAAATAAATATTTCTTATGAAGAAAAAAAATTATGATTAATTGGTCAGTTCAGGAGAAATGATATCACACTGTATGTATGCATGTGTAATTAGTGTACAAAGAGAACACTAGACTCTCTGACTGTGTGTGTAATAGCCCCAGAGAGGCTCGTCTTGAAACTGATGGACGTTCCTTATATAAGTGTTATATTATAAGATAAACTACTTTTTTTTAAGAGTTGAAATAAAGTGTTCCTATTGTTCAATAATATCTAAGAAAGGTGTTTCTTTTCAAACTAAGGCAAGTTATCAGGATGTTACCAGCTAAAATTCTTTGAGTTTTGTATAGTTTAATGGCTTATCAGCCTCTGTGGGTTATTTAAATACCAAAAAGGTGGGGTTTTAAGGTATTCTTTTTAATGTTTGGTGATAGTGAGAAGGTTGATTTAGTCAGATTTTGATGAAAAAAAAAAAATTATTTTAGAAAACTGAAGATGTCTTCTATTTTGTATTCAAAAATGTATTGCTGGTAATAATTTTTTTTTTTCCTTCAAAAATGTATATTTTTCAATAAAAGTTTATTTTTATGTATATATTTTTATAAAAGTCTGTTTTTATACTTTCATAGTGTTTTGACCCTAGTTTGGGGGTTAACTATTTGCACATTACTGGGACCCTAACAGATGCTACCACGCCAGGTCAGGATGGACCTGGGGACAACAGCAATTAAGAGGTGGTTCCATGCTCCTCACAAACTCCCAATCAGAGGTCTTGCTGCCAGATGCAATTTACTGTCATACCCAGGACCGGAATGCTTTAATGTCAGAAATAGATTTTAATTCAAAAGAAGATTTTATGGGTTCTTAAATAATGGTTTATTAGATTTTAATTTCCTTCCAGTTACTATAGATCAATCAATATTGTGTTAGCCACAAAAGATGAGTTTAATAGTTTGAGCAACTTTCGGAACATTTTTGATGTATCTTCTCAAAGTACGCAATCAAATTCAATAAGCAATGACATATCTATGCAGCATAAATACAAATTAAAAGTATTCAAGTTGTGTAATTTTTTCCCCGCTAATTTAAAGTGTACAATATTAAATTCATTTCCGATCAAAAATATATTTGTAATTTTAGGGAAATTTATAGATTTAGAATTAAGTTTACTTAAGAGAGTAGATGATTTACAGGATAATGTCCAGATTTTCTTATACTACATCTAAAGCTTCAACTTGAGTTGATGGTTTGTTATCAAAGCTGACATTCCAGAAAGAGCAAAAATATTACAAAAGAAAGATTAATACTTACTTCATAAGCAGAAGAACCTTTAACTAAAGTCTTCATTTGGTTATCCCAGTCAAGAAATTTCTGTGAAACTTTATTAATGTCTTGATAAAGTTTCTGATATTCAAAGTACTCAGTGTTGAAGTCATTTTTATACTCTTGACGTTGAGAATCACCGCATATCACAGAATATTTACTGAAAATTAGAAAAAAGGAAAATACTTAAGCAAAGTTTCTAAATATATTATGAGTTGGTAGTAAAAAGTCATTAAAAACATTATTAGTATTGGCTCAGGCTATACAAGTCAGTGAAAATTGTTGATTGTATTTGAAAGTAACAAAAACTAAGATTTCTTTTAAAGTAAAAATAGTTTGGAAAGTCAAGATAAAAATTCAACATTAACTTTATTGAACAGGTCATGTTGTTCTACCGTTTCTTGACACCTTTCATGCAATTTCATTAATGGATATGCTTAGAACTTTGTTTTTTCTTAAAGAACTGCTTACTATTCTGTAATGATCAGAATAAATGGTAACCATATATTGTATGACAGACAAGTAAAACCTTCTCAGAAAGGCTGTAACAATTTTTGCTTGGCCACCAAAGAAACAGGCAGGTCAGCATTACTAATAAGATGTTTTTCATTGCTTCTTTCAATTAGTCTGTGAGCAGTATCTACTAGAAGTTACCAACTGTTTCTCCAGGTATTCAAAATCTACCTCATACAGATTCCTTCTTTAAGCAAAGAAGGAAATGCTGTTTTTGCTACTGTTAATTTTACTTGCTTATACAATCTCTTATATTTTGTGTCAAGTATTAATTACTCAACACAATTTAAGAAAAATAATCATTTAGTAACCTTTTTAGGTTACAACAGGATAACACCAAATCACCTTTTTTGACAAATCGACCATGGTGAGATTTCTGGGTCAGAAAGTGAACATTCTAACCACTTAGTTATGTGCCCATATAGATAAAATAAAAAGTATAAAGTCCTGAAAATGTATCCCCACCTCTATCTTCAAATTTAGAATCAATAAACAAAAATACAATTTTAATTAATTCGCAAAGATTATAGACAGGACAAGCTCTCGTGACTCAAAAAGCAATATAGTTTTGAATGAAATTAATTAGAAGTGAACATGCTCTAATATACCATTTAAAAGCCAAAACCATTATGTATAACAAAATTTTAATGACAAGTATCTGAACATAAAGAAAAAAATTAAAAGAAAAAAAAATTAAAGAAAAAAATTACTTTAATATTAAATTCAACTTAAAAAATTTCAATTATAATAATTCTAATCATAAGGCAAAAAGCTGATAACAGTTACAGCTATTTAAATATGCAGATATCATGAACAAAGAAGATGGTATATTTGTGAAATTTGAATGATATAGCTTACCTAAGATAGTTAAGAGTGTCAATATCGGGAGAGGAAGACGGTGATGGAACTTCTGAAAGAATACAGAAAAATTTTTTTTCTTTTTTTAACAAGAGGAAAGAAAAAAGTAATAAAGATTTTTGCCAAGGATCTTCAAAAACATTGACCATTGAGAATATTGCACAACATATGGTGTAAATACAGGGTACATTTCAAAAGTTGAGAATTTTTCAGCACATTTTTATTTAAAAATGATACATAGCTAACCTCCTTCAAAGTAAGATTCTTCAACTTCAGTGCTCTTTCTATTGACTGATTAATTTGGTTTAGTGGCATATCAATCTCTATGGGTTATTTAATGCTGAAATCTTAATATTTTGGACACAATTTTACGGCTTCAACCACATAAAATGTATTGTTGGTAATTCTACTATATAAGTATTGTTGGTAACTTTTTTTTTATAAAAGTATATTGCTGGTATTTTTATACTTTCATAGTGTTTTTTTTTTTTTGTTTGGTGGTAGTGGTAGGGAGTATCTATTTGCCTATAGCTGGGACCTTAACAGGTGCTACCACCCCAGGTCAAAATGGGCCTGGAAACAACAGCAATTAAAAGGGGCTTCCATGCTCCTCAAAACCTCCAATCACCTGATGAAAGACCTTGCTGATGGATGTAGTTTCTCATCATATTAAGGACTTCTTGCCATTGTACCCCCGCCACCTCTTAGCCCTACAAAGTGTGTCTAGTCTCCTCGTCAGTCTCTTTCTCTTTTTTATATCTTGAAAATATTTATTCATAAATTGACAATCATTTTGATAGGTTTCTGATAAAGTTTTGCGCTAATCTTGGCAAAGATGCTGTAGAGAAACAATGAAAAAGGACTACGGACATGTTATTTTTGGAGGAATTCAAGAAGTGGCTGGATTATATCAAATGCATTAAGACAGTTCATCTTTGAAAGAGCTTAGAGTTTCATAATTTTTTTATAATTATTTTTATTTTAATATTCTGCTGAAAATTTTTTTAAATTTCTGGTGCATACTTTGAATATGTATAGTTTCTAATCAAACTACTGCAAAATACCAAGCATCATCTTTTGATGAAAAACATCTTCAAAGGTTTGTGAAAATTATATAATGTTCATAAAAGTAATAAACAATGAGAATTTGAGCACAAAACAAAGAGAGATTAGCAAAACAGCGGAAGAAAGAAGGGTCCGCTTACTTTGAAAAATTACTATTTTAAATTGGGTTTAAAAAGAAAGAAAGAAAGAGACCATTTCAAATAATGATTGTATGCTTATGTTGAAATACTTACTACTGGCAGGAAATATACAACTATCATAAACACCAAACAAAAACCTTTATTCTACTAAAAGTATGACTATCAAAATTTCCCCCCCACCTCCACTGATAATATTTTCCCTTCTGGTTATTTTTCAGATATATTTGATCATTTTTATTTAAAATATTTTGCAGTTTTACTATAGAACTGTACACTTCTAAAATTTCGACATTGAATATCCTTATATAATTATAACAGTCTATTAAGTATTGTCAAAAAAATCTTGTACAATTTCATAGTACATGATTAAAAATAAATGAAATCCAATCAGCATTTTCAATCCAGATATCAAACCTTACTTTAACTTACACAGCAATGGATCAGTTGGAAACTCGTTAGCATGTGACACTGGTAAAAATGTAAAACATTGGACATATACACATACCTTCCATTTTGCTGGTGACCGCAGTTAAATTATTTTTGGATTGGGCATTAAAGTTTGCACCCACTTGGCTGTTGCCAAGATGGTTGTTGGTAGAGTCCGAGGACTTACTAAGTCCATTCATTAAATGAGAAGGAGTCACAGAATTGTTGCTTGGAGTGATTATTGGTGGTTGGTGCTGGCCAGACATTTTCACAACAGGTTTCTTTAAAGAGACACCATTCTGCTGCCTCTCCCCGACAGTTGATGGTGACACCCGCATTTTTTTGGCAGCTTGGATGTCTGCACTAGATCCACGTTTCTAGAAAATTAAAATGGATTTTAATGCTAACAAGATATATTATAGCCATCCAGGCATACACCTCATTTAAAACATTTACCAAAACTGTTTATGAGCAAATCACTATCATTCAAGAATTCTAATTCATTAAAGTTTAAAAACAAAACACCTGAATTAAATCCTCCTGTAAATGTTTCTGTTAATATTGTGTCTAATATTTTGTTAGTTTTACATGATTGAATGGAATGGTCATGAATTAAGTTCCATTAATATCAAAACTTAGCAAAGCCTTAACAATAATGTATACACATATGCTTAGACACACACACAAATACAACACAACCATTAACTAACCTGTGCATTGTTTACACCATATGGACTTCCATTATTGGGAAGATTATTACTGTAATGAGGAGATGATTCTTCAGGAGAATTGGAAGCACTTCGGCCATCAGTTGCTATTCTCCTACAAAAATTAGAAATTTCTATATCAATTAAGGGAAAGAAGTTTTAATGAAACAGTTGATGAATTAAATAACTACATAGACAAATGTACGAAAGGTGTCTCCATGAAAAGTTGTTAGAATAAAAAGTCCCTCTTGAGACGAGAGAGAGAGGCCAATTATAAGAATATGACAGACAAGCATGTGCTGAAAAATACTCAATCTGGATCACATTTTCCAAAATCTTAAACAGGCATTTTTTTTCTACAATTTATTCTTGATCAGTCCAATATTTTTTTTCCAGCCTCCACTTGAATGGACTTGTGTATGTACATAGACACCACCATGTTACATAGTTATGAAGACGTGGTTGGGAGAGAGAAATCGATACATACCTCCGAACAAGTTGATGTTCTCCTTCTGCATAATACGGCCAGTCAAGCTGAACCTCACTGTACATTCTTTTGGCAAGTGTATATTTGTTTTCCTTGTATTGTGTTGCAACTTCTTCCATAAGAGTTCCTAACAAGTCTTTGTCGACGGGACCATCTGAGAGATAACAAAACCAATAAAAGCAAGCAGCACAACAGAGAATGACAAATAGCCTGTTGAGAAATTTAAAATATATTAAATTTATCAATGACAGGCAAACTGAAAAATTACAAATGTGAAACAGTGGAAAGAGATTAATAATTATCTTTAGAAATCTAAGAAATGAAGTCCGTAACTGAAAAGTAGCAAAACACCCTTAACATTAGATTCTTCTATTAATTATTCTTTCCTAATTTGTAAATTTGAGATACATAGCTTCCCTATTGAAGAAAAACAACAGTCCTGCCCAAGAATATAGAATTCTGAGGAGGATAAAATATATCTCTTTCGTTAAATATTACAAACAAGGAAAATTTAATTCTTAATTTAGTTTTTCCAGTGTTCTCTTTTTTTGTTTTGAGTGAGTAAATGAGTGCAAAAAATTGTCCATTGTCACAAGTACTTTCAGCCATTTCTTTTGTCATTTTCAAGGGTTTTTTTTTTCTAGGTGTTAAGTTTCTTTTTATGTTTTACTGTTTAAGATGTATTTGCTTCACTTTATTTAATAGTGGGAATGGTGTGCTGAAAGTTGTCGATTAATCACTCCTAGTATTTAAAGCAGAAAAAGAAAAGAAAAAAAAACTCAACTGGCCAAACATGAGAAGTTAACACCACCTAAAACCTTAAAAATGGGTACAGAAGTGGCCAAAAACTCTTGAGGGAAAACAGAAAAATGTAAGAATGTTGGAGAAATTAAATAATAAAATAAAAATAAAATATTTTCCTTGTCATATTTAACAAAAGATCTTTTTAAAAAAAAAGTTGCAATTCTATGTTTTACACACAACTCTGAGTTCATGCATTTCAGCATGAACTCAGTGATTAACATATATTGGCTTATTTATGATTTGAATTATTAATAGCATTCCTTTCTTCAAGTTCGTTACGGGTAAGATTGCATGTACAAATATTTTTCTATTTATTAAATGTATAAACAAGTTAGGTTAATAACGGAACCTAAAAATGGATTAGGATACTAAAAACGTCATGGTGAAAGAAAAACATATACATTAAATAATTTAATCATAAGTATAAATAAAATAAAATTAGGGTCCATTAGGTTTAAGGTCGGTAACTGGTTTGTTTACATTTGCATATATATATATATAAGATACAGATTTACACATCCATGTATTTACAGATACATACAAACTTAAGAGCTGATGATAGTTCAATTTGAATTATATTTAGGTATAATTACTGTGTTATGGGTATAAATAAATAATAGATAATAACAGTTAATGTAAGGTAAGTAAAAATTAATTGAGTAATTAATATAATACACTTAAATATAACAAATTAAATCTAATCAAGTATATAATAAATCAAACAACTATATATGAGTGGATCTGCATTTAGTGTTGTTTTGAATAGGCTATCAGAGAAATTTTTAAAAAAAAAATCATTAAATGTAAGGGAGAAAACTAACCCCATCTGTTGTCTTCCCAAGTTGTCTTCCCAAGTTGTCTCCCCTACATTTGAGAGTTCCTTGTTAAGTGTGATTGTAGTATTCAATAATTGTGACATGTTTTAGTGCTATCCTTGTTTGAGAAATAGCTTCATAATTGTATGGGTAGTGATAAAAATCCCAAAAAGGCTAGAGAAGTATTGAGAATCCAACAAAAATTACATGTTAGATCAATTGAAGACATGTCAATGACTGAAATAGCACAGAAAGCGATAGAGTTGAATAGTGTATGTACAAGAAAATAGAAAAATAAAATGAAAAATTAATAGAAATATTAGGTTCAACGGCAATAGCAAAACCCTAGTCCCTAGTAAAATGATTGTAAAGACCAAGAAAGCATGAAATGCACGGCTACTGAAGCAGAAAATAGATCTCTGTTGACAAACATTCTGTATGAAAAGCCTCTTAATAAAAAAACATCATATAGTGAAAGGGTTGAGGAGCTAGATAAGTTTAAAGCTAGCAAGGGATAGATTTATAAAACATTAGAACTAAAGTTCACAAGAGAATCATCCCCAGCTGATATAGAAGCAGCATAAATATTCTCAAAACACCTGTAGGGGAAGTTGAGTGAAATCAAAGACAGCACACATAGTTGTATCAAACAAAGATTACCTTTTTTCAACCGTAGTATTAATTCAGGTTTGTTGTATGGTCGCATTGCCAGCAGGTGGATAACTCTATCACTGAAAGAAAATGGTTTCAAATTTTTATCATCTACAGATATAAAAGTACATAGGTGCAAATTGCATGGTAAGATGTCTAGACCCAAACAATTACTGAAACATTACATACTAGAATTTCACACATTTTGCCTGGGGTAAAAAAAAAAAAAGTTGAAGATAAATAAAAGATTTTTGGTTTTTAAGTCTAAATATACAAGAGGAAAATGTGACATTTCAAAGGATAAGGTAATCTGATGTTCCAAAGAGGACTAGAAATTCTAAATATTTACAGTCCGTAGTAATTCAGAGATTTTAGGTTGTATAATTTATAACACCAGAAACAAAATTTATATTAAATCCAGTAAAAATGACAATTACAAATGTCAGCACAGTGTGATAAACAAGTTTTCAACCTTAAACTTAAAAATAAAGATCATTATCTTTCTATTTCTTTTTGTCTTTGTTAATAACACTAAGATAAAAATAATTTTGATAGAATTCTAAGTGTCCTATTTACATGTCAATCTATGTGAAGCTAAATACATTTTTACAGTAATCAAGGTCTTGATATTTCAGTCAGTAAAATTTATTTTATGAAAAGACTGAACAACAATTCTCAAAAAAATACTGACATTAATAATAATTAAAACTCAAAGGATAACAGGAATAATTATAATAATTAATGACAAATTTAAAACAATGTTACCATGACTAATATGTTGATACTCCCAAAATTGAATGATTTTGAAAGGTTATATCATTATTCTTTTATTAGATTTGACTAATTTGAACATTTTTGCTGATTGTTTTTAACATCTGAAGAATACACAAATCAAAGATATATTAAACCAAGAAAAACATGAAAAGATCAGTCAGAACTTTTGTTTTTTTTTTTATAATCGTTTCACCCCACCCAAGCAAGGCAGGACTGCCAATGGTACACATGGGGTTACAGTGCGAGAAAAAATAAGATACAGAAGATGTCGGAGAAGGGATAAGAGAAGGATGCTTTTGAGATATCAAGAGCAACAGCTCAAGCTTTGCCATTCTTAATAAGAGCCTGGTATTCAGCGATCGTAGTTAGCACATCAGTGGTAGAATTGACGAAGTGGAAGCCATCTTGTTTATCAGAGAGAGAGTTGTGAGATGCTCATTTCAGCATTGATAATAGCCTTGAATAACTTGCCAAAAAAGAAAGTCAGAGGCTAATAAAGCAATAATTAGGAGTCAGAGGGTTTCTCAGAGTCCTTAAAAACAAGAACTTCCTGCTTGTCGTGAGATAATAATTATAGAGGTTGGAGAAGACTGGTGCCAGCTCAGAGGTACATTTCTTTTGGATGACAACTGGAATTCCGTTCCCTCCTCTTGCCTTATAGAAGTCAAGCTTAGAAATTATGTTTGAGACCAGAGACGGGGTTATATATATATTACTTAGTTCAGGTAGAAAATTGGGTGTGGATACCCTAGATGACTCAAGTGTAGAGTTTAATGAGAATTTGCGGGCAAAAAGCACTCAACCCTGTCTGCCATGGATGTGAAGACTTTGATTGAATAGAGGAGGGATTGAGGATTTTCTGTTGTTTAGCACACTCTTGCAGAGCTGCCAGTAAGCTTTGGAACCAAACTTGCAAGATGCTATATGCTGCTTCATTCTATCAGCAAAAAACAACTTAGCATCATTTATGACACATTTACAGTTATTACGAGCAGTGACAAAGAGGCAATTACTGTGATCCGATGTGTTGCTGTGGTAAAGCTGAAAGTGATTTCTGTGGGCAATAACAGTCAAGCAAACAGGAGATCAATGATGTTTAAGTCGGAATTTTCTAGCTAGCATAAAAACATCAATGCCAGCTGTCACCCAGGAGTTTACTTCAGAGACACAGTCATGTACAGGGAAACTAAAAACTTTGTTCCAAGGAACATCACAAAGGAAATCGTGGAACAAGTCCCAGTCTACTTGTTGATAGCAGTAAGATGTCACAGCATAATCAGTGTTGCCAATAGGGCAGAGCTGCATAACATGGCAAGAGTCAGGAAGTAAGGAAGAGATCTAGAAGAGAGGCGTGTCCATTGTGGTTACTGGGAAAATGCTTAGGTAAATCAACCACTTGCGTGAAAGATTGAGAAGGTCAGCATTTGGACTCCAGCAAAATCAGAGTCAGAGTTTTCCAGCCAATAGGGAAGATGGGCATTGAAATCTCCAAATGCAAATACCTTAGTGAATGTGTGAAGGAAAATGGCCTTGTCTATATTGTCTGAGATACTATCTAGAGTGCAGTAGTAAGGAGAGAAAGGGGAGTGATAGAGAAAGAAGAGAGGGCTTACTGAGTTTAGCAGAGAGAGAGAGAGATAGAGAGAGAGACACACACACATTTTAGAGTGGACAAGAGATTCAAGAGATCTTTCTAGCCAGAGGGAGATGTTCATTGGCATAAACATCCAGGCCATGCATGTGGATATTGGAGCCATACCTAAAGAGAGGAAGATATCCACAAATTGAGAAAACAGAAGGAAATTGTAGGGTTGAGGTTAGTTTCACAAAGAGTTAGGAAGTCAGGGGTCCTTTTGTAGAGGAATGATTCCACGCTGCACAAGTTGGCATAGATTACCACGGACATTAGAGAAAGAGATGTTGAAGGCTTTAGGTGTTTTTGTATATCTTTGATTGTGTGTTGTCATGATTTAAAGTTATTTCAGTAAGTAGAGGCCTAGAGTAGCAGTAAGTCATCAAATGCAACATGTGGGAAGGTAACTGACACAGACTTCAGCATAATGTGGCCTTGGGGTTGCTCGCTGTATGAACTTGTAGGGACACCCATCCATGTGCAACATGACACAAGAACCCCAATAATATTTAACTATTGATCAGAGCAGCCTATGGACTCCTAACTACTAGTTGGAAGCAGCAACCAGAAACTGATATCCTCAGTATAAAAAGACATTGCCACCATCCACACACACACAAAAAGACTCATGACAGTACCACTACCAAGACTATCTACTAATATTAGAACTAATGATAAAATGCTGCTTTGATAAGATTTTACAAACATACAAAAGTAGTGACTGGTGAGAAAATAGGAATCCCTAGCTTTTAACATGTTATGCTATTTACCAACAAAAAGAGTCTTTTTAGTTTCACCATTGTGCCTTGGTCAGTCATTAAAAATAAAGGTTTACGATTTCAAAATGAATATCATTCTGTAAGAAAACAGCTTCTGAATGATATAATTAGGAAATAAAGATTACCATATTAAGACATAACCAATAAAAATTGAGAGGCTGCTAAAAAGTTTTTGGCTCAATCATGAAGAGATTTTTAAAAATTTGACACATTTACAGTTATTACGAGCATTATTATTGGTCAAATTTTAGGAAAAGGGTCAAAGTTAACTTCACGCACACATTTGTGCATGTGCCAACATCTATGAATTTTATTATAAATCTTTTACTTTATTTTTTACTAACAAAAAAAAAAAAAAAAATCACTATCTAATAACAAATGCAAAGAACAAAGGTTAACTTTTTTTTTTTTTTACTGCATCAGCCATTTTAGGTCATAATTGCAAGGCAATTGTTTATATAGTCTATCAATTACAATTTATATTCACTAATTTTATAACGATCAACTTTTTGTCTATTTACTGAAAAAATTAGGGACAAGCTACTATGCGTTTTTGCAATTTTGCTCATATAAAGATTTTTCAAGATTCAGGTGCTACCAAATGAAATCATAAAAGAACATGGTGGGGGTATCATATAAAGTTTTTAAAAAGTGATGATAATCAGAATAATTTAGAAAATTCTATACAATCCCTGAAATTATATATAAAAGATATGCAAGTTAAATGTGGAAAGCAGTCTAAACAAATTGTATGAAGTGAAGATTGCAGAAATATCTGTACCAAAGTCAATATTTAAATTTCTTTTTAATTTGACTATCAATTGCTGGTAGAGAATAATCAGTTTTGCTTAAAGATAAGAAAACTACTTAAGCTTTATGCATGTAAAAAGGTTACATTTACTTTCCACAGAATTTGTTTCAAGGTCCCTCAATTGCAATATTGTTAATTTCATTCAAAGTAGTTTTCTGTTGCCATAGCAGGATATGACAACACAATTATGAAAATTCAAACACTATTGTTCAGGGATCAGAGTCACTGTTAGCAAATAAAATCACATACAGAGCAATAAAGATTAATGAAATTTCAAAAGATTAATGAGATCACACTATTAACAATCACAACACTTACATTTGAAGGAGGGTGACATAAACATACGAATTTAAAGGAAATTATTTCATTCAACAATTGATTAGAAGGTCAAAACAATCCCATAAAGCTTTTATAGTTAAAACAAATGCCAACCTGGAAAGAATATCAGTTTCATTTGAAAGTTTCAGTTTAATTAACCAGGATTTAATTTAGCATTTAATGAATATTTAGTCTTATTATTTAAGTGCACCTGTTTCTTTTTTTTCAGATGTAGGTTTGTTAGACAAACTGACTACAATTTTGTGGTAGATTTTAAAATGATTTCATAAAAATAAATAATTCTGAATTATCTAACCATTCACTAAAAAAAGTCTTGTATTAGTTGGAAATTTTAATCAGTTTTGAAGAGCTCATGTTTATAGGATCTTGAATTCATTTCCAAGCCTTTTTTCCCCACTATTCTTTAAAAAAAAACAAAAAAAAAACTATAACTTACCGGAGGGGCTCATTTGCTGGTCCTCGTCTTCCATTATTAGCAGATTGGGAGAAACCAGAGAAAGTTTGCGGTGAGGGCACACTTTGGTTATTAGAGAATGCACTGTTACCATTGTGTGAAGACAGACCATTGTGAGATGTTAATGATCCAGAGCTGGAGTGGTGGCTTCCATGATGAGATCCATGGCTGGACCAAGATGACTGGGATATTGCACTTGATGCTTTTGGTGGTAGAATGTTATTCTTATTCACTTTCTTATACATACGTCGCATAAATGGTCCACTTGGTTTAATTTCTTTTGTACTGAAAATTAAAAAATAGATCATAAATGATTAATTATTACTGAATACTTAGGATTGGTGGTGGTAAAGAATGAAATACATTTAAGCTGTGCACAATTATTTTGAAAGTATAAAGATAAAATTGTTTAATGTCAAATTCAAAAACATTTTACTTCAGACAGTTTGGATTAATTTCCTCATCTTTGTTATCTTGTGATATAATCTCTGTAATTGATACAGGCATTTTAAGACTAATAGAGAACAACATCAGAGAATAAGGTGGTTAAAAGAACCAGCCTAATAAAATTTGTGGAGCATCTTCATTACATATGTTTGCCCCTGGTATATAAAGAAAAAAAAAATTTTAGATGATGCTTTTTTGGTGCAAAAATATGAAACACTTTAAAATTTTTAATGATTTTGGAACTCGTCCAATTTATTTCATTAGTGACTTCATATTTTTTTATCCAAACTTTACATCCTTCCAGAGAAGTTTGAAAGACTTACTCCAACTATAGGGGGTTCAAATACTTTAAATTGTTTCAAATTATTTCAAAAGAGACCCATTAAATGGGGAATTTTTTTTTTTTTATAGTTTTATCAGGGTCCTAAAAACTAGAGGGCCCTTGGAGATACCTGGCCTGTAGCTCTTACTAGCTCATATGTAAATCTGGCACTGCACACAATGTTTAATTATTTGATCCATAGACTGAGGACAGACAGACAATATAGAAAAATCACTAAAGGACAAGCCATGAACTTTGGGTCCAGACAGTTTGTCCAAAAATTCAGATAACAACAAAGATTTTTTTCTTAAAATTTTATGTCTAAGCTTTATAAAATAGTATAATTGAAGAGGAAAAAAAGTTTGTGTATGAACAAAATAGAATTGGTAAAGGAAAATTTAAATTGAAATGCTTTTTTTCTACTTTATTGAATATAAAGATTCTAGTTTCATCTAGGACAAGGTCAGAGGTAAAGAAAGAAAAAAGATTGTGAGCTGCAAACATGTTTAAACGTATCCTGCATAATACTTTTTATGACTATGTTCAATCCAATATTTAACCAACTGCATTGCTATAGTTAACCAACAATAGGTTAATTGTTCAAACATTATTTTTCTAGGGTTAATAAGCTCATTAATTTCTTAACCATTTGGGGATTTGTCAATTTTATTAAAAAATGTCACATTTCTCTAGGGGTTCTTAATGACGTCAATGCAGCTATTCTTCACAGCCTTCACTTACAGATCAACTTGAACCACCATGTAATCCACTTTCAGAATAAGAAAGCCTAGGACAAAGAAATTCCTCATTGACCACAATGTGTGACACCACATTAGCAAAATAACTTTTCAGTTAAGCCAAGACAAAGAATATATATTTATTTTTGCAGGATAGGCAATTAATGCACTTTAATGTCATTAATGCACTTTAATCTTTTAGATCATTTCACATTTTACAAAGATGAGGAATCAAGCAGAAATATAGAAACTTGAGCAGCAAGGTATATAAATATCATATCTGACAAGGACAAAGTTATATTACTGTTCTGTAACTGTTTCAAGAGTATAAAATTTTAGGGAGCATTATAGAAAAAAGACAATGTATGCAGACACAGAGTGTCAAATATTTACTTACCACACTTTCTTATTTTCTTCCTCAGCTAGCGTCATTCTCTCTTTTGTCGTCTTGTAAACATCATCATTGGCATGCACAACGATCTTTTGCATCATGCAACCTAAAGCATTCACTTGGCTGCGATACCTGCAACAAAAGATGTTAGTTTTTAACAATTGACAGTAAAATATTTTTGTATTGATATATGATGTACTGTTCACTGAAGAGGTGATTTGTTAGTATCTGCAAAACAAATCAATTTTTAATTACAAAACAGTTCCTAAACCAAAAAGAAAAATAGAAATGAAAAGCTAGTTTTCAATTTTTAGAAATTTAAGCAAAGAAGGTGGTAGGGGAATATAATTCTATTACAGATATAAAATTATGATGCACATTGGATCATAATATGACAAGATGCTAATGAAGGTGACAAAAATATTGGCTGAAAGTACAGAATGAAGCTCAAGAAATCAATGATGTGAAAGAACATTTTTTGTTAGTTATTTAAGAAAATGAAAGTTGTATATATTCTAGACTTATTACATGTAATCTAAAGTATTTCAAGTATTTTTTGTTTTAATAACTACAGCCTAAACTTCAAAAATAAAAAATAAAATAAAAAATAAATTAGCATAATCGATTAGTAGTTTGACAGGCTGCCTTTGTTGATTAGAACTTTCCATTATAGGTACAAAGATACTGGAAACTTAAGAGGGCATCCTGGAATCAATTGCATCAAGGCTGGGTCATGAATGGACAGGACAGTAGGGAATACAACATCCTTTTTAACAAAGATGACACTGAATGATGGCACCAAAGACAACAATATCTAATATACTCACAACATAGATTAAAAACTGTCATGTCAACCTTTGACGTGGCCAGTAGAGAAGCAAACAAAAATGCGCTTGTATTTATGTAAATATCAATGTAAGAAAGAAAAAATGCAAGGTTTGCAAAGAATTTCAAAATTTCTGGCAAAGTGAATTGGGTCATTCTTACAGATGGTGGCCAACTGACCCTACTACTGTGCAGTCAACAAAATCAAAAACAAAATGCATGCACAAAATTAAAAATATAAAATGGTGACAATTTTTTTTGCTGACATGGCAGGACAAGACGAAAAAAAAAAAAGAAAAGAGAGAGAGAGGACAAAGGAAAGGGCATATATACACAAATATGATAGACCAATTGGTCATCTACTTTATTAAGTGCATATCAGATTTGCTTCAATAGTGGTGGGTGAAACAATGAGAGGAAAAAAGAAAAATTAAGTATGGTCAACACAAACCTCGAATTTGTCTGCTCTAAGCAGTCAAAACTGCCATTCAGGTCACCTTGGATACTGGAAAGGGTGAATTGGAATGTGCGCGTATTGTTTTCTCCTTTGCGCGTTGGAATTTGTATTGCCTGCAAATAAACAAAGATTTTGTTTTTAATAAAAAAAAAAATGCCAAAACATTTTAAAATAAAGAAATTCCATTTATGCCAAACACAAAAGGCAATTTTTAAAATTATTTTTCTATGACTGAAAATACATTAAAATGTTAACTCAAATAAAAACAGTTTAGCAAAAAAAAAAAAATCTCCAATCTATTATACCAAAGAATTGATTTGTACCTGCTGCTTCACAAATGCTTGAAGTGTTTGTAGTATCCGGTCACTATCACTGATCCAAGCATTTGGGTTAATATCTTTAATCCAAAACTCGGGAAAATTAAGTTTTAAAATATATTTTTGTAATCATAATCATTTCAACAAATATATCTTGATTTTTGTTTTATACATTCTTATAGGCAAGATCTATGCTGCAGATAGAGGGCTGTACAAAGGTAAGTGTACCCCTAAGAAACTATTTCAAAATGTCTCTTTTCTAGATAATTAAGACATCTTAAACTATACATTCATTAAGAAACTTTTATTAAACAAATTACAACCACTTTCAAACATTTTTATCAGGCTGGAATGAAAACATTAATTAAAAATTAAAATGTGCAAAAGTGAACCTTTACATTTAATATTTGATGACTCCTCTTTTTGAGGTCACAACTTTAACCAGTCTTTCTTGATAATTTTTAAGATGTTTCTGGCAATAATGGGTATCAGTTTTTGATCATTCTTCTTGGAAAAATTCCCACAACTGCTCAATATTAACTGGGTTTATTGCCTGTACTGCCCCACCACCCTTTTTAATTGGAATCAGATTTTTTTAATTGGGTTTTAAATAATAATAATAATAATAATAATAAATGACTTGGCTATTCCAAGACTTGAAATTAATTGAAGCCACCCCCCCCCCCCCCCGCAGATTTTGATGCTTTGGATCATTGTCCAGTTGCAAACTCCTATCTTAACCTTAATCCATCTTTCATACTCACAGGAAGACACTCAAAATTGCTTGGTATCTTGCAGAGTCTACTGTGTTATCAATGTGTACTATTTTGCCTGTTCCAGCTTCAGTAAATTGTTTCTCCCCAAAAGTTCTCATTTGGTCTCATCTAAGCATAAAACGTTTTGCTAGAACATGAGTTTTGGTATAGTTGAGCTGAGCTGTTTGTGCTTTTGCATAAGTAGTGCTTTTTGTCTAGGCATTCTGCCATGAAAATCGGCATCATTCAGATTTTGCTGCACTGTAGATGTATGCACATTGATTCCAACATTGGCCAGGAGACTGAGAACTGCAGAAGGCACTGCAGGATTTGCCTGGACTTATATATATATATATATATATATATATACATACTTGTTCTTGCAGTTATTTTTTGCAGAGGCTGCTTCTTGATTGCAGATGCCATCATACAAAAGTCAATCCATTTATAAATAATTTGTCACATGGTGAAAATGTGCACTCCATTGTTTTGATCGTTTTTCTTTTTACTAGCCTACTCCATTATTATAGACTTCAACTGTGATTTTTAAAAGCTTCAGGAAGTTCTTTTTATCTTGGCATTTTTAAAAAAATATAGTCTTTAATCTGCACCCTTTTGTATATATGAGTTATATTGACAATAACACAGCTTGGAAAAAAAAAAAAATTAACAAGTACCATTTAATTTTTTGAACATGCACAAAATTATTTACAATGGAAACTATGCAAAACAAATTAGAGTATAAATGTAAGGGTTCACCTACTTTTGCACATCTTAATTTTTAATAAATATTTTTATTTCAGCTTGATATAAATTTTGAAAGCAGTTGTAATTTGTTTAATAAAGCTTTTTCTTAATGAATATATAGTTAAAGATATGTTGATTATCGAGGCGGGGGGAGAAATTTTTTTTATTTTTAAAAAATATCTTGGGGGTTCACTTACTTTTGCACAGCCCTGTAGAATGATCTATAGACATGTACAAACTATTTAATTCAGTTGAAAATGTTATTAGTTCTCACCACCCTATTATGGATAATAAATTCCATACTCCTGCCTATTCTTCAACAAGTCTATATGATGCCTGTGACTATACATGTAAACAAAAACCAATACAGATTAAGAGCGACAAACTACCGTCTAGAAATAGTTCCAGTGAGAATATTCTGATTTGATTAAATACCAGCAATGTGAGATTTTACTTAAGTAACCTTCATTGGTTATCAAATTTTAAACTGAATTCATAATATAGATGGGGAAGGGTGCATATGACAATGAACAAAATATAATTAAAACAATTAACCTATTGTCATTAATCCACATGCTTTAGATAATGAACAATACACAAAAGGTCAATATGTCATTTTGTTCATTTCTAACAGGCTTTCAAAAATAGTTATGGCTTATTTTTAAATAATATTGAGAGAGAGAGAGAGAGAGAGAGAGAGAGAGAGAGAGAGAGAGAGAGAATTCTCATAATTTGATCAATCTGAAGAAAAAGAGGACATTCTAAATATCATCAAAAGTGGTTTTAATCTGAAATAATATCTAAATATAACAATACTTGTTTTGTAAATCCTCAGTTGGGTTTAGGAGCAATTAGGATAGCAGGAAATGCATTTGGCACTTCAACAATGCATGGAATGAAAAGAACCATGTGAAGGAGTCTCTTAAGCATGATATAGAAAAAGTATTAACCCAAGTTGGTAAAAACAGTTTGTTTCATTAATGCTTAAGGCCACTTGGATTTGTCAATTAGATCGATCTCTCTCTCCAATATAATACAGTTTTTATTTCATGTTCTAGATAGCCATTTGTCATTGGTATAGGTTTTGCTCTGCCACTCTTTGACAAATGTATAACCATAAGAAGCTTTCTTGCTTTGTTTTTTCTTTTAACTTGTAATTTACAGATGCTTAACTGTTTACACATTAATAAGATTTTTTCCATTGTGTAAAGGTAAAAAAAAAGAAAAAAAAAGAAAGAAAACATTCCCAAATAGACATTAATCAAAACCCTGACATTTACAGCATTTTTCAAAATATTTGTTATTTCCAACCAAACAAAAACAAACTTCTTGACTAACAAGTTCATTGCTTTTAAATATTAAAAAAAAGTTGTATATAATTTTAATGTTATTAAGTGTGGGGTGGGGGTGGTTGTCTAAAAAAGTAAAAATGAGAATTTCTCATTTTTTTTTTTTAACAAAACAAAATGTCTTATATTTGGCTATGGTAAACTGAATGATATTAAATTGTAACATCATGAGATAGCAAAATTACTGCTTTACCAGATTTGTTTATTTGCATTATCTCCTGTTAATAAACAAGGGAGATCAACTGATAGCCTATGTGCTCTGAAAGCTACATTAATATTTTCTTTAATCATGTTAAGAGTTATACATCAATCTCAGATGTATTATTGGTCAATGTGTGAATGGTTAATGAATTTATGATACTCAAATTATTATTTGACTAAAAATTTACACAGGTTATATAAACAGTGAAACATTCAAACACCTGATGGGAAATTGTTTCATATAAAATTAAAAAAATTTAATTAAATAATTAAAACAAAGAAAATTAAACATAAGAGAAACTGTAAAAAAGCAGGAGATGTAGAAGCAGATTTGGGCTCCTCATTTACAATTTATTTTCTACATGTAGATTGTAAATTTCAGTGATTTTCTAAGCAAAGCTTAGATGTGGCACAAGGCCGAAAGTATGGGGCACCCAGCAAGGATCGAATTCACTACTTAATTGTAATGATTTTAGTGAGGCAAGCTTGTTAAACATTTACATCATGTTGGCCACCCCTTTACATGTACATTGTAGATTATAATGCAGGTATCTTTACAAATCATTACAAACTGCAATATGAATCAAAGCTTATAAAAAGTTCCCCCTCCTCAAAAACAAAGTAGTGGTTCCCCTGAGATGAATCCTTCTAGAGAGCCAGTGAGGTTATATCAAACAAATAAACAAAGTCTGAAAAGCTTTGTGATTTACATACACTTATAGGTCAGACAAAGAGAGGAAATCCACTCTTTTCTGTGTTGAGAGAAAGAGATTGGGTAGGGGGTGGTATCTGATAATTTTCAGAAGGGGAAGATGAAGCATACGAGCCACAGTAGATAGCACACTGGAGGAGGCGAAATGGCAACGTGACTGAGGAAAGATTGGGTGGGGGAGGTTAATCAGTTGGGGGTTTAAGAGGAGTGGAGAAAAAGGATTGGGAATGAAAATGTTTTGAAAGGAATAGGGAAGCTGAAAAACATTAGGGAACACAAAAAAAATTGTATAGTTAATTTTTATTTTATTTTAAATACACTCTTTTAAAAGAAATTTATGTAAATTTTGACAATTCTTAGACAATGAGTTCTCCAATTATGGTAAATATCACACCACAAGAATATTTGAGTTTAATAGAAAAAATACTACAAGTAAAGGACAGAACAATGTTTTATTACATTATTTAAAAAGCACAAAACGTCCGTAAATATTTTTGTTTTTATAAAGATTTGTGAAAAGACAAAGCGTCATACTTTTTGAGTGATTATATGAAACGGTAAAAAAAAAATTCTTAGTAAACCGATAACACAAACTTGACGGTAACTATACTTCCTACTAGAAAATGAGATGCACAGATAGATTTCCAGTCATGGGGAGGAGGAGTGGGGGAGAAGAAAATGAGTGTAGATGGGTGGTTGGTTATACACATAGTATGAAATTACGACAACCATGTCAAAATATCAAATAACTGGCAGCTGTAAGGACATGCCTGCTGCTACACACAGCTGACTTATCGAATTAAGTTAGGAACATTGGTATACACATGCATACACACAAATCTGGTTGGTTAGCAAAGAGAGAAAGTGAATAATGAGAACAGGGAGTTAGAGACAAAAACGAATCATCATCATCATTACTCTAGTAAGGTGACAAAAGAGGTAAATGAAAAAAAAAAATCTACAAGCAATGTACTTTTGTTGCCGAAAGCTACTGCTTCAAACACTTTTTTTTTTTTTTTTTTATTAAATATGCAAGTCCCATGATCTCAAATGTTATGATTGCCACATTGTATGTGGGTCATAAAGACATGGATTTATTTTCTGTATTCACAATTAGATTTTTAGTCTATTTTGAACAGGCAAAGAGTTTAACAGATAAAAAAATAAAAAAATAAAAAAATAAAAAAAACATTAGCTGTTACATGAAAAAATTCAATGAGATTCTTTCTGAAGAAAACTTTCTTGTATCTGTGCATGTAAAATCAAATCAGTTGGTTAGATTATTTTACCAAATTTTTTTTTTTTTTTACTGTTGAAATGTTTAATTTTATTAAAATAAGACATGTATGTAAGCAACTAAAAAAAACAAATCACAGTGGGAGGGCTAGATAGTGGTGGTGCTTAAGTCCATTCATAATCACTGAATCTGAACTAAAAAAAATACCCCTTAAACTTGTCCAGAAGCGGTTACGTTCATCTGAGTGAACATAACATTTCTAACATGTCAATTTCGTTGTGTTGTGATATATGTTCTTCCCTAAAATCAGAATTAGGTTCCATTCCAACAGGAACAGTTTGAATATAATTACATCTAGTTGTCTGTTAACAGAATCAATGAATTATTTAAAAAAAAATTAAAAAACAAAAAAGAACTCATGCAAAATTTGATGAGCCAGAATTTTTGACAATTCTATAATAATAATAATAATAATAATAATAATAAAAACAAAACAAAAAACTGATTCTATGAGACAGCCATTTGCAGCATCAGATACTTTTTTTTCTTTCATCTTCATAAATTTACCTTCCCATGCTTTACTGTTACCATGGTGACCAAACAAACGACATTGAAAGACCATTATCCCCAATGAAATAGATATTGTAGATTTGTCAAATTATCAGTTTTAAGAACTAATTATCACCATATACAAACATTCTATTTGGATTGACAAAACTTGCATTTGAGTATTTCTATTATTGAGAAAGAAAAAACATGTCAAAATTAAGTGAAAATTTTACTCAGCTTCTTTGCCCAATGAAGTCATTTCAGGTAGTTCAACTGCTCATGGTCAATGATTAGTGCCGTTGATGATATAAACTTATAAGCAAACAGCAACATTCACAAGAAGGTAATTTAGTACTATTCCTTTTCCTTCTGTATATATTTATAATATACAGCATCTGTATTTATCATACAAAAGAAAGAAAGGTAGCCAAAACACTTGAGATTTACTGTGTGTGTGTGTGTATTAGAGAGTAGGAATGTCTTTTGGGAGATAAATGAACTTGAAAACTAGAAAAGAATTTTCTCAGTTAAACCTCTCAAGAGTAAGAAAAAGCTGAGTTCTTCATATGCATGGGATATTTGACGAGAACCACATTTTTCTTTTAATCAGTTCAGGCCAAACAAGGCAACAAAGCCACTAAAATGCAAGAGTTACTGAGTTTGAGAGGACACAAATATAAGAACAAAAATTAAGGAGAAAGAACAATAAAAGAATAGATATTACATCACAAGATAATGATTGACATTGATCTTCAAAAATTTAAATGCAAAATTGGCTGAAAAGCAAAGAAGCTGGATGAGTTCTACAAGCGAGAAGTGAATGAGAAGAAACTTAGCATAGAATTTAGGGTTACAACTATCCATTTCAACTGTAAAAGGATCAGATCATACTTCTACCCTTGGCCAACTTTTATATATGCGGTGACTTCAATGTTCACCAAAAAGAGTGGTTAGTTCACTCTAACAAAACTGATGAGGAAGGCAAATATTTCAGAGACTTCTCCATCATTTATGAACTAATCCAGATCATTGATGAACCACCCAAGTTCTGGATGCAACAGGACAGCGGGCAAACCACCTCAACACTTTACTGCTTAAAGAAAAATTTTCCAAGCATGTGGAAGGTGACAAGAAGTCCAGCCTTCAATAACACAGATAAACTGATTATCTCCTTTCCAGTAAAAACCCATCAGTCCCCTTAGTATCATCAATAAAATTTTCAACAAGGTCATTTAGCCCCTGAATAGGAAAAACCTCTTGTGTGACAAGCAGTATGGTTTTTAATCAACCCAATTCACTGCTGACAACTACTATTGCACACAGATATAGACTCTTGAAGACATACATACCACAAGGATCATATAGCATAAGATATCTCGAAGGTCTTTGGCAGGGTATGACACAAAGGTTTTCTACACAAACTCTTCAGCTATGGAATCACTGGAAGAGTTTTCTCAATTGTTAAATCATTCCTAACAGGTAGATCTCTGAAGGTAGTTATTAATGGCCAATCTACAGAGGCTCATGTGGTCAATGAAGGCATCCCCAAGGGGTCATTTCTCAGACCAACCCTCTTTCTGATTTATATAAATGATCTACTTAAGAATATACTACGATCATTTGTAAACATCTATGCCAATGATATATGAGCACCCCTCCAAAAGTTTTGATGATTAGAGATTGGCAGTTGACCTCTTTCAATCTAACATTAACTTCCCAGTGGGGAGAAAACCAAACTGGTTACATTCTACTATAACCAGTTCAGAACAGATGTCCCGTATTGTGAAATAATACTCGGCCTCAGATTCACACCTTACCCTGGAACAAAGATGCAAGTAAAATGATCGGCTCCCTGTACCATTTCAGCAAGTAGCCGACTCCTCATTTAGGTTATTCCAGTCTTGATAGAGTTCAAGAGTGCCTCAGAGTCCTTGTTGGGGAAGAATTATTTTCCACCTACCAACCTATCACAGTCAGGATGTGGCAAGTCTCTCACTACTACCATAGAAAGTGCTTGAAAGAACTGCACTGCCTGGTTCCACCAGGTCTGACTTTCACGACTAGGACTTGTCACGCCACTAGCATAGTTGCAAACCACCCACACTCCCTCCACATCCTATCAGTGAGAAATAAGTTTCACTCAAATAACTTCTTCCAGTAAACTACAGAACAGACTCCCAATACTATAATCTTGACCTGTTCAAGTCTAGGGTCAACCGTTATCTGCTGCTCCTATCCATATAAACTATCCATTAATGTAAATCCTCAACCTTGATTGTCCTTGGACCTTGTACAGTGTGAGCCATACTGTTAAGAAAAAAAATCTAGTACTATGTTTAAATTCATAAAGTCTAGATACCAAAGAACAGTTATCATGAAAATATTTGTGATAGAAAAGGCATGGTATTTGATTATGATGTTAATTTTGTTGCATGATCACCTACAGTGTTTATCTTTCAAGAAATTTGCAGTAAGTTTGTGTCACATAGGACATCAAAGGGAGCTGAACTTAACAGTTTAATTCCTTTGGGGGTTTCATAATGGATAAAAGCATCTACTCAATTGTGAGAATGGCTTAGAAATTGCAGAGCTACAATAGGCCTATATATTAAAAATTTATCAAGTGTCTCTGGAATGTTTTACTAGAAATTTCATGTAAGTAACCATTTGTTAATTGGTACATTATCAGATTTAAAATAGTAACATTAATCTGCATAAACCTATAGGAAATAATGCACACTTTTTTTCATGACTTATGAAAACAACATTTACAAGAGTTATGAAATATGAAAGTTTTTTGAGAGCAGATCAAATGTTACCATTAATCAGAAGAATTTTTATAGCTGTCGTAAAATCTACCTAACAATAAGTCACATTGAGATACAAGATTTTCTGGTATAAATAGCAAAACTGAAGGTTTTCAAGTTTCAACTCTTTTGGGGAAACAGACACACACAGGTAAGCAAAAGTGAGAAAAAAAACTATCATTTAATAACATCTGCACTATCTCCCAACAAGAAAATGTTGTAGGAATTATAACCTCAATAGCAATAATTTGATCAAACATAAAAATGACATGTAAAGTTGTTTACATGTTCTCTCTGTTCAAACAAGTGATTCCTCTCAACAGGATGTTGAGTCAAAGTTTGGGGGAAGTGGGTTGGGTTAAGAACTTTTCAGCACAGCCTCAAATGCATGTATACACAAACCCCATTTTATATTTCCATTGAACAAAAGCTCATAATATTGCAACAGTCAAAATTGGGTTGTTAATATAAAACTAGCTGCTTACCTGTCCTAGGAATTTCCTGCTTAAATATAAGTCTTTTGTCACTTTATTGATGTACACAAAAGAAAACTGACTTTGCTGTTGGCGTGGAAGTATTTTCTCAAAATAGTATCACCATTTGTTTTTTTTTGTTTTTTTACATGCTGCATTTTAAGAATATACAATTTTTAGATTTTTTTCTTTTATATAAGATGCACCAGATATACCGTTAGCAGTCCATAAATGGAAGATGACCATCTTACACATGTACCAAATTATAACATTCACATTTCTATTTCAGATTGAAAGGAGCTATGTTAATGCACTCAATCTGATAAAAAAATTAAGTATATTGTGCTCATGGTACTAGCCACAGGTCATGGTGACATTTCCAGATTTTTAAAGTGTCTAGTTGAACAGATGGAATTACAAGTGATTCTAGAGTACCCAAGTACATGTCTATGATCCTTGGCATCTAGAACAAGGGTTGAGATAAGCCATTCAAATTCTTTCTGGATCTCAGGGTCAATGCCATCACTTGCATTGAGGTGCTGGATATTGTGATCAATCCCTGAATTGGAGAGGGTGTCATATACAGGCCATTGTCCCCCAACACAACAACAACATGGTCACATGACTCAAGAATAGTTGACAGAATTTTTATGATTGTTACTTTCAACATTAGACTTCCTAGCTCAAGTGATTTGAAACATTTAGACTTTGAAAACTTCACATGCATTGATAAAAACAAGTGATTCCCGGGTTAGACTATTATAATTTAGGTAATATAGAAACATGTTCCAAGAACATGTGATAAATACATACATTGACAAATGGAAGGAGAATATCATTGACTTTGGCAATTCTTATTCCTTATACACATAAAGCTAAAGAGGCATTAAGGCATAATTGACCAATGATTCTAAATGTATGAAAATTTGCAGAAATAGCTCAAAGGCAAAAAGGATTTTGTTTCTTTAGGTGCCAAATTTCAGGCTAGAAGTGGTCATAGCTGCATTTTAAATATTGAAGTAGAAGTTACAAAATTTTTTTTGCCTAGAACAGAAATTGTAGTGTTACAGATTGTTTTTGTCAATTATGGTTAATTAGCAAAATGAGTAATTCTCTGTCCTAACAATATACTGAATGAAGCAAAATTAACTTTTATTGATTAAAAAAAACTAATTTAGAATCAATGAGAACACAAGAAATAAAGAACATAAAAACAATAGAGTTTCATGTATTTGAACATACACAAAAAAAAAAAAATTCTTTAGAAATTTAGAATAAATTTCAGTGCTGGCATCAAACTATTTTATTGTATAATTAAAACTATTTTAACAGTAAAATGATTAATTTACTATTTTTAATACATCTTGCTTAATATGAAAAAATAAGTGGTCTCATATAAAAGAACAGTTTGTTACATAATTACATCAATTTTGAATTTTTTTTTTTCAATTGGAGTAGATAGACTAAACTATTGCCCAGTTCACGCTCCACCCACATCTATTGAACAGGTGAAGAGGCTCATCCCTTGTTTCCTGTTTGGGATGTAGTTTCAGTATCAAACAAAAATTGGTAGTGTTATAAAATTATTTACAAAAGTTTTTGTAATTAGCCTTTAATATACCTTACTTTATTCTTATTTTAGTATAATACCATTAAAATACTTTAACAAATCTCATGTGCTGTTATTACTGTGCAACAGTAACAATAAAAATTAAATTGAAACATGTATATCAGATATGATTTAATATGCTAGAGATCTTTTTTTTTTTTTTAAATAATCATATCACCCCGAGCAAGGTGGTAACACCACTGATGTGCAGGGGGCTACGTAAGAGTGAAAAGACTGGAAAAGAGAAAGCCGGGAACCACATCCTAAACAGGGAACAAGGGATGAGCCTATATATATATATATATATATAAATGATTTTCTGCACTATTGTAAGAACTGCAACCTTGAAACTTCTGAATCTCGTTTCTTATGTCTTTGTCTTTTGTCTAGGAGTGTATCAAATTTGATTAAAATTTGATCAAATTTGATTAAAATTGAACCACTCCTTCTATAACCAGATTTTTTCGATTATTGATTTTCGATATTTATCGGAGGGTACCTTGACGCAAAACCTAACTAAGAACACTCGCAGATGCTTAGAAAGTGCTCAATATATGTTTAAAGGGAAATGAAGCTCAGTCAGTTATGCTACCATGGTTCCGACCTTTTCAGTTTTATCAGGCAAATTGCCTGACAAAAGAAAAAAGTTGAAAATATGGTAGCATAATCATCAGATCTTCCATACACACACAAAAAAGCACCCTGCATATAAAATTTGAAACTATATTTCAATAGGTCAGAATCTTTTGCAATATTTCTCTCCAGTTTTTAGAGTAAAAAAAAAATACATAACTTAGGTGAATTTTCCTCCCCCTTTCATCTTTTATTATCTTTCTTTTTCTAATTTCTTAGAAACTGACTTGCTAAGAACATGTTGAAGAATGTTATATTTTCATGTAGTAAACTTTATGAACAAAAAACAATTACATCCTGATTGTTGTTAAGCCTATTCAAATTCATTATTAACCAATAATTAACTTTGTATCATGAAAGACATTTTTAAACACGCAAAAAAAAAGATGAATAGGTAAGTGAATACAAAGTGAAAAGGAAACTTCTTTTATAGAAAATAATGAAAATCTTTTCAGGCCTATTTTGATAAGATCGTGAAACATTTAGAGCAATGCTAAAATCTTGAAACTTTTGTATTGAAACAAAAATAAAGTAAATTTTGGAGGTTGGAACAAAAATCTTCACACATATTGTATTAGTTCTATATAATCTACATAAATACATTTGAAACATATACCAAATCTTTATTGAATAAAACAACATAAAAATTGTTGTGTTTTTACCAAGCAGTGGTGAATCTTATTTTAACAAGTGTTTTGTAAGTATTTTGAAATTATTTAGCATGTTTCAAGTTATATGCCAAGTTTTAGCAAAATCTGAAACAGTAATCTTTGGAGAATGCAAAATATAAAAAAAAATCTTGCAAAAATGTTGTATAATTAACATTTAGTTTTATTACAGCATTTATATTATTGATTTCAACATTATTTTGAAGTTATTTCATATAGAAGAATTTTGTAAATCATTGTTAACTTAATTATCTTTAATAGCTCTATCAACCATTAATTTGATGTTAAATAAAAAGTTATCAATAAAGGCTTCAAGAAAATTGATGACATTTTAACATTTAAATATAGAAAGAAAAACAGAAACATTATTTATTGCTGTAGATTCTTTGTGCAGCATAGAGTTGCCACAGCTATACCAAGTGGTGATATGTTTGTTTTTTTTTTTGCAGGAAGTAGAATTTTACAGGTTTGGGGTGTTAGACAAAAACAGAATCCCTTTGCAGGTTTAAAGGTACCCAACAGCACAGCTATTTATGCAACTGGAGAGAGGGTATAAAATTTGCCTCTTGCAAGAGAATTAGCACAAAATGTCACATCTGAAGTTTGAACCATTTACAGAGTCCATTCTCAATGCCATTAACTGTTAATGGATTTGTTATATAGTAAAAAGTAACAGGTTCAAAAATTCCTTTTTAATTAGTCTGTTTATAATTTTTTAAAGAATCAGATGTTAGCTATATGAAAAAAAAGTATAGAACATTTTAATCAAAGAATCTTATGAATGTTCACTGATAAAGTGCAAGCATTTTTTATTTTTGTAGAAAAAGAAAGTACAATCCTCATGGGCAAGGCCAAGAAGCAAAATAAAACAAACTTGCTTTGCAATTTCAAATGTTCATACTTCCCAATTACAAGTTATAAGTAAAATCAAAATTTATTTAGAAAGCAGACAAGACATTTTTATAATTTTTTTAAAATAAACTTAAAGTCTTATTGAACAAAATATTAAATGATAATCTTACAGGCTATATTGTTTGGCATGGCTTCATGAATAGGTACGTATGGCTAAATATATTAACAGAGACAACTGCATAGCTTTATGTACACAGGCATTAAAAAGTAATATCAAAACTGCTTGCAAATGATTACAGATGAAAAAAAAAACATTAAAAATAAAAAGGAGAAAAATATATCTAAGAAGATGGTAAATTTTTTCTAATGTGCAACATCAAACATTGAAATGAAGTCACTGTATTTTTCTTGAATCTCAAAGAATTAAAATTTTATCATGACTGCATCAGAAGCTATGTTGCATGTGCATATATCCTGACTGCTGGAAACCTTCTAAATTATGCTTTCGCTTTTAAAAAGTGGGGGGGGGGGAGGGGGAGAAAAAAAAAGAAGCAAATAAAGATTTTTGCCCACTGCTTAACCATATTTCTGTGATGATGCTCTAGGTTCAGTGAAAAGTCACTTATGACTTTGTATTTTTGTTGCAGGGAACCTCATTATGTACAATCGGATAATATGCAATTTTTTTGTTTACATTACTGTAGCTTACCTATTAAAGTTGTGTGAGTATAATCACAGGAGAAATTTACATCATTCTCTAGACAAGGTACAATATTACAAGTTTGATTTCAGTATTTGTAAGTAAGTTTAGAAAAAAAAATTCAAACTTTCAATCTACACATTTCTTTGTAGTACAGAGTATGGCAGAAATACCGCCCATAGCTTCCACATAATAAAATATTAGCCAGATGAAGACACCATTACCACTATGTAAGATATTTTTACCATACCCTGTATAATAATTAGGATAGAGAAATGTATAAAATGGTCACAATATTTGCACATGTACACATTATATTGCTTAATGAATTTGTGTACAAACTAATAAAATTAGGGAAGATAAATAAAAAATGAGAATAATTTCATTTCAAATATATAATAAAAGTCAAAAGAAATCAAAGATTGAAATATAAAAGTTAAAAATTTGAACCTTATCCAATGTTATCTCGGCTTCTTTTTCCTCTTCCAGAGCAAAATTACAGAATAATCTTATTATGTAACATTAATGCCAAACTGGACATTGTTTCAGTACAGGTTTGATCTATTTGGAAGTTGGGGGCAGAACTAGTGATAAAATTACTGCACTTAATAACATTTCTACTAGATTAACCACTTAAAAGTGGCTGATGAGATATCTCAAAAGAAATGTCTATGTTCTGGATACACTTATTCTGACAGTGAATTGGATAGGGATTCAAGATAATTTTACTCAGAGATGAAGGCAGTGAAAGTAATGAATGTTCTGGAGTGAATAAGAGATATATTTGATTGATATTATCTCATACACTGACAAAATTTAGAAACTCAGGAGCTGGGGAATAAATACTTCACTAAAAATTTCAAAAATGCCTACAAAATAGATAAAGAAAAAGAGAATGGTAGATATATGGTTTGCATATTAAAAAATACTTTGAGATTACTTTATGGCAAAAAGAAAAAAAAGAAAAAAAAGAGAACAAAAAGAAAAAAAGGGAAAAAAGGGAAAAAAAGAAAAAAGGGAAAAAAAGAAAAAAGGGAAAAAAAGAAAAAAGGGAAAAAAAGAAAAAAGGGAAAAAAAGAAAAAAAGGGAAAAAAAGAAAAAAGGGAAAAAAAGAAAAAAAGGGAAAAAAGAAAAAAAGGGAAAAAAAGAAAAAAAGAAAAAAGGAAAAAAAGAAAAAAGGAAAAAAGAAAAAAAAGGGAAGAAGAAAAAGAACAAAGGGGGAAAGGGGGGAAAAGGGGTGGAAAAAAGGGTAAGCATACAGAAGTCAATATACAATGCTTCAAGGCCAGACCAGATAAACGTTTGTTACTATTTATTGTCTAGCAGATAAATTCTCTCTCAATTTAAAAAGAAAAAAATTAAACAGTCATTGTATAGGGTTTTTAAACCCTATACAATGACTGTTTAATTATATAAAATCAATTTTTTTTTCTTTCATTAAATGTATTTTTTTCTGTCTGTAATGTAATCTCAGATATAGATTTTAAATATTTAGTAATAATTTATAGTACCTAAAGTAAACATTAAAATGGATAGGTATATAAAATTTAACATTCCCCTACCACAGAAAATTTAAAAAATTAAATTAAAAATTAAACTGATAGCAATCAATTAAAATTAAACAAGTGGAATGACAGATGGTTCTGCACTGTCTACATAGAATTACTCAGTCATGCACACAAAATATATTGTTTGGCATGTCGTCTAGGGTGGTTCTAGGAAGTAATAAGCAATGAAAGCACTTCTTACAACAAAGTCTGAAGATCACTGTCAATATCTACACAGTGATTAAGCTCTGGATATCAAAATTGAGAAGGTGGCAGTATATGTTCTAATAAGACTGGAGGTCTTTTCTACATGTAGCTGGCTGAAGATTTTCATAACCATTTCAAAATCAACATGTGGTGTCCTATCTTGCCTGATTTCAATCTTCTGGATGATTATACCTAAAGGAGATCGACCTGCAGCTGTACAATACCGAGAGTTTGTTAAAGGCTGTCATTGTGGACATGATGACCAACATGGTAACCACCCAATTCAGGTAGTTTCCAAGATAATTTCATTGAAAAAGTATTTTAGAACAATGTGTGTTTGTGGAATGCAGATATTGGGTTAGAAAGAAGGTTAAATTAATAAAAAAAAAAGGGTGGGGTGAATAAAAAAAAAAATGCGCACTTTCAAAGGCATCAGTTCTTTTGCAGATGAAACCTTAACTGAAGAACTACACTGGTGTTTAAATAGGTAAGTAAAAAAGAAATTAGCAAATATACTGTTTGGAGAAGGAGAGTTTTGTATTTTTAACTTGCACCAACCACTTGGTGATAGAGCAATAATTTCTAGCCAAATTTAAGGTTGCGGTTAAAAGTTTTTCAGATATAGATAGGTCTGCCCATTGAATGGTCAGTGCATATCCAAAAGTATTGTTTATAGAGCTCAAATTCATTCAAATGATAAATTTTACATTGGAACTATTTCTAACAAGTGGAAGATAAGATTTAACAACCACATGTCTTTAAACAACAGTAAATATAGCAAAAGCTGTATTAAATACAGCTTTATCCATACATTATTTGAAAATTAAAAAACAATAAGAACCCAATGATTACCTGGAATAAGTCCAAACATTACAGTGGAAAAGGAAATAAATGTAAGAATCCAAATTTGCTTAATAAAAGTGATTTAATGACCACATGGTGTCATAGAAAAAAAATACTTAACCCACATTTGCCTATTTATTATTTTTATCTTAATTTCAAATTTAAATTTTTAACATGTAACTGTAGAATATTTAAATTTTCAATCTTGTTATTAAAAAAGCGGTAATATAGCTTTTAAGATTTAATTCCCATGAACACCGAGTGAATTTAAAATTCAAATCTATTAAACTGTCAGTTTGAAATATGCACCTGATGAATGCATAACACATGAAACAGTCATGCAATAGATGTTGGACAATATGTATACTTATATATATATATATATATATATATAATACAGCTCTGTAACACCTGAATAATAATACAATACATATGTATATTTTTTAAATTTATGTCACGATATATATGTGTGTGTGTGTGTGTGTGTTATCTCCACTAAATCACTGAAAAACAATATAGTATAAGAAAAAAGGCACCGAAATTAAAAAAAATACTTTTTCCATAAAAATGTTTGTTTTATTAAGAGGAAAGGTTTGTTTTTTTTTTTAATCCTAACACATTCGAAATTTTAGTAAAAAATATCATTTTAATTTTTGTTTGTGGGTAACCAAATCATTATCAAAGTTTACAATAGAAAATGTAATATTATATAACTCAGTTTTTTTCCGGTGTAAAACACAATTTTGGAAATCCTTGTAAAACATCAAATTGTTGGATTTTAATGAAACTTTCAGAAATTATTCACAAATGAATGTAATTATTTTTTAAATTACTATTTTTAAAGAATCTTGGTAAATATATATATATATATATATATATATATATATATATATATATATGTATTATTTTTTTTTCAACCTTTTGGTCCTTTTCTGAAATCTGCTCCAAAAAGTAAGATCAAAAATTTACTAAAACTATGAATTATTCAATTAGATAAACTTTTAATTGCTTTAATAAATAAGTTAAGGACATTATAGTCTGAAGAAAATTTTTTTGATTAATAATGAAATTTTAAAAAAATATTTTAACTTTTTTTTTGTTTTTTGTTTTAATAATTTATAAAGTTTTTAAAATATTTCAAAGACTTGTAGATGTTAATTTTTTAATTTTGTTTTCACTATAGACACTTAGCTTATCTTAACTGTTGTCATGTGTCAAATCATAGGGGGGGGTAAGAAAGATCCATGATAAAATAGTTTCAGTCTAAATTTCATGTTATAAGTAATACTTTTGTAACTTTAAATTTGCTAATTCTCCAAAAATAATGTTTCAAATGTAGATTTTATTATTTCAAGATTTTTAAAACCGAGAATTAACTTTTGTTTACAAAAACATCAAGCACAAGAATGTCTGAATTTTTTTTTTTAATCTCAAAATTTTAGATTACAATCAATGTTTGAAATACACCACAGCATTTTGCTTACTGGAAACAGTAAATTTAATTATTTAACTTTCAATTAAAACTGAAATAAAAGTTTCAAGAAAATTTAATTTAAAAATTATCAAAAATAAGTAGAGGTATATATTATAGAGGAAGCTGCATAAATGAGGTGGATTTGTGTTGTATCAAATCCCTTTTCAAGTGTAGTTATCTTAATCAAAAGCTTCAAAACAATAAGATGTGAAAGCAAAAAGATAAAAATGTTTGTGCTCAGCTACAGAAAAAAGAAAACTTTGTCCAAAAACAAACAAGAATAGATCAAGTAGGCAGAAAATTCAAAACAATAAAAAAATGACAAGAATGGATAGTAGACCGTGCATGTAAATTTATGCTTGAGTTTTTGCTAAGTTAGCAAGAAAATATCAATGTTTTGCATAGGATCGGAAAAAGAAAAAGGAGTCAGTAGAAAAAAAAAGTAGCTTTTAACCTGTTTGTTTCCACTGGTAATGGGGATCACTATAAAGATTTCTTTTTGTTTTTATTTTTTGAAATGGTTGATAGAGCAGGGACAGAGAAAAGAAAAAAAAAAAAGTTTTTACTCACTGCTGTGTTCTTGGTTTATTTTTTTCTGCTTTTGTCTAGGTTCCATCATTTACTAGTTGTCTCACTGTGATACCACTAAAGTTTTATTGTTTTGCATAAAACGGTAAGGTATTGAGTGTATCGATCGATTTGAAACTAAGTTAAAAAAAAAACAAAAAAAACCCCAAATCTACAGACTTAGGCAAGCAACAATGAAGGAAAAAAGAGAAAAAAGGATAAGGTGATTTCAGACACTTCTCTTGGATTAAATATTGGCACCTCCACTAATTTTAGATACCAATGGTCTAAAATTAATTTTTATAAATAAAAAAAAGCTTTTTAGGTACCTCCACTCATTTTTTATACTTAACTTTTAAAATAAAGTTTTCTTGAAACTTATTTTAGTTTTAGTTGAAAACTAAATGATTAAATTTACTATTTCTAGCAAGCAAAATACTGTGGGTATTTCAAATGGAAATATTGATTGAAATCTAAAATTTTGAGATTGTTTTTCAATTTTTTTTCTTTTCAAGTTTTTAGTCATTTTTAGGCAATTGAAACACTTGTAAACTAAAGTTAATTCTGAGTTTTAAAAATCTTGCAAAAATAAAATATACATCTGTGAAACATTATTTTTGGAAAATTAAATCTAAAGTTAAACTAATCTGATTTACACAAATATTACTTATTTAAAGCATGAAATTTAGAATAAAACTATTTCTTAAACAGTTTTGATCTTTCTGACCCCCTCCTCCATGATTTGACAGCTGGCAAGGTAAGTGTATCACGACCAGAATTGACAAAATTGTCTAAATTTTTCCTGTAAGAGGAAGAAACCATAAAACATATGACCTTTAATGTACACACAGAAATTACCTTATTAAAAAAAAAAAAAAAAAAAAAGAAAATTTAAAATACATACACACACACACACACACACACACACACACACACACACACACACAAAATGATTTAAAAGTATGAAGGTTCAGCAATTTGTATTAAACTTTCCAATTTCGATTAGCAAATATTTAGTAAATTTAATCTTCACTTAATACCCCAAAACCAACAAATCTTTGAAGTATTTTAAAAAATATTTTTCAATAACTTTGAATTATTATAACGGGGGTGGGGGTGGGATCTAATAACAAAACTAATTATCAAACAAAATTTCTTAAAATATCATGAATTTACGTGGAGGAGAGTAACAGATATAAAAAAAAAAAATTTTTACCATGATTTTTTAGAATAAATATTTAAAAAAAATAATTCATTTTTTAATCCTGAAAGTTTCATTAAAATCCGACAATTATTTGATTATTGGAAGACCTTCCAAATTAATGTTTTTCACCAGAAAAAACTGAGTTATGTAATATTACATTATCCATTGTAAACTGTCATAATGATTTGGTTCCCGCAAATGATATACAAACAGGTTTTTTTAACAAAATTTCAAACCTTTTAGAAAGGATTAAATTTTTTTTTATAAATAATTAAAAAATGCTTCGATCTTTCTTCACAATAACAAACATGGAAAAAAGTTCATTTTTATTTAGATAACTCCACTAAATTACCACTCCAAAAAACAGCATAGTATGAATAAAAAAAACCCTAAAATTAAAAAAAAACTTTTTCCATCAAAACATTTATGATATTCTTAAAAGGGAAAATTAAAGCATTTCTTTATTATTTAAAAAACAATTTAATCCCTTCTAACATGTTTGAAATTTTGGTAAAAAATCTTGTTTTGATTTTAGTAAGCAGTAACCAAATTGTTTTCAGAGTTTACAATGGAAAACATAATATTACATAACTTTTTTTCAGTGACAAACATTAATTTGGAAATTCTTGCAAAAATCAAATAATTGTCAGATTTTAATGAAACTTTCTGGACTTATTCACAAATGAATGGAATTATCTTTAAATTATTTAAAAAAATCTTGGTAAAAATATACTTTAAAAATTTTTTTTTTGTTTTACATCTGTTACCCACCCCTCCTCTACATAAATTCATGAAATTTTAAGAAATTAAATTTTTTTGGGAAAATTGGTTTTATTAGTTAAATGCAAGACTCATTGAGAAATGTAAATCATCTATTATGTTTTTTGAAATTTTTTTGCCTTTATTTCTGAAAATCTGCTCCCAATAATAATAAAAATGCAATATAACTGTAACATTATTTAATTTGATAAGCTTTTAATTGATTGAATAAACAACATAAATTAATGACATTATTAAAAATAAAAAAGGTTAATAATGAAATTTTACAAGAATTGTTTTCATTTTTTTTTTAATTGTAATAATTTATAAAGTTTCAAAAATATTTTTAAAATACTTCAAAGATTTGTTGGTGTTAGCTTAAAAACTTATTAAGCAAAAAATATACTTACTAATCAAAAATTTTTATACAAATCATCGTGCCTGCCTATTTTTAAAATAAGTTTTAATTTTTTTTGTGTGTGGTAATTTCTATGTGTAATTTAAAAGATCATGTGTTTCAGAGTTTCTTCTTACAGGGGAAAAAAAATTGTACAATAATGTCACTTGTGATCGCCATAAACTTATCTTTTCTGGCATTAGTGGACCTGTGATCACATTTCAAATAAGGTGGAAAGGTCAGAAAGTTCAATTCTGTTTAAGAAATAGTTTTATTCTAAATTTCATGCAATAGTAAGTAATATTTGTGTAAATCAGGTTAATTTAATATTAAATTTGTTAATTGTCCAAAAATAATGTCACAAATATATATTTTATTTTTGTAAGCTTTTTAAAAGCGAGAATTAACTTTTCTTTACAAATGTGCCGATCGCTCAAAAATGGCTGAAAAATTGAAAAACTAAAAAAATTTTAGATTCCAATTTAGTTGTAATTTCTGTTTGAAATATACCACAGTATTTTGCTTATTGAAAATAGTAAATTTAACTATTTAGCTTTCAATTAAAACTAAAATAAGTTTCAATAAAGCTTTTTTATCTTTAAAAATTCAATGTAAAATTTAGATATCAAAAATGAGTGTAGGTACCTATAAGTTTAAGGGTTTTTCTTCATAATGTTTTCTCAAGAGATTTAGTGGAGGTTATCTAAAACCAAAATTTCGAACGTACCAGTAAAGATTAGAAAATTTAATAAAATAAAAAAATATTTTAATTTTTAATCTTAATAATATCAAATATTTTGATAAAAAAAATGTATTTATTAAGTTTGGGACCTTCATGCTATGCTGTTTTGTTTTTGTTTTTGTTTTTTCTCTCTATGCGAAAAAGTGGAGGTACATACAACTTGCCTGAAATTCCCCACCCCAGAAAAGTCTTAAAAAATTACCAGAACCACCGACCACCCAAAACCGCGTTTCCGGTCTGGTTTGCTTTTCTTAGCATTTTACAGCAAAAACACACACACTGGTGATGCTGAGGAGTGGCTACGTTTTCGTGCGAAATACCAACCGCTTTTATTCATATACATTAAATAAATAAACGTACTAAAGCTACAATTAGTCATTGTCAGGCAATAGCAACAATAACAAACACTTAATGGTCGCCCAAGAGTTAACATCCTCTTCGGTGATGTTACGGAAGCCAGGGATTGGTGAAATTTATGCTTACATCTTTCCTCGGCTAACGCGATCGCAATGGGATTACACTTTGTTGCGCGCGAAGTGAGAGGAGGGGGTAAAGTAAATGACCTCGAAAATCTCACAGTGAGGTGAGTGAGTGAAATTAATTCTCTCCAAAACCTTCTCTTGCTTCTCAAATATTCGAGCTGTGACTAAAGCCTCATGCAGTTTTGCAAGCGACCAAAAATAGTAAGGAAACAACAGATAGGCGCCTTTTTTTTTCTTTTTTGTAGTAAAAAAAACATTTCCCTCGTCACCGTGTAATAAACGGAAGCTGAAAGAATAGCGAAAATACAATAGAAAATTTTTACATTTTTTTAAAAAGTAATACATTGATCTTTTTTTTTCTGTGTGAAGAAAAAAAAAAGGAGTTGGAATTTTAAGTATTTTATTTTTCTTCATTTTTAACAATTTTCTTCCACATTGCGTTTTACCACAACGTTCAAATCGTTAAAGCAGCTTCTGCTTTTAAGCCTTGAGTACTTTTTTAGTTTTTGTAGTACCTCATTTTTTCGAGATATCGAACGAAGATTTAAAAATTAATTCTGATAAATGAAAAAGGTTTTTGAAGCTTTCATTTTAACTTTAATTGAAAGCTAAATGTTATTATTTATTATTTCCATTAAGCTTCCATATACTCTGTGTGTTTTTTCAAACAGAAATTATATTGATTGAAATCGATTTTTAATTTTTCTAAAATAGCTGATTAGCGCCTCTTTTTAGCAGTCTTTCATCGCAATGTAATTTTCTTCATTAAGAAGTCTTCCAAAAAAAAAAAAACTTTTCTGGAACTTTATTTGAGGAATATGAGCTGATTAAAAGTATAATAATGAAAACAAATATGATTTTACTGTCAGTTATAAAAAAATAAAGTTTTCTTGAAGCTTTAATATTTTAGATTTAATTGAAAGAATTACTATTTCCAGTAAGCAAAATATTCGGGCGTATTTCAAAAGGAAATTATACTGATGATTGAAATGTAAAATTTTAGAAATTTTTTGAGCGATCTGTTTTTGTAAACAAAAGTTAATTCCCGGTTTTAAGAATCTTCTCTTGCAAAAATAAAATGTGCATATGTGACACGTTATTTTTGGAAAATTAGCAAATTTTCAAAAATTAAATCTGTAATTTCATTTACAATTTGAATTTTGAATTATTACTTGTTTTTGTTTACCTCCACCAGTTCGCTAAAAAAACAAAACAACAACAACAACAAAAAACAAAAAACAAACAGCATAGTATGAAAGATTGAAGAGAAAAGGCCTCAAACTTAAAACGAACTTTTTACTTTTTCCACCAACATGTTTAAAAGGAAAGATCAAAGTAAATTTAAAAAAAAAATGCAATAAAGCTAATTAGATAAACTTCTAATTGCTTTTATTTAAAACGATAAGCAATTTACGTGGTCTGAAATTTAAAATAGGTATCGAAAACGAGTGGTGGAGGTACCTACAAGATTTTTTATCTGTGATTGCAAAAAAAAAAAAAAAAAATACTCGATTTTTTTTTTAAAAGCAGAGCACCTGTAGTCACAGGGTGATATATATAAACTTTTAAAACTAAATTTGTCATCTGCTATGACAGATTGCATGAGGCCCAAAAACAACAATCCCACTTAGCATTAAATAAAAAATGTTAGTTCGGTTTTCGTACTTTTTTTTTTTTACTTCCATTGTAATTTTAGAATAACGTTTTTTAGTAGATCCAAATCACAAACATATTCCAAATCTTTGTGAAAAGAATAATTTCTCTATAAAGTAAAAAAAGCAAAAACAAAACATTCTCTAGTCATCCGAATATCAAGATTAAAGCCAACGGAAAAGTCAAATTGAAGGACCGTCTTTTAAGAGTCTTTATTTTAAGTTTTCTGCAAAATTCTTACTTATGGAATCTAAAAGAAAATTAGTTTTGATCTAAGTCGATATCAAAAATAAAATATTATTCAACTAAAAGATTTTGAAATTTTTGATACCTAGGTTTATTCATAGAAAGCCTATGTAACCAGCAAAAAATATAATTTTCTTAAAGTATCGATAATTTGCAAATGTGCGTCCCTTTCCTTCTTTCAAATTCGTCTTTATTTACTGTCGTCAGGAAAATAACGCCTAATTCTCACAATATAGATTGTTTCTAATCATTTATTTGAGCTGTGCTAGTATTATTTTTTAATGACTGAAATTATATTAATCCAGATTAATTTATCAAAATACTTAATCACTTCACACCACAGTGTCAGATCACTAACCCTACCGATCTTTCCATATATCACGCCCATTAAACTAAAACACATTTGTTGGTTATAAGAAAATCGAGAGGAATCAAAAAGACAAAAACAAAATCACATTACGTCATGAAAATCGAGTAGACGGAGGTGCATCAACACCTAACTGTAGCTTCCCCGGGGATTTGAAAGGCGGGTGTTGAGTAGTTGGGAACTATTTACAAACATGCTTGAAATTGGGACAAATAGCAGCGTATTCAGCTTTATGGGCCAGTCAGTCAGTGAGCCCAGCTGATGATCAAGCAAGTCGCCCAAGCCCCAAAGCCACTACACAACTGCTAAACAAAACGTTCCCATTTCCCCTACCCCATTTTTATTTATCTAAGAACAACCACGACAGACAGGCAAAGCCATATAGTTTTTATCGCATACTCACTAAAATAATATTAATGCAGGAAAGCTAGAAATATGAGGTGGTGCTGAAAAGTTCTCGACCCGACCAAAAAGCCCTTCTCAATTTGGTTACTTGATCAGATTTTGGGAAGAGGGAAGAGCCGAGAAGATTTCAGTAATTTTTATATGCTAAGTTTTCAAAATGTAGGCGATCATGATTTTCCAAATACGCTGTTTTTTAAGCAATAGTGGAAATTTTTGCAAGATTTTTAAAACCGAGAATTAACTTTACGAATGCGTCGATTACATGGCAGAAAAATTCTCAAAATTTTATTTTTTCAATCAATATAATTTCTGTTTTAAACTTGCTTACTGGAAATAAATTTAATAATTTAACATTTTTTTATATTTAAAAATTCAATTTAAAAGTTAGTTATCAAAAATGAGTGGAGGTACCTACCTCGTGTAGCTCAAACTGAAATTATATTGATTGGAATCAAAATTATTTTTGATAAAAATCAATTTTTTGGCCATTTTTCATTGACACATTTTGTAAACAGAAGCCAATTCTTGGTTTTAAAAACTTTTGCAAAAAGAATTATTTTACTTAAATTAGAAAATGTAAACTTACCATAATCTGAATTGAAACAAGTAAGTACTTGCTTACTGTTTGAAATTTAGTATAAAAAGAATTTCTTAATTATGGTAGCCTCGCTAGAGGTGATAATTAATATGACAGACAGTAGCCATCAAAAAAATGCTAAGACGAACTTGACAATCTTAATAGTATGCTTCGTTATTAGTCTTTTTTAGTATATAGTATATATAAGTTTTTTTTTAACTATATAGTCAAATTAAAAATTTAACAATATTTTCAGCAATTATCCAATATTTTGTAGAATTTTAGTTTAGCCTTATGTTTGAAGATGTTTTATGAAAAATTATAATAAAAATATCAAACTTTCTTTTTAAATAATTTTACAATTTAATAAAATTGTTATAATTTCATTATTATGTTATAGCATTTATTAATTCTTATTTTTAATATCTATTTTTCATATTTTTTTTTTAGGTACCTCCGCAAATTGTGAATTTCACCATTACTTTTTTCAAACAAAATTAGGAAACTAGGTTATTAAAATATAAAACATGTTTAAATTTTGAAAGAATGATTTGCAAAGCCCATTGAATTTTGAAATGTAGGGCATAGGAAACATGGAAGTGAGATGAAAGAATTGTACCCTGCAAGGAATGTTTATATAGTATTTTTGTTTTTGTTTTCCTGTAAGGAGCGCAACCCTTGAAACGTGACTTTTTAATGATATATATCACGGATGACCACCCATAAAAAGAAAATACGAGTCATCATATGCACACAAAATGTTTTAATTATTCTAAAAACCAAATGGCTCGATTATTTGTATTAAGCTTTGCAATTTTTGATTAGTAAATATAGGCTTCACACATTAATTTAACAACCTACCGTTAACGATGAAGAAAATTTTAAAAAGATTTTTGAAACTTTATAAATTATTATAATAAAATGAAAACAAGTCTTGTAAAAATTCATTATTCATTGAAAACTTTTTTCTTTTCAGACTGTGATATCCTTAATATATATTGTTTATACAACCAATTAAAAATTTATCTAAATAAAAAAATTGTGTAGTTTTATTGCATTTTTGTTTTCATAGCAGATTTCCTAAAAATTGGCTAATTTAGAAAGAAAAAAAAAAAAGGACAGTTGATTAGCATTCTTGAATTTAATATTAGGTATAAAGGGAAACTCTTACGGATTTCTACACATTTCAGGAAATTAATTTGTGGGGTGTAGTAGCATATGTTAAATAAAAAAAAAAAATTCACCAAGATTTTCTAAAAATAATCATTTTAAAAATGTTTTCAATCATTTATGAATAAGTCCCAAAATTTTCAAAATCCGACCATTATTTGATTTTTGCAAGGTGTCCTAAATTAACATTTTTCACAAGCAAAAAAGTGACTTGTGTAATATTACGTTTGCCGTAATAAACCCTTGTAAAAATTGCGTCACTCATAGACGAAAGAAAAACAAGATATTCTACCAAAATTTTGAAAGTGTTAAAAAGAATTAAAATTTTTTAAAGAATACTTTGATCTATCTTAATAATTACCAACATTTTACTGATAAAACTGTTTTTATTTAGTTTGGGGCTCTTTTCTTCATACTAAGCTGTTTTTTTTCTGTGATTTAGTGAAGTTACCTATGTTTTTCTCTTCTTTGTAAATTACCATGAATTTTTAGAAAATATAGTGGGGTGGTTTCCCATCTATTGGGTTGAATCCATTGTTTTCCTTTCTTATACTGGTTGCCACTAGTCGAGTACTGCCTGGTATCACACTTAAATTAATCGAAAGGGCAAACCAGAAAGGGTTGGAATAGGAGACGAGAGATGCCTTATGAATGTAAACCCAACAGACTAGACCAGAATTTGAACTCAGTTTGCTTGGTAGGAAACTATGCAGATAACATCCACCTACATTGTCAACAACTTTCCAATAAAAAAAAAAGGTCCATAATAATAATAATAAACAACATGACATAAAACATATCACTATTTTTCTCTTGGAAACTTTGTTCAATCAATGTACCATTTGTCAAAATAAAACCCACCCATGGTGCCCCTTATAATTAGCACCAGATTATGGTCATCAAAAATGTTAGAGGCTCTTCTTATAAAAAGACAACAACCCACCACCACCAAAATTGGTTTCTATCTAGGTGCAACAATATGTGTATTAATAAATGTATTAAAAATGTAGTCATTTTAATCATGTAACACTCATATCCACCCCGACTCCGTGTAATTAATACGTGAGCACATTCATTTTAAATTTCGGACAGTTAAATGATCCACTAGTTAACAACTGTCTCAACTTCTACTTTCTTTCCTTGGAAAATAACCAAAAGTCGAAGCTACTCGGAACATTAAACACAATTTTGGTAAATTCCATTCTTTAAGCGACATCAAAAGACTTAGTTACACCAAGTAAAACTAGGCAAAAGGTTTAACAGACATTCTTTGATTACTTGTTTGTTCTAAAATGTTTTTAAACAAAGAATAGCTAAGGTATCTCCAAACATTCGCTAAAAAATAAAAAACAAACATGCCTGCCATGATGAAAAACTACAAACTATATAAAAAATAAAGTTTTATAATCAAAATCTTTATTATCAAGATGGAAGACCAAAGAATGATTTGATTATCAAATCCTTTTTTGAACGATCAAAATTTTGGTTAAAAACTATTTTCTTGCATCAATGGGTGAATATAACAGTGAAAAACATATTGAGAAATTCTTGCAAAAATTAGATAATTATCAGATTTTCATGAAACTTTCAGGACTTATTCACAAATTAATGAAATTATTTTTAAAAACATTTCTTTTGAAGAAAATCTTGTGTGTGTGCATGCATGTGCTGCCCTCTACTAATTTAATTTTATTAAATTTTTGAGAATTCATTTTTGTAGCTTATATTAGTTAAGTGCAAGTTCTTAGAGAATTAAATCAATTTTTTGTTAGTCCAAAAGGACTCCCAGTTAATCTGATGTGAATAATAAAATAAAAATGCAATAAAACTAAGACACTCATTAGAACAGCTTTTAATTGATTTTATGAATCATCATCATCGTTTAACATCCATTTCCATGCTAGCAGGAGTTGGATGAGGTTTTCTTGATGGCTCTGTATTTGAACCATCATGAAAATATTGGAGTGAGTTTTACAGCTGCATTGCCCTTACTAATAGCAACCAGTTTTGGAGACTGGAAACTCAGTGTTTTTTATTGAGACACCATCTCTAGGAAGTTTACCTAGCAAAGTTAGAGAGTTCAGACTCAACATCAAGGCCTACATGAAGTACCTTGAGAAGACATCCTCTTGACCCAGGGCAGAACTAACTGCTAGAAGAATATGTCTGACAAAAAAATTCTGCATGATGCCACACAAGCAAGAGAACCCAATCATGCATGTCAGACAATTTCTGTAACAACCTCACTACATATATCTGGCCACTTAACTCTCCAGATTGCAACCCCTTGATTATTATGCGTAGGAGATATATATATATATATATATATATATATATATATATATACATACACTTGTTCAGACAGTTCATACTAAAACACAGGACAACAAAGTTATGCCATGAAATATTTATACAACTAAATCTGAACCATTTTGTTGCACAACATTTCTCCATTTTGCCGTCAATTTAAAGATTCCGTCTTTCCCAGAATTTTGGTGATTTCTCAGCAAAGAACACATTAAGGTAATTTTTTTGTCATACGAGGAATTAAAGTTTTACCATTCAGATTATTTTATAAAGACCTAAATAAATGAAAATCCAAAGGAACAATATCTAGTGAATATGGTGGGTGAGCTGCAACAATTTTTGCCAGGCTGCCAAAGAAATGCAAGGTCTGGCATTATCCTGATGGAAAACAACACCTTTCCTGTTCACCAATTCTAGGTGTTTTTCTTGAACTACTGTCTTTAATTCATTCACTTGCGAGCAGTACTTTTCAGAATCACAAATGGTTCATGTTTCTTACCAAAGGATCTTTATTGCCAAACATTATTGTAAATGATCCATTTCTCATCAAATGTCACAATTTGCTTTAAAAAAATAAAAATAAAAGGTGCATTTTCATTGCATTTATACAGCAAATCACTGATAGAAATGAGATGGCTTTCACACAGATCATGTGGTACCCAAACATCGTAGCGATTTGAGTACGCAAGCTTCACTAAATGCTCATGGATGGTAAATTTTGATACATTTAGTGTTTCTGCCTATTCCAACATTGTATCATATGAGTTATTCTTAATCAATGCCTTTATTTGTTAGTCATCTGTAGATTTTTGTGGGGAGGGGGGGTCAGACTGAGTGTTCTTCAAAAAGGCTATAATCACCAACTCAGCGAACCACTTTCATCCAGTTCTGTCACCTTTACTGTACACAGCATACATCTTTCTTGTGAGACATTTTTGCGTTTTTGGTAATAAAAAAACAAAAAAACGAATCAAGTGTCTAAAATGCACCTTATAATTTTCCATTTCCATGAGTCATTTAATTGCTATACATGAAACACGCTTGGGCAATCATATCTCAAAAAAGACATGACTAAGCTAAAAATTTTCTTGCAGTAGATTGCCATTAGTTTTTGTGGTAGACTGGTTTCCAACCAAGTCTATAGAGCCCAAACTGTCCTACTATCCAACTCATAGTCAAAGGGAGAAGATATCAATACCTTTCCCAAGGGTATTTGTGCTCAAGTGAATGAAATGAATTCGACTGTCATGTAAAAAGAAGCGTTGACACTGACACGGTTAAACACTGATTGCAGATAACAAATAAAACTATGAGAATGGATTATTCCACTGGGGATCATGTCACCACAATAATAATCTATATTAAACACCAGACAGAAGTCTGAGTGGATCAACTGGATTACAAGTAGTAGCAGCAGTTGTGCTAGTTACAGCCGAGTAGCAGAGTTCAGTGTTCACAGTGTGATATTACTATTTAGTCTTTGAGTAGATTACTCAGATGGACTCCTAATAGAGGATAATACGTATTATCTGGAGGAACCTCTTAATACAGTATTATTTGTGAGATATGCAAATAACTATCTTGCAATAGCAAGATACCGGAATATCACCTTGTGGTAATAACTAAATGCATGAATAACTGAAGTAATATACAAAGACCAAAGACAATACAACTCTGCAATACCACAACATGTCAGTAAGCTTTTGGGTCACAGCAATAACCAAACAAGAATTTGAATTCGGCTTTCCGATTTCTCATTCAGAACAGATATCTATTACACCACAATGCACAACCATTTCCATAGGGATGCAAAACTGACATGGATTAAGTAATTCTAAACTTTTTTCTCAAAAGATAGTTTGAACTGTGTTCTAATTGGAAATGTAAGCATATGTGTCAATAAATTTGACATATTGTGTTGGAACATAAACATTGAAAATCAACATTATATATATATATATATATATATATATATGAATAAATAAAGATATATTTAGGCAACAAGTATTCACCCAAAGAAATTTTTATTAAAAACTGACACAGTCTTGCAGTTTAATTTTTTTCTTTTATTGTATGGAAAAATAAAAATTATAGGAAAAGGTGTTGAGTATTGTGTCTGAAGTTTATATTGTTATTTTTATTCAAGTACTTTTGACTACTGCAGTCATGACCAAGAACCAATGTGGTATCTGTGTAGTAGTTAGAATTTTCTACATTCTGGTATTCTTTGGGAAGCTGGAAGTTTGAAATGGTCTGGCATGACATAATGTATAACGACTATTTGGAACAAGGCAACACAAAAAGCAAATTTTTTAATGCTAATACATATCCAAATTAATATCATATGCACTTTCAGATACTGTTTTCTGTGAAGAATGATATTTAATGTGGATCGTTTATTTTGTATAATAATAGCAAAGATTTTGAGGATTTCCTAGCATTGGATGCTGTAGAGTATTTATCTTATGTTGATAGTCATGTTTTAGTTGTTTATGATGTACTGGTTGATTAGTGTATGGATTGCACTGAGTTTTGACAGGTGACAAATCAATCTCTGAGAGAGTGTGATGCATGTGTTCCTGATGTAAGTATTTAATGCTGTATTTTTTAATGATTAATGTTGGCTATGTAATATCCCAGGAGACAACATTATTTTTACATAGGGAGCATGTTGTTGGTATTAATTAAATTAGATGTTTTAAACTTTTTATATTTGGTAAATCTTAGGTTCATTGAGTGATATATAATGGTGAATGTTTTTCAATTACTTTTTTATTCTGTTTAAAATTAAGGTGCATCTGTTTATGTTAGAAGTTAATGTTAATGGAGTGTTTATTTTTAATGTTAATGGAGTGTTTATTTTTAATGTTAATGGAGTGTTTATTTTTAATGTTAATGGAGTGTTTATTTTTAATGTTAATGGAGTGTTTATTTTTAATGTTAATGGAGTGTTTATTTTTAATGTTAATGGAGTGTTTATTTTTAATGTTAATGGAGTGTTTATTTTTAATGTTAATGGAGTGTTTATTTTTAATGTTAATGGAGTGTTTATTTTTAATGTTAATGGAGTGTTTATTTTTAATGTTAATGGAGTGTTTATTTTTAATGTTAATGGAGTGTTTATTTTTAATGTTAATGGAGTGTTTATTTTTAATGTTAATGGAGTGTTTATTTTTAATGTTAATGGAGTGTTTATTTTTAATGTTAATGGAGTGTTTATTTTTAATGTTAATGGAGTGTTTATTTTTAATGTTAATGGAGTGTTTATTTTTAATGTTAATGGATGTTTATTTTTAATGTTAATGGAGTGTTTATTTTTAATGTTAATGGAGTGTTTATTTTTAATGTTAATGGAGTGTTTATTTTTAATGTTAATGGAGTGTTTATTTTTAATGTTAATGGAGTGTTTATTTTTAATGTTAATGGAGTGTTTATTTTTAATGTTAATGGAGTGTTTATTTTTAATGTTAATGGAGTGTTTATTTTTAATGTTAATGGAGTGTTTATTTTTAATGTTAATGGAGTGTTTATTTTTAATGTTAATGGAGTGTTTATTTTTAATGTTAATGGAGTGTTTATTTTTCAAGAAAGGGGCTGACATAATTTTTTCTAAATTTCATTAAGGCTAATTTTATTTGTTTGTAATGGCGTTGTTAAGGAAGTTATTGTTGTTTAAAGTTTGTTTATTGTTGTTAAATTCCTTATAGAGTAATATGCACAAAGAAGATAAAGACACATAACATTAGTTCTTAACAATGACTGCAATGGTCAAAAGTACTTTAACACACATAAGATAGGAACTTTGGACAGTTTATCCACAAGTTCAAGCACAATACTCAACACCTTATCCTAAAATTAAACAAAATAAAAAATGAAAGAGACTTGTCAGTTCTTTTTAATAAAACGTGTGAGGGAGTAAGAGAACATGGCCTTCATCAGTAGGTGATATATATTTGTAAATTTTTCTGTTTCTTAAACAATTTATTACAATAGAATATGTTTTTGGCAAATCTTGTAGGTTTATCTTAATTTGTTGGTCAGTTATGTAATTTGGAAACACACAGCTAATTAGAGTTTATCTTATATTGATGAGTTCTTTATAGAACAGTAAATGCAAAGAACAATACAGAAGTTAAAAATGGATCAGCTATCTCCACCAAACACTATCCAATTTGGCCACCAGTTTCAATTTTTTTTAATTTTTTTTTTTTATATAAGGACTCTTGATTAGTGGGGAAATATCCATATTTATTTGCTATTTTATTTAGCCATGAAGTGTACTATCTGTAACTGAGATATTTGTTACTATTTGACAAACATCGTTTCAAATTTCATTTACAAAAATGAAGTATAACATTTATGGTTTACTTATATTTAAGTTTTCCTTGGAAGATAAATACCAATTTTTTTTAAAAGAATTCCGTTTATCCTTTGCAAAATAAATCTCAGAAAATACAACTGCATACATAGCATATAATGAAGAATGTATAAAACTTAATACTTCTTGTTTGTCAACATTACAGCTGGCTTATAGTTTGCACATTCATTATTATCATTTGGGGAAGAGGAAAAGAGTTTGAAAGTCAAAATAATCCAATTATTCTAGTTAGAAACTAAGACGTCAAATGGACCGTAATATTTGAAATACCATTAGTCTATATCAAGAAAAATATCTAAGCAGCAAAATTATTTGAAATAATTTTGGACAAAGTTGGCTTGAGTAATCCTTTTTATTATAAGATCATTGTGTGTATGTGTGTGTATATGTTTTCTGTCATGCTCATGGAGAGAGACAATAGCAAGGCAGTGTTGGCTCAGTTCATTATCTTTACGGGCAGTTATTAAACTTTACTACCAGTTATGAAAAACTCTTGCCACGTGTTTGTTCTTTAACAGTGACTTATCTCATTTTTGCAATAACTATGTTGAGTAGTGAAGAACATTATATATATATATATATATATATATATATATATATATATATATCCTCTATTATAAATAAAGACGTGTGTGTGTGTATATATATATATATATATATATATATATATATATATACACTCCTGTCATGCTGGGGGTGAATAACCTGTGAAGAAACAACTAATAATCTTAAATATTTTGCCATCATTTTTGATGGCAGGGGGTATACTCATCTTATTAACATTAAATAACAATGGAAAATAGTGAAATTACATTTCTACTGGCATTGTTGGATTTCTTGAATTATTTTCAATCAATATTAAATATTGAAGTATATAGTATTCTATATCTACAAGATTAATCTTGTTGATATATAAGCCTTTCCCAACCCTTGTTAAAGCTAGGTAACTGAATAAATCTAAGAAATTAATTCTTGAAATTTCCTTTTCTTTTAACAAGGGAACGTGAGAATATATTGGTAAACTTGAATTTTGTTTTTCCAAACTAGTTAATTATGCACCTTAGCAAGTAAAAGTTTTGTGTTCATTGTTGTTAGAAGCACAACACAAATTAATTTTACTTATTCCCTTCTATTAGCCACCTAATGGGGAAAAGCAATCTTGTTAGTAACCAGATAAGGGAGGGGTGAAGGGGGTGCTTCTAAAGAGAAGAAAAGTAAAAGTTTCCTAATAGAAATGAGAAGAGTACAAAGAAACAAAAAGATGTCTTCGATATGAATACTTTAGCACTCATCTCAGACTGGTTGTGTATATATATATATATATATATATATATATAAAGAACCTATAGCTGACAATACTTTGAAGCAACTAGACATTCTTGTCTTGCTTGTGAAAGATCTGTTGCCAGCTATTACTTGCTAAAGGAATACCTAGGAGAATTTATGTGGTGTGACAGATTTAGCAATAATGCATTAAAAATTAATCTATCTTCAACAATTCCTATGTTTTTCTAAGTTCCTTAAATTCAGTTTTCAACTAAGCATTCTATCCTATTAAACTATTAAAAGTTGGGAGGATATTTAAGCAACCCTGTTGATAATTTTTAAACCAATCTGTGTTGGACTGATTGAGGTGAAGGTAAGTTACATTAACAAATGAGTGATTGACTTGATAATATGAACAGTTAGCATAGTCATGGGAGAGTGGTTTAGACAAGTGTGCACCCACTCTATAAAATATTCTTGTATGCTAATAAGGCATGAAAATATCTCAATGAGATAATGTGCAAAGAAAAAAATTAAAAAATTCATATCTTACCAATGGATATTAGTGAGAAATGAACAAAGTTAAGATTTTAATTATTTACAATTCCATTTTTCATGCTACTTAATGTGTGTGTGTGTGTTTGTGTGTTGCACACTTACATATCAAGCTTGTATGGAAAGATAGAAAAAACAAAAACCATTTTAACCACTTAAAAAAAATAATAGAAATAGAAAAGAGTGGTTAACACCTTGAAATGTCAACATATTTTCATTGCAATGTTTAACCCAAAAACGCAAAAGAGGCTTGCCCACTAAACAATATTGTTGAAAAGCAGGTATTAATTGCAGCAGTGTGCAGAGGGCAAAATGAAGACGAGGTATGAATTTCAAAGGAGACATTACATAATTAAATTGTTTGGCTTTTATGAGGTGAAGTATAAAAAACTATTTCTTGGCATTGAATATGTTGAGATTTGGAAAAGGACATTTAAAGAGTAATGCTAGAGTCACTTATTTTTCAATAACAAGATTTTTAAATACTTACTCCACCAGAGGAACCTTGTGGAAACCTGATAGTGGCTTTACGCTGCTCATCCTGCAATAAAAGAAAAAGGAGAATTAATAGGCACAAATACTTCAGATAAAGATTCATGAATCGATTTAAGAGCACACAATATCAGAAAGAAAATCCTTTTTATTTTCCCCACTCTCAAACATCATAGATTAGATTATCAAACAACACTGACAGTTAATAGTCCACACCTACAAAATGATTGTGGAAAGCATTTACTTAATCTATTTACATCAACAACTTAAATGTGAGTTCCTGTACTAAGCATTAACCTACAAAAAGAAACATTTCTTGAAATGGATAAACAAATATTCAGAGCATTCCAATGAATAGAATTCATTCATCATTGTTTAAGTAATTATTTTCATTATGGTGTTTTCGCTAGAATGTTGGCAGAGCACTGATCTGTAGAAATCCCGTGTACTTGTCCTGGTGAAGTAATCTGCTATACTTTGGAATTTCAAGATGGTTATTTTTTCTCCTAGAGCAATTAAAAGACACAAGTTAACAAACTGGTTTATAGTAATATTTTAATAATTATATTTTTTTTTATTGATAGCAAAGTGAATTTTTTATTGCCTTTAAAAAAAAAAAAGAAGGTAGATAAGAGAACATGTATTTTCCTGGAAGATAAATCAATTTGTTATATTTAGATTAAAAGAGACTATTTGGTGAAACCATTTTTTGTTTGAGCATAATGGTTAACTTTGGGTAGAGTTTTATATATGTATACAATCAGGTATCTTCAAAATATCTAGAATCATTTCATCCTCAGTCACAATTTTGGAAAGTTATTTTGAACATGTTTCTTTAAGTTTAAGCACAAGTAAACATTTTTATTTGGGTTCACTGTGAGCAAACAATGCAGAAATTTTGTGAAAATGTATTTCATTTTCAAATCTTAATTGTTCACATGAATACCATAACAGACCCATTATCTTGGACATTTTGTCAACAGTTAGTCTTCAAGCAACATTCAATTATACTTGAAATACAAATTTTTTTTTATAAAGGAAGTTTCAAATTCTTCTTGACAATGTTCAAAAATATAATAGTCCAAGAGATTAAAATCATCAAAACTAGGTAGCCACATGCTTGGTGTGACATAACTGAAAATTTGCCGTCAGCCACTTGTAGGTCATGTGAGCTATATGGAAGGAAGCAGTGTCTCACCAAAACATATACCAAAGTGTCGATGGTTGTGCAAGGACAAAGTCACAAGTCATTGTGACTGAGGGTTTGCATATCCTGGCTTTGTTCAGACTGTTGTTCATTCTAGATAACGCTCTCTCTCTCTCCCAGAAACTCTAAGGTATGCTCAGCATAGTTGTAGTATAAACTACAGGTTGCATCTGCAACAAGCTGCCCTAGTAGACAGGTATCCTTCAGAGTGTGTGTGTATATATATATATATATATATATGCTTGCATTGACAGTGGTATGACATGGCCATAGCTGTATCACATCATCTTGTATTAACAGAGATGACATGAACTTTATGTGCATCACCATGGGTTTACAGTCACAGTCATTTTTTCTGTTCACTTTCTAGAATTTAACTATATGAGTCACTGTGATTAGCAATCAATGTCAGAAGCATCTATTTCTTGTGATCTTAATGCTCTTGATGTCTTGAGAAAAAAAAGTGAGAACACTAGTATACCATGTCTTCCATTTCTCAAATACTTAGTGCAGTATATTTAAATTCTCTTTGCATTCCAGTGCATAGAAAACAAGCTTTCTCTTGCATACAAATGCTTCCTTATAACAAGAGGATTCAATTAATTACAGATATTGTGTGTGTGTGTGTGCGCGCATGTAAAAAAAGGCAGGGGGGCTCTGAAAATTTCTTAGCCCTATCTACTTCCTAAAATCTAACCAAACACCAGAATTGTGAATTTTTTTTTGCCGGGACATAAACTTTTCAACACTGCCTTGTTTAAGTAGATCTCTCCATCAAACTGATAGCCAAGGCCACATGAATGGTTACATGATTAAAATATGTCTTCCCACCTCCTAACACTTATTTTGAATTGCAACACAATTACAATGGCCTACATCTTAATGATTGTATTAAGTTAAAAATAGGTGTCATTTTATCTCAATAAATTAACAGCAAATTATTATTTTTAATCAGATATAAGCTTTACTATTTTATTAAATGCAGTGTATGGCAGTGGTAGTAAAAGGTAGGGATAGCTCTATGTATGAAAACTGACAAATCTTAAACCCTTAATTGTAAATAATGAAAAATGCTCGTTTACTTTGTAAGGCTCATTTACTTTTTTTCTCTTTTAAATAGCTGTTAAAAACTTACACAGTATTGAGTGTGTTGTATGCAGTTTTAGCAAGTGTTGTCTACAGAAGATCTAATAGTATAGCCTATCAACTTGAGCAGCTGATTAAAGAAAACATTTAATAACCCCTGCCAATTACTTGTTTACTTTTTGTTTGTTTTTTTTTTAAGCAAAAATGGTATTTCAATGAAATTTTCTTCAGAGAAATTTGACAATCTGTTTCTATAAATTTTACAATGTTGAAGTTTCCAAGTTCTTTGCTGAGAAAAAGAGAAAATAAAATTCAAAGTAGCAAGAAATATAAGTTTAATTTAAATATCTTTCTTCCTTTAAATTTTTAGGAAAAAAGTCAGACATTTCAATAAATGTTTACAGACTATAATCCGCATCTAAAGAGAGGATATGTACATTATAAAAAGTATATATTAGAGAAAATCTGGAATGAATAGGAGCCCAACTGATCACTCAATATTATTTTCATATTGTATTTCTTATTCACCATGACAAATGATTTACTGATATTAATATAAAGGTATCAGCATTTTAGAAAGAAAAAAAAATTAATCCATGACCATTTTGAATAAGCAAGCAGTTTTAAGTGAATTCAGGATGCAGTTTTACTTTAAATAATTACCTACTGCCTCTCCATTGGAGACACAAGATGAGTTCAATTCTTAGTAAAGCCAGTATTTTAAATACAAATTTAATGTAAATTAAATTAAGCCTACCAGAAAGAATCGTGCAACACAATCATCTTACCCGTTTTCTTCCATATGAACTCTCTACAAACACTTTCATATTTTGCTATTTTTACCCAAGATTTATTAATTTGTTCCAATTAGACATTTTAGTCATTATGCTGCTGCTAGGATAAATGCTATGTTTAAGTCACAGTCTGAAGATGTTGATTGTGCCAAAAATATTTCAACAATTACCATTGGTTAGAATATAAATATAAAAAGCTTTAGACAAGCTCAACAATTGTTAATACAAAGTGAAAAGTCAACTTCAAGAACAAAACAAAAAGCTTTCAATCCAACATTTATTTAAGTACTTGTAAAAATCTGTGTTAACAGATAAAACAAATTCTTAATTTTAGGTAAAATTTATTTTGATATTTCTGTTAAGTGGTGAAGAAAAAAGTTTTACTTATAACACAAAAAATGAAAATGCTAAAATTTTATATCTTGTATTTGGGTTCATTTTGACTAATTTTTGGCAAGAGTTTCTTATCACAATTCAGCTGCTATAACCACCTCCCAGTTTTTTTTGAGTCTGTTATATTTTGGAATGTTAACAAAAATAGCTTAATTTAATTTTTAAAGTTAAATATTTAGGAGTAATCTATTGCCACATGAAAATATTACTAACCAGATAAGGTGGCTTTTAATTTTACAAGTATGTGAAAGCATCTTGCCTTGATATACCACTGTTGCTATAACTGCAGTATATGTAGTAACCCTCAACCAACCCCAATTGGTTACAGGACAGATGTGAATACTTGAAAGTATTTTTCATACTATCAACTAGAGTCTGAAAGTTCTATTTTGATGATGAGCAGTCATTTGATTAATAAAGGCATAATGAAAAATACTACTAATTAGAATTCAAGTATTTTACAAATTACATCTACAGAATTCAATACCCACCTTGAAGATAAACTAGGAACATTTAACAAAATCATGATCCTACTTGAATCAATCAGATTATGCCTACTTAATAGCTTGAAAATGTTATGAATACATGCTAAATTTGAACTATATAAACACTCGATTTTACAAGCATTCAAAATAGGTTACAATAAGTAGACAAAAAAAAAATAATTCAGAGTAGCAATTCTTTGGCCTTATCTATGTCTCTACTAGCAGACAAAAGTAACATTCATTATCTCCTTTTCATTGCTAATATGACTGACAATATCTTTACCATTTGTCTTTCTTTCCACCAACCAGTCCATACTGAGCAGGAGTTTAAAGTTTCAATTGATTCCTAAAATAGTTTAATATTTTAATTGAACACATCCACAACAAGAACAGATAACAGAGTATTAAGGTTTCTGGGTCAAGCTTTGGTTTCCTCATTCCATTAATTACTTTATCCTTTTCTCACTGTTAGTGTGTGTGTGTCTTAATTGTACCTAGTGGCAGAATAGAGCAGCCGGTCTTAGTTTTGTGCAATAGACAGGTCTAACATTTATTATATTTAATTGGAGGTTTTGTTTTATTTTAGTTTTGGGATTCATCTCTCTGCATATTTTTTATATCACTAGACCTTTATGTATATTTTTATATAAAGCAAATATTATTCATAGCCTCCTCCCCCTTAGGTTACCCTGTGAAAATGTGATATTGTGGTGGGTGTAGGATTGGAAGATGACGAATGTTTTCTTGTGGTGAATGAAAAAATTGTAATGAGTTTTTGGGTCGTGAATCCAGTTAGCTAGGTAGAGGATAAAAAATTGAGGACCAGCCTCAGCTCACTTCCTCTTTGGCCTTGTGCCACAAGTTTTGTATTATTACATATATACATTTACTTAGGTGCCTAATAGAAAGTGGGATGGGAGCAGGTTTATTTGTTTTTATTTTTAAAAACGATTTCTAGCCAACTCCTCATTAGGACTTTTTAAAAAAAATTTTGTATGATTCCACAGTTTACAAACAGGAAACAGTAATTATAGCTGTTTTAAATTTTTGTTTGCACATGCTTTTATAATATGATGTATGTTGGAAGGTTCTATTCTATTGTTTCAAAATAGTGTTACATTGTTATTTCTTTTTGTATTTACAGAAACACCATACTCCATTCTTTGATAAGCTTAGCATTTTTTTTTTTTGTTATTGTTAATACAAGTTCACCATTACATTCAGCAGTGCTATCAAATCAAATATTTGGGAGATAAACAACATATGTTTATGTTTCTTGACTGTTTACACGTTTGAAAAATTGAACATTGAGTAGTGCTGAAGGGATTGTTCAGTTATCCTGACATAAAAACCAGTCTAAAATAATTATTGCTGTGTATAAAATAGCTTTCTCTCTAATGTCTGAATATCAATTAGGAAACTCAAAAAAGGTGTGTACTACTTTGTTAAAGTTAAACATGTAATTTTAAATCTTCCTATTGTTGTTTGACTTCAGCAATTAATTTATTCAACTTTTTGACTTTCAAATCTAATAGTAAAGTCGTGTATTGATTCAATGAAAGACAAGACATAAAAGCAGAGATAGTGTACAGATTGTTCTTGTTGTTATCAGCATGTTAGCTTGAATGTTTTGTTAGGGTGGAAAGAAGAAGTACTTGTTAAGTGAGAAAGATGCTTTGAGACAGCAATATTAGAAATACACAATGGATATGATGCAAAGGTGATTGAATTTTGGAAAAGTTCATAAAAAAAAAAAAATTACATGAAGGATATTTTGCCTGCACAGTGAAAGAATTCTATTCATGTGTTGAAACATGATCTGGTGTTCATAAAAGTGAAGTTAGATAAAACAAACTGTACATCATGAATGAAATGAAAATAAGTGTAGTACCATCAAATTAAAAATACCAAAAGCACGAAGGTTGTTCAAAGCACAGTGTAATATTGTTTGCTAACAATGACTAATACAGCATCATGAAGAGAACCCTTAAGCAGAAAAAGAATCATATTCTACAATCATTGAATCAAAAATTGAAACAAAAATGAAAGTTTTTCTTCAAATACCCTGAGCTTCATTGGCATGGATTCTTATGTAAAGGAAAATTACACCATCTCTTGTGAGTGCATTTGCACAAGTTTGTAGTGACTGCTGTTTCTCTGAAACCTGAATTTGTGAATAAATGAAAATAAACAAGGATCATGATAATCCTCTAGAGAGAATTATCATTGGTCACCAAAGGATCTTACCAACCTGAGCAAATGCTTAGCATTATATCAAACTTACCAAATAGAGTCAACATTTCCATAGCCAAAAATTACGTAATCTGTGCCTTGGAAAACTAGTGTCCATTTGATGCCAAAAATGAACATGGCCAAATAAAAGCTATGCTATGTAAGAATAGGTGGCGAAATAAATGGAAATGCAGAGATTAACGACACATACACACACACATATATATATATATATATATATATATATATATATGCTCCATTAAAGACAAGGTTATCAGGAATTGTAGCAAAAACTAGCCAACAAGGCAGATGAAAATGCTTGTTGAAAGTCTTTATGCAAATTGGTTCAAGGTACTGTAAAAAAAATGCACTGGACATGAAGGGGAGATTATCTGGTTTCAGAGATGATGCATTTAATGGTCAAGATAAATTTAAGGCATTTTATAAAAAGCTTATGCAGACACCAAGCCCAAAATATTAAAAGAAATGTGACGAGAAAAGATAAACGACCACCAGAATGCAACAATGCTGTACAACAAAGGTGATGGGTTTTTTGGGATGCAAGGATGAACTGACTTCAGCAATGGATCAAAATAAGGACCTAGAGAAGGAATCTGAAAGAAGCAGCAGCTGATAAAAAAAAAGTTCAGATGGTGCTTAGCAGGATGAATGTAAAAGTGAGGAAGCAGCACAAATAGGACCTTCAAAACTAGACTTCCATAAATTTTTCATAATATTCTTGAATAAGTTGTATAAACAGGTTTTCTTTTTTGGTTTGACAGAAATGTCATCTCCAGGATGACTTTCACTTTATAAGATAAGATGATAGCAAATAAATATATTAAAATTTTATCCAAGGTATACAAGTCTGTGTGTAAGTAATTAACTACTAACATGGCTTCTTTGCATGCTACTATCTTATTAAAACGTGCAAAAAGTTTTATGTATGAAGCAGGCTGTGAGTAGTAGTTCTTAAAAAGTTTCTTTATATCAATTCTAAAACTTTGACCTGTTAAATGATTTTTTTTCCAACCCCCACTTTTATTATGACTCCCTGTTTAATCCATATTGAGAAAAATTCTGACCTCTCTTATATTATCAAGACCCACTCCTCCCATTATTCAAGAGTACAGAATATATACTGGATGAAAAGCTGAAGTCTTCAAAATAGAAATCATCAGTAACACTGATAGAAATATGGAGGACAACAAATAACACCTACTTTTGAGACAATAACTTCACAAAAACAATAACATAAAAAAGTAAACACCCCCTTTACTTTTTTATGAGCATTAATAGTGTGGGATATAATGATCATGTTTATTTAGGAGATGAAAATAATGAATTTTATCAATGAGAACAAAGATTCAGATCAATGCTTGAATGTTAAGGTTCCAAAAAGAACATTAACCTTTGATTAAATTATAGTTAATCAGTTTTTATAATGAATTAAGCTTGGACAAAAAATATAACTGCACAAATATAAACTGTGGTTTTAGGGGATAAAGGGGTGCTTTTTTTATCTGCTAAAAGTGTATCCTATTTGGTCAGCAACAGTATTTACGAAATAAAAAACTTTTCCGTCATCATAAACTGATATGACCTATCACACCCCTTAGTGTCAGTAGCAAATGTCCTGCTATAATCAACAAAAAGGCTGTTCTCACCTCAATAGGGACAACCTCTTTAGTGAAAAGGACAGGTTTTAATCAGTTCACTGCAGATAACTGTCATTACTCACAGAATTAGTGCGGCACTAAACAACAAATACATCTCTATAACGATTGTTTTAGATATTTCGAAGATCTTTGACAAGGTGCAGCATAAAGAGTTACTGCACAGGCTATATAGCAATGAAATCACTGCAAAAGTTCTTAATTAGAAAATTGTTTTTAATAGGTAAAAGTCTCTGAGCATAGTTGTTAAATGGCCAGTCCTCTAAGGTCCAATCCATCAATCAATGCAGACATCAACCAAATTTTGCTTCTCAGTCCAATCCTCTTTCTACTTTACATAAATGATCTGCCAAAGATATACTCCAATCATTTGTGAATAAATATATTGATGCTACAATGCTATAGGGTAGACCTCTAAAACTCTAGATAACCAGAGATTGGCAGCTCATCTCCCCTCTGACCTAGCTCCGACAGCTCAGTGAGGGTAAAATCTGGCTGGTCACATTTAATGTCTTGAAAGCTGAACTAGTGACATTCCATCATCCCCTAGTGAACCTCCAAACCAGTGTTTTCTCAAAGAGGACCCATGCCTTGAGTGCGTATTGGAACAAACTCAACCCAGACAAAGCAGAACTCATACATATGATCCATCACTAAAGATACTGGAAAAATAAATGGTTCTTTGTACCTCTCCAGAAAGTACCCGACAACTCCTGTTATTCTCTAGCTTTACAAGAGCCAGATCAGGTTGCAAATGGAGTACTGCTGCCATATATGGACAGGAGCTGCCAAGTCTTCACTTTCCAGTTTTAATAAAGTCCAAAATCATCTGGTCTTGTGGGTGACAAATTATTTTCCATCCTGCAATAGTTTTCTCACTGACAAAATATCACAAGTCACCCGCTGTTCTATCAATATTTCCATGAAAGTTTTTTTTTTTTAATCGTGTCACCCCAAGCAAGGCATTCCACTGCCACTATAGCGCAATGTCAGAAGGAGGGTGATAGACGACTTAGGATGTACATAGGGAGAGAGTTGGAGAGAGTGGTGTGTGTTAGGAGGTGTCTATTTTGACCTTACATTTAAACTCCTGGAGGTTGTAGCTGTCGGGGAAGCAAGTATGTGGTAGGGAATTCCACAGGCGGGAAGTGCGAGGAAAGAAGCTGTTGGAGTAGAAATTGCGGTTACATTTCATCGGTTTCACTGTAAAAGGGTGGGACCTAGTTGCCAATCTAGTATCTCATGCAAATTCACATCTAGGGGGCACCAGTGATTTAAGTTCGTCAGAGCAGAAGCCATGAAAGTATTTGTAGAAGAGGCACGGGGATGCCACGTCACGCCGGTGAGAGAGACACTGCAGGCAGTCAGCCAAGTCAGTATCAATCACATTACAGATTCTTCTCCTCAGGGTTCTTGACAAAATACATTTGTCAAGAACCCTGAGGAGAATAGAAGGGGCACCCGACCAGATGTGGCAGCAGTACATGGGCGGATGGTGGATTTATATAATTGCAGGATAGATTCAGGTGGAAAGAATTTCCGGGCCCTGCATAGAGAGCCAACTTTCATAGCTGGGAATTTAGCAATGGATTCGACAAGGGACTCGCTACTAGAGCTCTGCTTCACTTCCACTCCAAATTCTTGCTCCACCAGACAGCTCTGCCCCCTTGGAAACTCTGACCATGCTGTAGTTTCTGTCAACATCTCGTTCCACTCCACCCCTACCCAAGAAACCCAGACCAACAGAATATCCTACTGCTATCAAAGAGCAGACTGGGATTTGTTTCGTGACTTCCTCTGTGACGTCCCTTGGAACAATGTTTTTAGTCTTTCCATTGAAGACTGTGCATCAGAGGTCTCCTCCTGGGTTAAGGCTGGCATCGATGCATTCATCCCTGCCAGGAAATTTCAGCTTAAATCCCATTTGTCTCCTGGTTCACACCCACCTGCTTGGCCGCCATTGCCCACCGGAATCACTTTTTCCGGCTTTATCGTAGCCACGTGTCGGACCAAAACAGGCGCCTTTTCGCTTCAGCTCGTAATAAGTGTAAAAAGATACTTAACGAAGCTAAGATGCTGTTTGCTGCCAAGTGTTCAGAAAAACTACACTCCTTACTTCCACCATTGTAGTAAACCACCCTCTTTCCTTTCATATTCCATTTGTGAGATGTAAGTACCATTTGAACAGCTTCCTCCCACAAACTGCTGCTTTGTGGAACCAACTCACAAGATGACCCCTCCCAATCACTATGCTCCTGACCTAAGTCTAGAGTTGTTACCTTTCCCACATAATCTGTAACACTCTACTTCAAGTGGCTCTTGGGCCTGGCTGGCACAAAGTGAAACTTTGTCAAAAAAAAAAAAAAAAAATCAAAATGTTAAGAAGTTAATGAAAATCTTAGAAGAAAAATGGTCAGTGTTGTTTATTTTTTCTGTGAATGTTACAAACATTTCAATTGTGGGGAGATAAATTAAACTCAATAAATAGGCCACGTAAAGGAGTGTAAAAAAAATAAACCATTCTAAGTGAAAATAAAGAGTTATTTCTAATAATTTTTTTTTCATTTACCGTATTTCAGACAATATAATTTCATACATACAACACTTTTTTTTTGTTCTTAGCAAAGAACTGATCAAGGTTACTTTTGTAGTGTTAAAAAAAAAAAATTTTTTTTCCAAGATTATTCTACAAAAACAGGAATAAATGGTATATCCAAGATGCAATCAGTCAATCAAGTGCTATACGTAATACACGCTTGGGCTATTATGTCTTGAAAGAAACATGACTAACTAGGTAGAAGATTTTCCTGCAGTAGATTATCATTACTTTCTGTGGTAGACTAGCTGCTAGCCAAGGCTATAAAACCCAATCTGTCCTGCTATTTAACTCCTAGCTGGAGGGAGAAGAGATGGATTAATACCTTTCCCAAAGGTATTTGCATGTAAGTGAATGCAACGAATTCAGTTGGAATTCAAACAAGATGCAATACCTGGTAAATATGGTGGATGAGCAAAAACTTACCACAGACAGAAGATTTTCAAGTATTTCTACCTTCAATTGAGAGTATTACTTGGTCAAATCAACTATTTGGTTTCTCTGGAAGGAGCTCACAACAGAGTACTCTATTTCAGTTACACAATACACAGCACCAGCTTTGGTAATGTTAGTGAAGGCTCATTTTGCTTGCTCTAAAATCTTTCATTCTATACTGCTGAAAAGCATCTAATTTTCCTTACCAGTCAATTTGTTTCTAAAATGAAAAATATGGTCTAGTAGTATCACTTCAATGGGAAATAGGGAGGTTGTAAACTGAAAATATTTCTAAAAGAGAATTTAAAAATAAACTGGGTAAATAATTTTAAAACATTTTGATAAGTGGTTAAAAAGTCCTATGAAAAGATTTTAGAACAGTAGGAAATATCTGGTTGCTTAATAACTGCCATCATTTAAAAAAAAAGTGATGAAACATTCAATATCTAATCTTAAAAAGAAATTACCAAAATGATCAAACACTATTAACATTACTTATAAAGAGCAAATTTTGCTACAGTACAAGTAGAGAACCTGAAAACTAAAGGAATAACATGAACACAATAAGGAATGGTTTAAAGTAGAGAACTCCACTTTTTGTGATAATTCGTGATACATAAGCTTTAAAAATGAATTTTGAACAAAGTTCCTCAAAGCTTCCATTGAAAGCTAAAGGATTACTATTTTCAGTAAACAAAAATGCTCCGTAGTATATTTCAAGCAGATATTATACTGACTGGAATCAAATCATGGGGGGGGGGGGGTAGAAATAGCTGGTTTTTCCCTTTCCAGTCATCTTTCATTGCAAATCATCTAAAAATAAAATATACTTTTTAAACTTCTTTAGGAATATTAACTGATTTAAAGTATAATTAATCTGATTTGAAATAAATATGTTGAAAATAGAAAAATGGCTTTTTAAAGCAGCAGCAGTAATTTACAGATGTTTCATTGCTCATCAATCAGCTAACAAGCACTGATAAGGTGTTGTCAGTTTTATGTGGAGATTCTTTCTGATAAAGCATAATTTAAGAAAATGACAGGTAAATGCTTTTTATATAAATTTTAAGTATTCAATAATCTTAAAAATTTTGGAAATATTCTGTAATCTAATTTTAGGAATGCTGACTTCTTATTTTCTGATAATGCAGTGTATAGTTACCCATACTTTCAAAAAGGGCACTTTTTATACAGGTAAAAAAAATTTTTTTTTTAAATCTTAATGTATGATTTGCATTAAGCTTTTCAATTTTCGCTTAGTCATCACTTAACCTAATGTGGACAAAATTTTGAATTCTTAAAAGATTTTTTGAAACTTCGTAAATTATAATTTCAAAGAGAAAAAATACAATTCTTGTAAAAATTCATGACCCAAAGAAATTTTTTTTTCTTAAGACTATGAATGTCCTTAATATATATTATAAAAGTAATTAAAGCTTATCAGTTTCATTGTATTTTTTTATTTTACTATTTGAAGCAGATTTTCAGAAAAGCATTGTTTGAGAAAAAAAAAGTGGATCATTCATATTTTCCAAGACCTGAATTTAATAAAATTGAGTTTTGCATACAATTTAATTTCTAAAACATTTGAGAGGTAATTTTTACCAAGATTTCCTAAAAAATAATTTCTAAAACAAATTAATTTGTGAATAAACCTTGAAAGTTTCATTAAAATCTAACAGTTATTTGATTTTTGCAAGAATTTAAAAATTAACGTGATATTCTAACAGAAACAAAGGCGCTAAAATTCCTATAGTCAGCATTAATCCACTGTTGAAGCTCCCCCCCCACACACACACCCCATGCACTAAAAAAATTTTAACCAAAATTTCAATATTTCCTTCTATTAAGTATTTTGATGATGAAACTTTGTTTTTATGAAGTTTGGGGCTTTTTTTCATCATGCTATGCTTTTTTTTTTAAAGAGAAATTCTGAGGACCCCAGTTCAAACTATAAATCATTTTTTCAGTAAGACCAACAGGTCAAATTCAACATTTAAACTTTTTTTTAAAAAATTTGGTACTACAACAATATTTGAAGAGGAATAATTTGTCTTTGATAAAATACTATTTTGAATAAAGGATTAACTAGTAAGAAAATATTTTCTAATTTTGAAATGACTGGTTGTTTTGATCCTTTTATGTATGATAAATATTAACTACTTTCCTTGCTAATGCTATCAAAGCACCATGAATCTAATTCCAATTGAAGTAAAACTGGAGATGACTGCATGTGCTTGTTTTGGTGTATCAAAGTTAGAACAACTTGTCACTCAAGGTGGTCATGACATCTGGCAAATGTGTTTTTATATTTGTGGGAAAAGAAGAAAAAAATTTTTTATATTTTAATATAAAAACAAAATTAATGCTGATTGTTTACATGCAAAATTAAAGAAAATTTTATTCAGAGTTAAATGTAAAAGAAATACTTTGCTAAAAATAATGTACAAGGTCTTTTACAAGTCACAAAAACCAAGGTATCTTATTTGCATATTAACAAAATACCTAACATTAGCATACAAGGCAATTATTTTGAATTCTTTTTATTGAGTAGGGATTTAACTGAAACAAATAGAGCATAAAATAGCAAATCCAAAGAGGTTTAGTGGTTGTAGAAAAGAGTGTGAAAGGGGAGGGTTAATATTAAAATTGATTGTTGTTTTCTTTCAACTCAATTCATGCCCCCATCAAGACACACATTAACCCCTATTTTTTCTCAAACAACCCTTTCATCTCAAATCCAAGCATTGAGAGTTGCTTTCCTATTGCTATCCTTGTAAAGACAACAAAAGAACTAAGAATGGAAAGAGTAGGGTGTACCCACTTCACAAGCAAATACAGCAGCATACAGACTTCTACAATTTTGTTCCAGGTAGATTCTTTATCCATAATAAGAGGATCAACACAAAACCAGTTATTTCACAATTAGAATTTCCGATTTATTAGCAAACATTTACTGAAAATTTTATTTTTTTTCCAAGATAGCTTATAACCCTAAAATATTTAGAAATAAAAATAGACTATAGAGCATTCATATTTCATACAGATTAGCAAAGCATATTAGATTAAACTAGCAAGGTAAATGCATATAAGGGCTATCTAAATTAAAAATAGATATCCATAAGTGGTACAAAGTCAAAATACACAAATCAATTCACCAAACAAAAATAGAAAAAATGAAAATAAAGCTGCTGAGATAAATAAATAAATAAATACAAATACACAACACAAGAAAAATTCTATTTTGCAACTTGTAAAATGGAATTTACTTTATAGATGAAATGTGATAGCCACATGATAAAATAAGTTTACAATGGTCATGCAAATTGAACTTTGTGAGGATTTCATGATTTCAGTACAGAAAAAAAAATAAAAAGCAAGTTTTGAGCTCTAATTTCATCCTAATCAAATCTATAAAAGGTGATTCTGTGTCCTTTATAAAACAGAAGATAGAGATAGTATTCTACATAATGAATGGGAATACTACAAAACAGCTAATCAAAAGCATAAAACTTCAGGAATAAAAATAATAATAATAATAATTATGAAGGTTGTAGCTGAGGAGAGAGTTAAAGTGCTTTGAGAATGTTAATAAAAAAAAAAAAAATGCTGGACAGAGAAGTTAAAACTCAATTGATTTTTGTGAGCATTTTTTTTTCAACTGAATGAAACAATATTTTAGAGACTTAATGAGTTTTAATAATAAAAAAAGAGTTATCAGTGAAGTGTTATTGCAAGACTACTAGATACCAAAAGTTAATTCAAGTATGATACAATACTATTATCATGAAACCAGGAAATTCATTTAACTTGTAGACAATTGTATGTATAAAGCTACACTTGCATTAGTAAACAGGATTGTTGATGCAAATTTATGACTATTTTCAGTCAATTTTTTTTTAAATAATTAAAGAAAATACAAATAGCCTTATTGGGAGATTTTTTTTCTTTTTGGATGGACAACACTGTTTCTGACATAACTCTTTAAGTAATTGAAATTTGAATATTACATTAAGTCAAGAACAAGAATCTTTGTATTTTCCAGTTGTGTTCTGTCTTATTTGAACCTCAAACACAGGGGGAAATGATCTTCCTTTCCCTCCATATATGGTCAGCTACACTTAATTTTTCTATTTCCCTTCATGTTGTGGCTTTGTGGTGTTCTTGCAGTCTTAGGTGGGCAGCCTGTTTCTTTATATTTCTTACAATTTTTAATCATGTTTTTTTTATGGGAGATCTTAGAAAAGGTGTCTGTGAAGTGTTGAACTACTTTTGAAGTTCACCCTGAGGTTATATTGACCACAGATCTTTTGCATTTTTTTCTGATAATCCCTTCATATCAGGCAGGCAGGCAGGCAGACCAAGGCTGTTTTCCAAGTGTTGTCATCTTCTTGCACCTTTCTATCCCAGTTTGTTGGAGCTGCCAGGGTAGTTGTTACATTGTAGGATATTGTTTATATTGACCATTTCTTGCACATATCTCTGGGTTAGCACTTTGGCATTTACTCAAAGTTTTAAGCAGTAGACAATCACTTTCTTCACACTATATAGGTTGAGGGAATTGAGGTATTGTCCAGTGAATGTTGGCTTGTGATATATGGATGTCTTGAAACGATGCTTTGTTTGAGATATTAGTAAATCCAGGATTGATAATTTGTTGTTTTTTGCTTCTCCATTGTGAACTGTATTGATGATCCTATCAAGTTCACATGGCCCATAGTGGTAGAGGGACATCTTCCTGGTGTGGCCAGAGTAAGAAAGTGTTGGCTACATATTTCAGCCATAGAGTTGGCTTTAGTGATGTGGATTCTAATGTCAATGCTTCACAGTATTCCATGTATATATTATATATTGCTGGTAAAAATGTTGAGCCCATTGCTAAGCCTTCATCCTGCTAATATATGTTGGATCCCATTCGGATGTATCAGTTGTGTATAGAAAGTCAGCATCTCCAGGATATCTATTGGCATACAGGTATGTTCTAGGGATGAGTCTGTCCCTGACTATTGAGAGTGCTTACTGTGGATACCTTGGTGAACTCGCCACACCCAACTCAAACACACTGTGGAATGGGATTATATGATTAATGTGGGAAAGTTTGTCAATTAACTGAGCAGAGTCATGCCTACTTCGATGTTTGATGAAGGCACCATTATGATGTCCTCACTCCTCAGAGCTTATTTTGTTAATCTTCTACCAGTCAATATATATATATATATATATATATGCTCTTCAGCAATGAATTGAGTTCTTTCAGTGACTGACATGTGTATACACTTCTTATATACAACATGTTAAAATTTCCCTTCTCTGATTCCATGTGCCTATGGCTTAGAGGGTAGTGACTCCGACTGACATCAAATTGGTCGAGTTTCGATCCCAGCCAAAAGCAAGTGGATGTGTCTAGCTACACCAATGAGCTGTGATACATCCTAGTGTTAGGGATGACTAATTTGTTTGCAAGTTTAAGTGAAAGGTTGTCAGAAGGCATGAAATTTGTGTCATTTTTATTAAGCTTGTTTTTTAGTGTTGAAGATGAAATGGTGTAGGTAGTGGAGAAGTTTGAATGTTTTCCCAATATATTTTTCATTTAGATATTCAGGACTACATATTCTAAGGGTTTTAAGGTAAAATCCTATGATTAGTCCAGATTTTATTCCCTGATTGTGGCAGGAATAGAAATTGATTAGGTTGTTTTTGTTTGTGGGTTTTCAGTAAGCTTTAAAATCTAATTTATCACTGTTGTGTATTAATAAGATGTCAAGGAAAGGTAGAGAATTGTTTGCTTCAAATCTGTGTGTGAATTTGATGGTGGGTTTAACCTTATTGAGTTTCATTATTATGTTTAATAGGTTAATATAATGAGGGCAAAATAAAAGAATGTCATCTATGTAGAGCTGTTAGATATGTGTTTGAATGGGCTGTATTTTAAGAATTTCATAGATAGAATTTTTGTTTGTAGAAAGTTATTGAAAGGAAATCAGTAGTTAATAATTAATTTGCATATCTTTATAATTTTGTGGATGGAGAGAGGAAGCTGTCCTTTGGACTTCATGAGGTGATTTCTTAGTATGTTTAGGCATTTTGTGATGGGTATATTTGTGTATATTGATTTGCTGTCTAGATTCGCCACAGACATTTTAGTCATATTAATATTTCCTATTTTTTGGAGTAAGTCACCCGAGTGTTTTATATGTGTAGTGCTGATGATGTGTATAAATGGTGTTTTAGCGATGATTTTAACTAACTAGTGGGGTGCATTATTAATTCTGGATTTAACGCTTCTAATGGGCATGTCAGATTTATGTGTTTTGGGTAAAACATACAGGTGTGTGTGTGTGTATGTATATTTTTTTTATTGTGTCTTATAGCAGCATTCTCTTTTATGCAAGTTTTGTTAAAAATGACAAAACAAGGTACTGTGGTTAAGTTCTTTTTTAATATAATTTTTCATGTGATTTTTTTTTCTTTTCAGTACATAAATTATACAAAAACTGTCCAAATGTTTTATCTATCCATGTGCTTTCAGCTATACTCTTAGCCATTTCAAATATATTTGTCTTTTGTATGCATGTAAAATTTGTGTACTGAAAATAAAATAAGATCACATGAAAAACTTAACCACAGTACCTTGTCTGTCAATTTTAAAAAGTGTGAGTGTGTTTATATATATATATATATATATATATATAAATACACACACACAGGTATAGATAGATACCAAACTATACATTTGAAATTAGTCGGCACTAAAGCTTCTTAATCAACAGTTCCTAAAAACCTCTTTATAACAAATCTAGAGAGGATACTAAATCAAGAACTTCAATAAATCACTTTGCTGGGGTAAATTTACTTCATTATGATGTTGTTTACTGCCTTAAAAAGCAGATAAGAGTGAGAGAAAAAAAAGTCTACTGCTTCATGACTTAAAGGTCACTAGTTAAACCAACAAACAGGTACTAAATGAAGATAATATCTAGAAAGAAGTCAGCAGTTGATTATAATAGTGAGCATGTGGATTTACCAAAATAACACAAGGTCTTAAGTGAGCAGCTCTGTTTACTTTAATGCTCTGACTTGTACACAGGATGATTGATCTTCTGGCAAAGGAAAACCAATAAGTAGCAGGAGTTAGGTCTAAGACACTTATTTCAAGGCTATTTACTGGCCTATAGATTGGCCAGTTTACAAAGCAGGAACGGCAGAAGCAAGTAGTGGCTATTTAGGAGGTAATGCTAGACTGCTAAATAAGCAAATTACTAAAAAAAGTGTATATTATCCTTTCTTTTTGAAACACTTGGTTTCAAGTAGAATCCTATTGGAAGCAGCAGGCATTGTGTAGATAAGGCATATCTGTAAAATACATAGGATTGGTATAATTTTAAAGTTCTTTATATACAAGAGAGAGGAGAAAATGTTAAGGTTCCAATTGTTAAGTTTCCAAGATTCAGATTGAGGATTGAGTGGGATATCCTGATTGCGGATAGCCTTACACATTGAAGAGGATTTAGAACATGAAAATCATGGTCAGGAGAGGGGGAAATCTATATCAGAATAGCAAGTAGGAGATGGATGGATGGATATATATATAAGCTCTTGCTGCACAAGTTCATACTTGATTCTGGAACATTTTTGTCATATAAATGAAGAGTATATAATATAGGATTCATTACTTTAAAAAAATCTTTACTTAAAAATAATCACCTTGAACCCCAAATTAAAACAACTTGTGCAACAAAAATATATAATGTATCATACAGTCAATTTAAAAAAAAAATCTATGAATATAAAAGGGCAAACATCTATAATTTGTCAGATCTACCTCAAATTAGAATACTATTGTACAAAACCATGCAATAGATATTTATACAATAGATATTTATATGGCTAAAATCAGCACTGCCAAGTGTAAGAAGTTTAATCTTGCTCAAAAATCTTTTCTGTTCAGAATCAAACTACATTTTTCTTTTCTTCTTAAAAAAAAAGAAAAAAAAACAGGAATAGGGGCATAAATCATTCCAAAATTGAGAGCATGTATTACCATGTTATCTGCTGAAGTGGGGGAGGGAGTATTATACCTGGGATATTATATTAGAGAATTTGTTAAAAGACCCTTCTTCAATTGTTAAAATGTAAAGCTAACAGATTGCTTTCAATGATCGGGCAAAGAAAATCAGAAAGTTGTTTATCAGTGTATTCATGTATGGCTTCAAGAGCAGACAAAGTGTAGCAGAAAAACGATGTATAAATGAAACTGCAAAATAAATATTGCTTTTCTCCCACTTATAATGATAAAGTGAAAGTTGACAAAGTTCTCTAGCAATAGTGTCATGCAGTAAACAAATTCAAAAAGCAAAGCAAGTGTAAAACAAAGTTTTTCATGTAGAGCACATCATTTAAAGTATAGCTTATAGGCTTCATCAATTTAATAGCAAAGCCATACAAATGATGTTTATAAAAAAATGACAAAAGAAAATTTTTTTGTTGATCTGTAGTTGTATAAACTGACAAAAAAAAATACTTCTGCATAAAGCTGAGAGTGAAGAATAGATAAAAAGAGAGAGAAAAAAAGTTGATGACTGTGAGCTAGGATGAGAACAGCAAGTTGAGATAGTGTTTACCAATGACAAGAGAGTTTTCCTGATTTTTTTAAATATTTTTTTAAATTTACCTCTTTTCACAAAGCTAGCAAGCTAGCCAAGCAACCAAACCAATTCTACTTGGGTTATTCTTTATCTTTCACAGATATAAATAAAAAATCGTGGGTGGAGCTTATAAAATTACTGACCAGTTTGTGGTTGGGGTACTGCTCTAGAGGCAGGTGTGCAAGTCCAAGTAATTTATCTGGTCAAATCACAAAGGAAATAAATGTAGGGTAAGGGAAACTTGTTTCTATGCATAACCTAATGTGGCAAAGTAGAGTTAATTTTTCCTTTCCAAATAATATTTTAGTCAATAACTGAAATAAAAAATATTTTCTAATAAAACAATTTTAAAACAATGTAAAAAAAAAATCACAATACACTAATTGTAATCATACAACAATTTTATACAAAGTGACTGCTCATTCACTAACAAATGAATTGATCATTTTATTAAACATCTAAAACTTGTTAAATATAAACATATGGCATGTCCCTTAAATACAGCACAATGTAGCCATACAATGTTTTTATTTTTGTTTTTTTAACATCAATTAATACTTTACATATTTTTACTTTTTGGTAAACTGCAATGAATTTTAAAATAACATTTCTAAGCCATTAAATTTTTTTTTCCCTAACCATTTAAATAAACAAAGACAAAATTCTCCCTTCATTCATCCTTTAGTACACATTTGGGTGACCTTTATTCTGAAGTGTAATTGAACAGGCAGGGAAGTTTGGAAGGGTTTGTGTCCACCATCTCTCTCACTTAGAATCATGATTAAAAAAAAAAAACAAACAAAAAAAAAAAACAAAAAAAAAAAAACTAACAAACACCCCTACAGTAAAAGTAATAAGCGTTAATAAGAATGATGGCTGGTGTTGATGGTCTAAGAAAGAAAGATCAGGGTTTCATTGATAATTAAAATCAAAAGTGTAAATACTCTAGAATGCAGCCATGCGGGTAGGGAACATGTGTGATTTGAACAAATGTGCCTGTGGTTAAATACATAATTGGTTGAGAGACTGAAATACTACCCACACCAGACTTCCCTTTTTTAATTTCAAAATAGATTAAGGGTGGAAAATGAATTTCAAATAAAATGTTATCTGGCTTAAAAAAAAAAAAAAAAAAAAAAAAAGAAAGAAAAGAAAAGAAAAAAGCCTAATAATACAAATAAAGGAAGGGCAATAAAAATTTTACCATAAAATAAATCTTTGAAAATATCTTAAAATATCTTATAGATTATGAAAATTTAATAGACAATGACCACAACATTAATTCTGATATTAACTTTTTTGGAACCACTTTCTCAATGGGAAGCTTAAGAGATTTTTTTTATCTTTGTTTTTGAGCAAAAATAATAATGAAGAAGGTACTAGACTGAATAACTTATGACAGGCTCCTATGAAAATTTTGAGACAGAAATAACTAAATATAAATTACTAATTAAATAAGCATAAAGGATGACTTTGAAAATAAAAACAATTGAGCACATTCTGTAACAAAATAAGGAATCTTTTTCTTGCTCTAATATTCTCAGATCACTTCAGATCATCTTTGGAGAATGGTGGCTTCTTAGTCAAACCAAAACTTTTCAGAACTCTTATATGAATCTGAATTTTACAATCTGGTTTTAATTTGTACAAATAAGGATTGTCTCCCCATCTGCTTTTTTAAAAATTTTTATTTAAGGCAAAACATTGAAAATAGTCATTTTAACAGTTTTATCTTCAGTAACAAAATTAGTAGACAGAAAATTTGACGATGGGTAGTGTTAGGATTCATAATCTGAATATATACATTGTAACAACAGTAATCAAACTCTTGGTTATCATCTGATATGATTAACTGAATAAAATGCTCTAGGTAAAAAAAAAAAGGACAAAACATAAAACAATTTTAATATTTTAACATTAAATTAAGCTTGAAAAAAATGTAAATTTTGAAAAGTTAAAAATGGGTTAACACATACTACTGGCATGCAAACATAAGTTTTTAGGTATGTAGTATGAGTCAAAAAGGTGAGAATTAAAAGAAATTTAATGGCTTAAATCATTCAAATTTTAGTTTGTTTTTAAATAAAAATTGCAGCTTTGTGTTCATGCCAATCAATGAGAAAAATTTGCCAACAAATCATCAAACCATAGAATTATCATCAGTGGATATTTGTTTCCTATCCCAGTTATTGTGGGGTAGGATGTAAATCGACTTAAGTTAGTAAATTTCTGAGTGATTACTTCCCTTAGTCATTTTAATAATTCAGACAAATAAATATTTATCTGCATTTAGATAAGATTTGTTCCCAAGCAAAACGAACCGTTTAATTAATCAATTCCTTTACTCTTATATTGCTGATGTGAGTTGTGGTGCGGTGGATATTGACTTGTAACAAGAAATCAGAGAGCCGAGGTTTAATTCCCGTTGAATTTGTTGCATTCATTTACACACAAATACCTTTGGGAAAGGTATTAATCTGTCTCTTCCCTCAAACTATGGGTCAAACAACAGAACAGATTGGGTTCTATAACAACTGGTTGTTAACCAGTCTACCACAGAAAATAATGGCAACCTACTTCAGGGAAAATCTTCTGCCTAGTCAGTCATGTCAGTTTTGAGACATGATCGCCCAAGCGTGTATCACACATGGCACTTAACTTACTGACTCTTATATCTCTTAGATTGCAGTTTTATTTGTTCAAATCTGTCATGTGAGATCTTCAGATACCTTTGTTATGTGATCATCTTGCTTCAACTTGGTCTTGAAATACTAAACGTTTCATTTTACTTGGGAACAAATTTTGTCTAAATTATTAAAATGACAAAGAATGACAAAACCTATTTCAAGACTAAGTTGAAGCAAGATGATCACATAACAGACAAAGATATCTGAACATCTCCCATGAAAGGCTTAAATAAGGCTGCAATCTAAGAAATATAGAAGTAAAGGAGACAATTAAATGGTTCATTTTGCTTTGGAATAAATTTTGACTAAATGCAGATAAATATTTTGTTTAAATTATTAAAATGACTAAGGATAACAAAATGTGCATTTGGACAAAATTTATTCCCAAGCAAAATAAAATGTTCAATTAATCAGCTCCTTTACTCCTATAGTTCTTAAATTGCAGTCTTATTTGTTTAAGCCTTTTATGAGAGGCATTCAAATAACTTTGTTTAAAGTGATCATCTTGCTTCAACTTGGTCTTGAAATAGGTTTTGTCATCCTGTTGCTAATCTTTTTCTGAGAAAGATTTCCATTTAACTGTTAAACAGCAAATTTTTAACATGAAAAGATATTGAGCAAAAAGTGATTTATATGATGAATGAATCATACCACTGAATGTAAAAAAAGAAGAGGGAGATAGATTAATTAAATGATACATTGGTCTCTATTTTAGTTGTGAATACTTCATCTTCAATTTATTGAAGATCAATACATGGTTTCAAAACTTGTTTCAATGCATCTTACTATTCAAATTTTCTAACAATTGGCATCATTTTTGACAGCACAGGTACACTAGTCATAAATAATCACTATCAATAGTATGAAAAATGAACCTTGATTCTATTTAGGAAAAACAGCACACAATTTCAACTGTGAAAACATTGAGCCTATAAATTTATTTAATGACGATTGTTAAGTATATTACTAAGAAAAAAATAAACAAAGCTTACTTTTTCTTAGATGCCCAAAATAATAGCTTAAAATAATTTTCTATTTGGTATTTATGCCAAGAACGGATAAAGATAATCACTGAAAATATCCAATGTTAGTCTCTGAGGGAAAAAAAAAACTTATGTAAGATGTGATCAAAACCTGAGAAGTAGAAAGAATTTAAAGAACTTTGAGATTCAATTGTAAAAGGAAATCATTTAAATGAAATTAATTTTGATGTTTGCCAATATAATAATCTTTTCTTCCCCTTTGAAATAGTCGAAAATTCCATTGGGTTTTAAATCATATTTAAAATCTAACAATATGATAAATGTGTATAAGAATTTATCAAAAGAAACCGATTTGTCATGATCACTTAGAAACCACATTTTGAGTAAAATTTAAGACTCAAAACAAATTTTGTAATGTAAAGTGCTTATAAATAGAAAGGACAAAAATACTTCTATAACAAATTACTTTATGAAAATCAATAAGAAATTTAGGGAGTCAGCAATTTTCAGACAAAATTATATTTAAATGTCAAAGGCTTGCCCAAATTTTTTAACATTAAAATATGTATTGACTGCCTCCAAAAAAATGAAATAGATTTAAAAAAATTGTAAAGTGAATATTTGAGCCAAGATTCACTGGTTATATAGATAGCAGCATAGATTTTTTCAAAAATCAAAATGTTTTACAGGGAAGATCAAACTTGTGATCCATAAATGATCTACTTAACAATTAAGGAATTTCACCATATTTTTTCAACACATTTCATGCTAAATTTAGGGCATTTCTCCATATGCTATACAATATGGTATTCATATAGATAAATCTATTTTCATTAAATTCATAAATTTGAGAAACATTTTTTGATTTTTTTGCGATCACAATCACATATTTACACTGTAAATTCCTTAGAGAAATTTGACACACATATATATATATATATATATTAGTGGCTTCTTCAAATGTCATGTCAAAGGTTTTCTATTTTACTTTTTACAAAATATTCAATTTTAATTGTTATTTCATTAATCAATGTTAATAACTTAATGAGTGAGCTTACCAATCTTCACTATTGTTATGTTAGGCTAAGAAGAAGTGGTACTATAGGATGATTGTGGACAATTATATGAAGGAAAGGAAAACAAAAGGGCGTATTTATAATAGCAAAATATAAGGATGAGAGACCAAAAACAAGTGTGTGAATATAATACACATGAAATCTGAACAAAATTACAAGGTGAGCTGACAACTGTCAAATTAATGATTGCAAGAACCAAGGGATATACCATATTGATCCTTAGAGGAAAAGGAAACATACTGTAAACCGTGTAAGGCAAGTAACATGTACATTATCACAAGAACCTTTCTGCCATAATTTCCTCAACCATAGAGTTACCTTTAAGCAACAATACACAAACAGAATGAATAGAGCAGATGCCAAATGAAAATGGTGAATTACTGACAAATTTGTCATCTACAGCTATCGGCTAAATCCATCTGTTCAATTTGAATGATAAAAATAAAAAAAAGAAACAAAGTAAAGACAGGATGGAAAATGATTAAGCGTTAAATCAAGGAAAGGAAAGAAAAAAACAAACAAACAAACAAAACAGGACTAATAAGGATGAGAAAAAAATATCCTAAAACTTTGAAGGTAAAAAAAGAGAAAAAAAAAAGAAAAAAAAGAACAAGTAAATTTAACAATTTCATAAGTTTTCAGCTTGATTATCAGCATAACAAATGCTACATCTTTCAGCAATTTTTTTCTTTCTTAAAAAGCAGTGAAGAGAATAGAGAAAGTGAAGGAAAGAACATGATGTTCTGAAACAATGAATCCAACTTTGAAGGTTATGTTAAGGCAGATCGCATGCAGCTGCAAAGCACAAGCAATTTGACAATGTTGTGGATGAGTTTCTAATAATTTCTTTGATCAACCATAGCTGCCATGATGAGTTTCCAGTCAGCAGCTCAATGGTAGGTCGACATACTCTTGACCCCAATCAGTTTGTCTTGCTGCTGCTTCAAGAGAAGGCAAGGCACATTGGAGAGTGGAAGGAGAGTAAGTATCAGGGAGACTAATTATGGATGTATAATATGAGTTGCCAGGGCCTGTCAACTGACCATAAACCCCGAAGACAATGGTAATTAAGTGGTAGAATAATAGCTGACCCAGCCTCAAAATGTTCACTCTTGGGATGAAGATGTTTTCAGAGGATTCAATTGGCAGAGAATCAAAACAGAACCTGCAAAGACTTATCCCCAACCCACTGTCTAGCATCAGTTGGGTTCACTGCAAAGAAGGGTGGAGCTAAAGAAAATAATTAAAAGCATAAAAAGACCAAAATGTTTATTGTGCTGATGCTTAATTGGTAGCACACAGTTAAGAGGAAGACAATGATGATTATTAAATAGCCTGAATGAAATAAAAAGTGCCTGGATAAAGATTATTGGAGGGAAGAGGAAGTGCGCACATATTTGTTTTGTTTTGATGAGAATCATTTGCAGAAATAAAATAAAAAAAATTAAGCGACTGTATATCAGTAATCTTTTTATTGGCATGCAAATACTTTTAATCTGAAGCTAATATTAAATCTATGGCTGTAGTTAACAATTCAGGAAACAAAATAGCCATAAGGCAAATATCCGACACAAAACACTAATCCCAGAGATAAATGCGCTTAACCTGGAGAGCAGTGCATCCAGAAAGCTACAAGGGAGGAGAGGTGTAAATGAGATGCCTTTTTGATGTTTGCATCACTGGGCATATCAAGTTATTTATCAAAGATGTCAGGCCTATGTTCATTACAGACTGTTAGAGTGGGCCAAAATGAGATGACAAACAGGAAGTTGTAACACATAGATAAAGTGGCAAGGGGTGGGAAATAGAGAAAAACTGCAGTTCATTGCTAATACATCAAGGAGAAAAGGCACATCTAATCCACTCATAGGGTCAAAAATACAAGGAAATAATTGCCACTGGCAGACAAGTGTTTAGTACAAACTGTTTTTAGCTTATTTTTCTTTTCGTGTTTGAAAATTAAAAATTTACTTTGTCACATGGGAATATTTTCACCTGTAAATTTGCAAAAGATTTATCGATTTCTAACTACTGAATGTTTTGAGAATTTGAATTTATTGATACAGATCAAGATTTAATCCTGTAATGCAATATGTACATGGATTTCCTTAGGCGAGTGATAATTTCAGTTCAAACTGATTGAAAAAAAAAAGCTGAATATGTTTACAACTGGCAGCCAGCAGGAAATAAGGTCTTAGCACAGTAACAATGATGCTTTCAGTGATCCTTAAAATAAAATTAAAAACCTTGAGTGGGAAGAAAAAAAAATGTATTATATGACCTGACTTTCCTGACAATATCAGTGTACTTGTATGCCAACTAAAACCAAACCAAGTTTGTTTTTTTTTTTTTATGCACGGTTATGTCAGCTACATCAATATAGTTATGTCTTCAAACATATTAGCAAGGTTAATTTGGAAACTTAACAGTTAAGAATAAATATAAATAAAAATATTAAGTGAACATGGTTTAGTGCAGTACTCAAACATTTTTATTTTAAATCAAGTAATATTTAATTTATCTTTAATTATATCAAAGACAGAAATTTAACAAAAAGAAAGATACATAGATATGCTTTTTATAAACAGTTACACATCTGTAGCAAATGAATTAGAGCTGAAATAGTTGGAAAAAAAAAAAAGAAAAAAAAAAAAGAGAAACCTGAATCTTATATTAAGAGTGCTATATTTATCAGAAACAATACAAGAAAAGCCTGCTTTTCTTGTTAAAGGAGAATTATTTTAGGATTGTGAATGATATTTTTAAGTGTTCAGACATATACATATATAATTATTTACCAGTATCAAAATTAAACAAACGTAAAATTTGTGACAAAAGATTAAAGTAATTTGAAACTATTCAAACAAGATTAATTTTAGAATGAACAGAAATACCTAAAATTTAAGTATCCTGCAGCATGCAGGAAAATGTAATGTTTCATCTAATTCATTTAATTCCACAAAAATAGGGCACTTGGTAAGGATCAAACTCACAAAGTAATGATTTGTAAGAATACCTTGCTTACTACTGCTTTATGATTAAGTTATATTTAAGTAAGGTTGACACAGCTGGTAAGGATCAAAATCAGGACAAGAGTAATGATTTCTAAGATTAGTTTACTTGATGAGATACTAGTCATGTTTAGTAAAGCTACCTAAGTTTAGCACAACTGCTAAGGATCAAATTTACATGAGTAATGTTCTATGGGACAAGTTTGCTAACTATTACTTAATTGCAAAATATCTACAGAGTTATGTTTATAACTAATAGTATGCTCAGTTATTATCTGGCAACAACTTACAAAAAAGCAGGATAATGTCTGAGAAAGCGTTAGATATTTACACTGTAACACCCCAATTTCGTTGGGGTGTTACAACACAGCTCCTATATATCTATGAGAGGGTACTATAATAATATCTACAAGACACAATAATGATTCATTTAAACTTTTATATTTCACCATCTGTTGATGTTTTTTGTAGAATTGACAGATGGTGGCAGCTTTTTATTGAATAATCAGCAATGATAAATATCACAATTTAATCGTGTATATTCTACTTGACTGTTGTGACAAAACGAGTTATTGAAGTGAGACATTGATAGGTGAGACTACTGGCTCTTCTTCATTACTAAATACATATGAAATGATGATATAAATTTTTATATATCAAAAACAATATTGGGACGGAAAAATATATGACAAAGTGAAAAGAATTTGTGTTACACGTTTCATCTTTTAGTCCGAAGAAGTTCTAAAGCATCACATGAAAACATTTTCAAACATACATATACATATATTTTTTTCTTTTTTTAATCATATCACCCCAAGCAAGGTGGTAACACCACTGATGTGCAGGGGGCTACATAAGAGTAAAAAGATTAGGTAGAAGAGAGTAAAGAGAAAGACGAGCCAGTTAGAAAGGAGCAAGAAGGATGGGAATACAGGTGTGATAACAGTTGCAAAGGTGGAGAGAAAGGATATACAGGGTGGTGAAGAAAGAACTAGAGTCAAGTGGTTAAGAGATGAGTATTGACCTTGCATTTAAATTCCTGGAAGTTGTAGCCGACAGGAAAGCAAGAATATGGAAGCGAATTAAAAGAGACAGGAAGTGCGAGAAAAGAAGCTGCAGGAGTAGAATTGTCTACATTTGGTTGATCTAACTGTGAATGGGTGAGTCCCAGTTGCCAGTCTGGTTGCACGAGTAAACACCTGTTGCAGAGGCACCAGTGACTTAAGCTTGTTGGAGCAGAAGCCATGAAAGTATTTATAGAACAGACAAAGGGAAGCCACATCCTGTCGGTGGGTAAGTGGCTGGAGTCAAGCTGCCAAGTCGGTACCTATTACATTACTGATTCTCTTTTGGAGCCTGTCAAGAATACTGAGATGAACAGCAGGGGCACCTGACCATATATGGCAGCAGTACTCCATGCACGGACGAATGGTTGATTTGTATATATGCAGGATGGATTCAGGCAGGAAAAATATCCTGGTCCGACACAGTGACCCAACCTTCCTAGCATTGGATTTAGCTATTGATTCAATATAGTGGTTCCACTTGAGATCAGAAGAGAGGGTAAGGCTGAGGCGGCGCAGTGTATTGCTCTCAGAGAGACTCACTTGGTCCATGCTTATTTATGGGAAGCAGGAGAGGTTGCCTGTGATAATTGACAGACAGCAGCTTGGTCTTAGATGCATTGAAATTTATAAGCCACTTCTTACCCCAATTCACCACAGAATGTAAATCCCTCTCAAGATCAGCAGCAAGATTATGTTTGTCCACCACACCGGGTTTCTTACTGATACAGGAGTAAATTGTGGTGTCATCTGCATAGATGCCTACTTAGCTCTTGATCTTTTCTGGGAGATCATTTATGAAAATAAGGAAGAGCGTCGGGCCTAGGATAGAACCCTGAGGGACACCAGTGTTTGTACAGTAAGATGTGGAGGCATGTCCATTCAAGACGACCTTCATTATGCGGTTATTTAGAAAAAATTGGGTCAGATCAAGTAAGCGTCCGGTAATACTGTAATCCCATAGCTTGTATATAAGGCCAGTATGCCAAACCCCGTCAAAAGCCTTGGAGATGTCCAGAGCAACAGCATGAGCCTTGCCGGACTCCTCAAAGGCCTGGAACATGTACTCCGTAATGGTCGTTAGCATCTCGGCCGTGGACCTGGCAAAGTGGAAGCCATAATGCCTGTCAGAGAAGAGTTTATGGGCAGTAAGATGTTGAACTATTTCAGTATTAATAATGGCCTCGAACACTTTCCCGAAAATTGGTAGAAGGCTAATAGGGCAATAGCTGGATTGGTCAGAGGGTTCACCAGAGTTGTTAAATACATGAACGACAGAAGAGGACTTCCAGCATGCAGGAAAACAGGAAGCAAAAAGGCAGTAGTTATACACTTTAGAGAGGACAGGCGAGAGTTCAGGGGCACATTTCTTAAGGACAATCACTGGGATTCCATCACCACTGCTTGCCTTATGGGGGTTAAGTTTTGATATTAGTTGGGATACTACTGTCAGGGTAATGTATACATCGTACAGTTTAGCCTCAGTTCTAAGAGGGCAGTCGAGTGATGGTAATCTAGCTGAGTCAAGTGTGGAGTTGGACGAGAATCTGTGAGCAAAGCACTCAGCCTTGTCTGCTGATGATGTGAGGACCTCAAATTAATTGATTAAAGGAGGAATTTGCATATATATATATATATATATATATATACACACACACACACACACTGATGAGCTGTGATACTGCGAAACAGATCTGTCTGCGGATGACAATATGTATATATATATATATATATATATATATATATATATATATATATATAAAACAAAGATATAGATGGTGGACAGTAGAAAACCGTCCTCAAAGGTACTAAGCAACAAAAAGCGGTCAATGTGATACTGAGGAAGTAGAGCAAAAATACACTTACAACTTTTTGGAATCTGTATTGCACTATCTGGGTTTTGACCATTAGGTCTCTTCAGGTGTAGATATGGAATAACAACGGATGTTGCCCCTATATATAAACTCCAGCAGGAAGAGTAGTAGTAAAAAAAGAGGAGGAAAGAAAGAAAGAAAAAAAAAATCCTTAAGTAGGGAACAGGAATTACCCAGTACCAAAAGGGGGCTAGCAGGCTAAAGAAAAGTAGAAGTTCATCCGAGTTCGTATGTACCCAGTACTTTGTTTTTTAAATGCCTACATTTTGATATTATTTCACTTTTTGTGTTTAGTAATTATCTTATTTTTAAAAGAAATAATGGCCAATTTTTCTTCCTGGCACAGCCTGCAGCAGATATCTCCACGTTTTTTCCTGCTCTCACCTTTTTTACAATTTTCTACTTTACACAGGGGCTTTTTCCGTATTTTCCTTTAAACTGCCATATACAGTCCACCAGCCTAGCATCATTTTTATGATTTATTAGCCTGAAGGAAGAGGTATGATTATAATAGCAACCAATGTACACATTCTTGAAAATGAGTTCATCACTGACTTCCATCATGTATACCACTCCTTTAATGCAGCAATTGGTATTCCATATCTACACTTGAAGTGACCTAACGGGTAGTGTGATACAGATTAAAAAAAAAATTGTAAGTGTATATATATATATATATATATATATATATAAACTTATTTATAAATGGAACTTTTGTGTGTGTGTGTGTGTGTGTGTGTCTGTCTGTCCGTTACCTATAGACTCCGAAACGACTGGACTGATTTTCTTGAAAATTTACACAGTTGTACTATAAGCGTCTGTGAGTGTTCTTAGCTAGGTTTTGTGTCGAGGTACCCCCAATAAATATCGAAAATTGAAAAAATTGGGTTATAGAAGGAGTGGTCCGATTTTAATCAAATTTGATACACTCATAGAAAAAGACATAAGAAATGATATTCAGAAGTTTAAAGGTTGCAGTTCTTACAATAGTGCAGGAAATCAATAATATATATATATATATATATATATATATATATATATATATATATATATATAAAAGGCAAGATGTTTGTGTGTGTGTCTGTTTATTTGCCTATATGTCTGTATTTTTTCAACCCTTTTATTTTAGTTTTTGCTTTGGGTTTGGCTCTAAGTAGGTATAATTGTAGTTCTTAGGCTCAGTCATAATACCATTTACTCAGAGGACTTATTTAGCCTTCAAAATTCAGTTTACGATGAAAAAAACTTATTTGATATCGATACCAGGAAATCAAAATTTGACTTACATCCATTCATTTTTCTTTCAGTCTACGATTTTGCTTTAACTGGAAACAACTATTGCTTTTTAGTCTTTTGTGCCAATGTCCAAAGAGTCTGAGCTCCAAGGCCATGGATTAGTTTTAAAGCTTTCATTACACCTGAGCAATGCCGGGCTACACTGCTATTTTATATTTATATATATATATATATATATATTGTTAGGTAAGGAGAGACAGGTACTGAAAACTGCACATGATTGTTTAAAGTAAATTATTCTCATGTAATATTTGTTCTCTCTTATGCAAATTTTTTGTGCCTTCATAAGGTAAAATAATTGTCACAAAATCCAACTTTGAAAATATGAAGAAAGTGATTTTGATAACTTTTCTAATATTTCAGCAAGAACATGAGATTATGGAATCACTGTCAAGAACAAAATCATAATTTCTGGATTAAAAACTTGACTATCTTTCCAGAATTGTTTGGTAAAAGAAATGTTCAAAATATAAAAATTGGAAATGACCTTCATTGACAAATTAGAAAATAAACATCTACAATTCGAACTATAATAGACTCACTTCTTTCACTTTATTTTTTTCCATCATAGAGATTTTCTAATTAGTATTTTTTCCAAATGAACATGTATTTAGGAACCAACATGATAAAATATTTTCTTACAATCCTGACAAATATGGTTTAAATAACTGAAGGAATCAATGGGAAAATAAGCATTAAAATGTCTGTTTTCTTGCGCTTTGCTAATGGATCTCCCTTTCAACTACATGCTTTCCAGCCAATTTTAATCTTCAAAAATTTAAATGCAATGTCAATTACTATCTACTGTCCTCCTGATCACTTTCATCTTCCCACTCTTTAATGTTTCGGTTTCTAATTCTTCCATTCTTTGTGTCTTAGCAGCTTTACTGCTTTGCTTGGTATGATACCAATTAAAATTGGAGATTTTAGTTCTATGTAGCACAGTTTAGCAATTCAGATATTAGTTATTGACAGAAATCATTGTATCACATTTTTAAAGAAACAGTTCATTAGAGTAAAATGTTGATAAAGCTTAATACAAAACCTAGGCTCACATATATAATTTATGTAAGCACAGACTACCATCATTTGAGAGTCTTGAGGTGGAAAGAGACAAAAATAAGACTTGTAATGAATTGCACTTGTGTCTAAATACACAATTTCTTTGTAACATTAACATGTAGTGATAAGTAACAGTTGTTAACAAAAACTTGTTTTGTACATTTAGCTGTACAGAAAGTATCATCTGCCTCCACCATTCTCATCAACCCAGCTGATTGACAAAGGACTTGAAAAACTTTTTTTTTTTAAATTTAAACTGCATGTAATTCTACCAGATAATAATATGTGCAGAGCCTGTCCTCAGCTTCAAACCCAACCTCCTCCTACATGTAATCATCACCACAACCATTAGCTGCTTATTAAAAGTAGACTCCATTGTTTGAATGATAAATAGAATTAGACAAATAAGATAGCAAAGGAAATTTTATGGAACCTTAATTATATGACTCTTTAGGATAAACAACGAGAAAAACAAGACAATTCTTATTTGGAATTTATAACAAAATATTCCAGACACTTAGGAGCATAAAAAAGTTAACGGCAACATTTTTCCAGACTAAATACATACAAATAAAAATTCTAAAAATATATTTTGAAAAATGAAGAAATCAAAGATTGTGAGTGTGAAATTAACAATTCAGTGATTTATGTTATGAAGTAAAACTTAAATAGGTAGCTTTTTTTTTTTAAAAAAATAAGGTGATGAATTTTTCTTTTTATTACAGTTAAGTTTAAAAATTGAATTACCTAAAATTGATCTAATTTCAATTTGATCTGTTTTTTTTTATTTTTTTTTTACAGCTTTTATTAACCCATTGCAGGTTATTTAAAGCTAGAAAATAGTTTTAGATTGTAAGAATTTTGGGGGGAAGCTGATAATGATTCAGTGATAAAAGCCTTATTAATTAACCCACAGGGAGAAGAAGATGTGGAGTCATACCTTTCCCAAGGATATTTGGGTGTAGGTGAATATAATAAACCCAATTGGAATTGGAAATTTACTTTTCAATTAACAATTCAGAGTCATTATTCCTTCCATCACCTGCACATCCAAGCTCACAGCACCTGGTATTTCCAAGCAGTTACCATCTAGGTACTGACCAGGCTCGAATCTGCTAAACTCTAGTGATCATACAGGAACCAATGTTTCAATGTGATATGGCAGTAAGCCAAATCTAATTTCACAGTAATTAACATGTATTAAAAGCACTTAAAAAGTAAATTAAATTAAACAAAAAACACCTTGAATTGGTTCTTTTAATTCAACAACATTTGTTTAAATAATCTTTCAAGAATTAAGAGTCATTTAATCATGGCTTTGTGACTCAAGGGCACACACCATATAGATCATTTAGTGCTTTGTATAAAAAGCTAAATAGTTGAAATACTAAGAAACCAAGATATACATCAAAGAAACGGTTTGCAATTTCTGCTATCTTTAATATGAGTACCTACCTGTAGTCAAAATTAAGCCATATTTGGTTTAAGAAGCAGTATTTGGAACATAGAAAAAAGAATTCCAAATAAATATTGTAGATAAAGAAAACAACCATGCACATCTTAATTTGAACTGGAATCAATAGTAAAATTGAGCCTGTTCAATTTTCTGATGCATTAAAAAACGTTTTCTACCTAACAACTTACTTAGAATGAGAATTTGTGATTTATACATTTGGTTTCTCAGTAGATGTTTGAAAGAGGAAAATTTTCAATATCAATGCTTAATTTTAAATACTTAATTTAGGGTGAGGGAGGAGGGTATCCTGCAACAGTGTTTAGTGATTAAGTTATTTTTTAAGGTTCAATGTGCATTAAAGAAAGTATATAATTTAAAACTTTAAGATCAGTTTTCAAAAATTTATAAATTGAAGGCTATTAAGAGACAGGCAAGCTACAGAAGCCTAGGAAAACATTAAATTACATTTGTGGAAAAAAAATCAAACTGAAAAAGAGAGAATTTAAATTACAATATGTCAATAATAGAATATGAAAGTCTTATATAATAGGCAAAAGTCTCATTAGAATACAGGATTACAGGAGTTGTATAGAATAAGAGAGCGAGTTAGGTGATGGTTGTCTGTCTGATACCAGGCAAGCAATTTGTCAACTTATTTAGAAGTAGTCTTCTGTAAGTCATGACTATTCTAAGAAAAATTTCAAATTTTTCTGAATATGTTCTATTTAGATATACATTTTTTTTTTTTAAACCTGAAATATTTTAAAACCTCTTGTGTTACTTCACACTTAATGAATGTGCTAATTTATTAATTTTATTATTTTATATTTTCGAAGTAGCTAAATTGCAAATAAGGATTTTGCTTTTGGCAAGGAGTTAATATTAAATGATTATCTTTGATATACTAGGTTCCTGCTTTCAAAATTCAAATTGGTTCCTTCCTGGATTTTTGCCTATTGCCAAATGTAGCATTGATTTATTCATTGTTACCAACATCAGCAAAACTGAAGAATAAAAAATAAATTGGATGAATTATGGTGGGTGGGGGAGAAAGATCTGCAATTTCTCGTGTTATAGCATTAAAATAAGAAATTATCCTTAAAATGCTTTTAGAAGATCATAAGGTAAGAAATTTCAGTTTAATGTAAGAATCTTTCAATAAACAATAAAGATCAATTAAATAAAAATATTTTACTCTACTAATTTGATATATCAATAACAAATAAACACAATATCATATTTGGTTGTAGTGGGAGGAAGAAAAAAAATGTCAGGGTTGGAATAATAAAAAGAAGAAAAAAAAGAAAAAGAAAAGAAAGAGCACTAACTCATGTGAATTAAGCCCATGGAAATAAAGAGCAAAAAATAAAACCCCAGAGAAATTAGAAAACTGATAATGGGATAATGCAAGCAATAAATTAGTTGTGCATTCAAGACTTTATGCTAATTCCATTAATACAAGTAGACAGACAAATGGTTAGCATGTGATGACCTAACAGGTAAAAAAAAAAAAAAAAAAAAAAAAAAATGCAGTAAACTCATTTCAATGCTTCAATCTATCGTTTAGAAATAAATGATCAGCTGGTCGGTCAGTCAGTTTGTCTGTGGTTCAACTAGATAAGGCAATCAGTAGAAACCAATTTCACATTGTCATGTTAGTAATAAAGACAAACCAATCTCTAGTGTGAATAATTCTGAGAGGGTTTTTTTTTCCCTCCCCCACATAATCAGACCAACTTGTGACAAATCTCTTTAAAAAAAAAAAAAAATCTTACTTTGATTTAAGGATCTTTGCTAGACAGACAAAGAATTGAAAGATTTACTGTAAACAAGATTAGGACTTTTCCCTTCAAATGAAACTTAAAGAGATACAAAATTAGAGAAATACAACTGAACAGTTATCTACCCTTGTCTTAAATGTAAAAGAAAAGTAATCTTAGTATTATACCAATTCTATTAGACTATTTTGTTTCATACAAATACATATTAAATTGTTTATAGATGAATAAATGTATATATATATATATATATATATATATATAAATAAATAGAAAATAGAATGTGTGTATGTGTGTGTGTATATATATATATATATATATATATATACACACACACACATTCTATTTTTCTAAAGTAGTGGTTCTTAAATGGTGTGGCATGCCTCATTGGTGTTGTGGAATGAGACAAAATAATTCAAATGCCAAAATAAATAGGATTCAAAATTTGAAATATTATGAATTATTCATAATTGCATTAATGAGTTTCAGTATAAATAGTTATAAATAATTATTGACAGATTTTATTGTTGTAATATTTTTACATTATATCAAATATTAATATAGTAAGCAGAGTTTGCAAATTGGAGAAGAGAGTTATTAATGATAATGCTCCATGTTTATTTCCCTTTAACACTTTTTTGTTTTTTTTTTTAAATTTGGTGAGGCACAAATAAATTTTATTTCTGAAAATGCTGACTAGAGAAAAAAAGTTTGGGAAACACTGTTTCAATATGAATAGAGTTCATAAATCCAAAATAAAAGACCAACATGAAAATTAAAGCAGTTTATCAACAGAATAAGAGACTGAAAAATATAAAGATCAGCTAACAAATGAAATTCAAGCCAAAAAAAAGTGTTCAACAAAAGAAAATAAAATTCCAAGGGCAAAGATTAACATTTCAAAAAACAATTTTAAAAATTAAAACCACTTAAATTCAAAGAGTGCAAAGAATGTCTGATATATTGACTTCAATGGTCACTTTATAGTGATGATAGCCATATTCTTTTAAATGCAATGTTTGAATCAAACAATTGCATTTTCATAATAATGTAACTAGAAACTTTTAAAAAAGTTTTGCCTAAGTTACTATAAAAATTTGGGGGCATCATTTTATGGAAAGCTGTCATTTTTGTAAATACAAGAAATTAATATTCAAAATGACAGCTAGTCCATATGCAAATGACAGAACATTTACATGATCTTGAATGATGTTTAACACCACCTACAATAAACAAAATGTATTTATCACTATATTTTAAGTTAAAAATATTTTGGAAATCCATTTATGCAACCCTAATTTTCATTTAATCCTATAATTGGTACCATTCATTTGTTTTTAAAGAGTTTTAATGAAAAAATTTAAATATTTTCATTTGGAGAAATGAGTCTGGGTATAATTAAAAATAATAACTAATGACATGAACTAACATTGTGAAATCTGCTATAAAATATACAAAAATATTTATAATTAAATGTATGTTATTTTCTGACAATTAAGCCAAAATTAAAATTTCAATATTTAAATTACTGAAATAAAGAAAATTTAAATTCTCATTTCATATGTAGAGAATATTTTTAAAGTCTCAAACCTGTTCTCAGTCTGCAAAAGTAATGGACACACATTTGAGAGATATGTATGCAAAATATGAAAAAATAGAAAACTTGTGTTTGTGAGAAAGTTAGAATGATTAAAATTGCCTAAAAATTACAATTCACTCATCTGGAAAAAAAATGAAGAATCTATCTTGAAAAGATATGATCTGAATATTTCAAAATTCATTTTGATCCTAGGGTCACACAGAAATAAAAAAAATGTTTTTTTGTTTTGTTTTTTTTTTTACATTTTGAATTAAAATTTTAATGTTAAAACAACTGTGATTACAAAATATTTCAGAAAAATATATTCTATTAAAAAGGTAAAACTAATAGAATATTCAATTTGTTTTTTACGAATGAATTTAAATGTAAGTAAATAGTTTTGTGCAATATGTTACAGACTAAATTACTTTTATTCCTTTATACTAAGAAAAAGAGGTGAGAAGTACAGAGAAAAGTGTCAGCTGGTGAAACTCAAACAAGGCAGAGTCCTCAGAGGAGTGGAAAGTTAACATGATCTGATAGATGAATAGATTAGAAGCTGGACATAAATACATTTTAATGTTGAGTAAAGTCATTGTTCAGCAATTCATAACATGGCCAGAGGTTGACCTAGAAAATAAACCTGCTTCAACAGCTGATTCCCCCACCACTTCATCCCAATTTTTTAAATTAAAACAACTCTGAAGAGAAGATACTGATTGTCATTTGCAGCAACAAATGCAGTTTTAATGTTTGAGCCTGGGAATAAATGCAGGCACAGCAATTTATAAAAAGCAAAACCAACCAAAACATGACAGCAACAGAAAGCATAAACCTTTTAAAATGGTTTTCAATAAAGGACATTATCAAAATAAAATCAAGATGACAGTATGCATATTCTGGCAACAAATCAAGAAAAACTGAGAAAATTTCAAGTTTTCTATCCTATCAATTCTTTCAGATATGAATAGTCACTGTAATCTAGACAAACCCCTGAATTTAACTTGGCCAAAAATATTCTTGAGAGATTTTCATTTTAAGTGAGTTTCCTAGAAAGTTAAAATGGGGTAGGGGAAGAAAATAGTAAAGAATTAGGGGTAGTGTTTTTTTTTTGGGGGGGGGGGTTGTTATTAGAAGAAAGAAAATGTAAAAATTACAACAATGGCGTTAACTTTAATCAGACTTCATGTAAAGAGAGAAAGAAGATTAAAACCAGAAATGGAGAGGAATGATGTTTGTCAATTTCAAATTGAGTTGATAACAAAAATTCAAGATAGACCTTAACCTTAAGCTATTTTCTTAATTGAGTGAAATGTTGAACTTAAAGCCCTGAATTCATATGAACTTTCTAAATTCTAAATTTATAAAAACTTTTAATGAGTAATGTACATCAGTCAGTCAGTTAAGTGCCATATGTGATACACTGCTTGGGCGATCATATCTCGAAAGAGACATGACTGACTGGGCAGAAGATTATCCCGCAGTATGTTGCCATTGCTTTCTGCGGTAGACTGGTTGCCGACCAAGGCTATAGAACCCAATCTGTCCTGCTATTTAACCCATAACTGGAAGGAATAGATGGATTAATACCTTTCCCAAGGGTATTTGCGCGTAAGTGAATACAATGGATTCAGCTGGAATTCGAACTCAGCTCCCCGGCTTCTCGTTCCGAGCCGATATCCAAAATTGTTTTATTGTTATTTTATTTATACAGTATAATTATAACATATACAAGTCTGGATTAGTAGAATCACAAGAGTCAATTTATAAGTTATGATCAGTCTATATATCTCCAAACTAACAATATAAGAGCAGAAATAATGACTTAAAATACTTATGAAAGTGATTTCCAGCTGAATAAACAACATTACAAAAATTTTGAAATAACATTACTAAATTTGGCTAAAAATGAATATTGGAAAAAAATTTTCAAATGCATTTAGTTTAGCAAGAGGTAACAAGTGTTAAATGGAAATACTAATTTGCCAAATGCAAAATTTCATCAGTGCTCATTTAAAGTATCAAAACAATTTTGAATTAAGATCGATAATTTGAAGGGAAATTGAGAGAGAAGGAAAATTTCAAACCGCAAAAATCATCAGCCTTCTCTAATTGGCAACATCCTGCGCAAAGAGTTCTATTTTAGAAAATTACTGCCACTTCATAAAGGAAAAGTCATCATAGGTTACAGGTGGCTTTCAAGCTAGTTTTGTGATTGGCAATCTTCAATAGAAAAGACAGCAATAAAGAGAGAAAGCAAAAAGTAGCCTGCAAGTAAAGACTTCAGAAAAGCATAAGATTGACATAAGAATGAAGACAAGTTCAGGTGACCTACAGAACCAGAATTGAACTCAGTTTTAGCAGGCATTATGAAGTCAATGAAAAATAAGCTAATGTATAAGAATATATAATTCTACTGTCCAATTAAACTACATTATATATATATATATATATATATATATATATATATATATACACACACAAAAAGAAATTTATAGCAAGTTTCTTCAGATAAGAAGCTTTGTTTAGAGAAGCCAATACCCGCAAACAATTTATTTTCATATACACACAAGTAGAAGGCAGCAAACAAAGATGTAAGGATTCGATGGGCTATTTTATGCAAGCAAAGCAGACATGCATTCAGACAGCAATTTTATTTTATCTGTAGGGCAATCAGCTTATTGTCAAAAGGGGAATGAGTGAGTGTTTAAAGGAGGGGTAGTTCTATGGCTAGCCAGCTCAAGTTTGTTGAATTAGAGATGGAGATAGTGGCAGTTGCTCTAGGGAGTAGTGTGTGTGAGAGAGAGAGAGAGAGGTGCAAGAGACAGCAGTAATTAAGCTATTTACTTTAAATCCAAAGTAATGAAAACTCAAAAGCAAAGAGACAAGTTAGACTCTACAAAAAAAGAACATAGCCACAAGGCAGGACAATTAAGCAAGTCAGTCTCGTTTGATGTTGGGGGATTTTAGTGTAGAACAACATTCCGTGTTACAAAGTAGTCAAGTGAAGAAAGAAAGAAAGAAAGGAAATCAATAGAAACATTTAGCTGCAACTGCGAAGCTTCAGTTATCTGCTTCTTACAAACATCAGGAAATAGATGCAAAATTTTCAGATTTAATTCTCATTTCATTTTTCAAAACTGAAAAAAAAAATCTTGAAGACTTAGATTTTATTTCTACTGACTATTAAATTCTTACACATCTGATGAAAATTTTAAAATTTATAAAAAACTATACACATTGCAAAGCCTTCAGTGTATAAGAACTAACTTGTTCAAACATTTCCTAAATATTGAACAACAGTAAATTGATATACAAACAATTAAAATTTCTCAAGGTCACATGTGCGTTGAATTTGCTCAAGGCTATATGCCATATTTTCATATTTGCTTAAAGAAAATAACAGTATGGCATTTCACCAGATAATGTCAATATAAAAAAAAAATGAATGCATTACCCATATTTTTTATTATTATTTGCATTAAATATCAAATGTCATTTTGATAGAGAAATCACATTTGAAAGTAAAAGCATGACAGGAAAAATGAATTATAGAATTGTTAAATAATCCAAGTTCCTTGGTCAAGTTCAATGAAACATTACGAGAATCAAAAATAGCCGAGATATTGAGGGGAATTCACTGAGCATGTTCAGATTTATATAATAAAAAAATGACAAAGAAAAACTAGCTGATATTTGAAACTTTTTATCCGACTTTTGGAAAGGAAGAGTATCTAAGCGAAATACAGCTGACAGATAATTGGCAGTTGGTATCTGAGCTCAAATCAATCATATATCACCTTGTCCTAGACATTTACAATTAGCTTGCAGAAAATTCATGTGGAACAATCAGATTTGTGAAAATCATGTAAACTATTTAAGCCATTAATCCAAGCTGGATGTCTTTAAGTTGCTTAAAACCTGTCTAAGCTGAAGGAAAGAAGGATGAAAATAAAATACTTTCATAGAACTGAAGCATCAACAAAAACAAATAAAAGAACAAAATAGAAAAAATTAGAATTCAAAAGGTGAAAAACCATTTTTTATCTATTTATTTTTAAATCAAACTAAAGTTTAAGCAAGCAAATAGTTATTTTACTAAACTCACCAGTGAACTAAGCTTGTTATTCAAGAAGATATTGCAAGATTCTTGGATTTAAAAGAAAATTTATTCTGCATACATTTAAGCAAGCAATCTTAGATAAGCATAATGACTTTCAAGATAATGTAAGCTCTTTCATTAGCTGTATCAGGACAGACTGACTTAATTCAAAGGCTTAAATAGAAAAGCAGATTCTTGCTTGTCAGATTAACAAACCAAATATCAAGCAGAAAATAGCTTCAGACAAATATTCCATATCTACATATCTAATTGAAATTGAAATATTTTTTGCACACAATTTGCTATTAATAAAGTGCTATTTAAATTCACTTTTGTTTTAATCAATTACATAATTTTAAAGTGTTGTCATTTTCTTCTAAACTAACAGATTAGAAAAGTGGTTTCACTTTTACCATTAGTGATTGACATGATAAAAATCCCAGTTTACACAAAATAGTAACCTAATAATCTTGTGATAGCTGTGTAGATTAAGCTACAAATATATATGCACATGATAAGGTTCAGCTAAGTCATTGCATAAACAATCAGATGGTCAGGAGGCCCAGCAGCAGAGACAAGAGCTAATCTAGAAATATTTTTCCTACTTGAATATGTAAACAATTTGTGAGGAAACATTCCGCTGAGGGAGAAAGGGAAGGCAAATTTGTAGGAAGTCAGAGATGCTAACATGAGAAAAGAGTGGGAGTGCTTCCTTTCAATAACAAAAGAGATGAAAAAATATTACTTGGCAATGGAAGAGTTAGTTTTGAATAACATACTTTAAACATACTTCACCTCTGACATCTAACAGATGACTGCAAATAAGTTTTAACATTATTTTCTTTTACAATATGGAATTGTTTTCACAGATGTTAATGTAATAATTTACATTTTACACTTTACAACTAGAGATGTTGGACAGGTATTAATTAGTATATTAGATTTGCTATAAGTAAGTTTAACAAAGCCAGATATGTTTTTTGTTTCGAGAGCACTTTAAACATTTTTATAAAACTTGTATAAGAAGCTAAAAATAGTAAAGAGCAAATGATTAAAAACAATATTTAGATAGGCCATTGTTATATAAAACATGAGCAGTTCAATCATTTTATATCAGTGCCAATCATAAAAAGAAAAAAGCTTTTGAAAAATAAACAGATCAAGATAAAGAATGACAACCATAGTATTTTTGCTTTCATAAATCTCAACACACTAACAAAGTTAAAACTAGTACAGGTTTGGTTTACTTTGAACATTGTGATTCTGTAGCCTCAGTTCACAAAGAACTATACTATTTAACAGAAACCACATCACACGAGAACTACTAAGAGCAGCAGCAACAACTAAAATGGATAGCACATGTAAATCGAAGAGAAAATAATGACATGATCGAGATGTTAACATTCCTTGCCACTTCAAATAGAAGGTTAACAAGGAAATCCCCATCAATACTGGAAATAATAATAACAGCAACTGGACTTGAGAAACCTGATATCAAAAAAGTGTTTTGAGAGAAAGATTTTACAAATTTTATGTCAAATGTTTCCTTGTAGGGAAATGGCTAATATTACCATTAACAATGGAAAATAGCATTCTGAAAATTTAAATTAAAAAATATACATCTAAGTGGATGCTGTAGCTTTCAACTTGACAGTTAAAACCCCCACCCACCCACCCACCCACCCACAAAAAAAAATGATTTTTTATCTTAAAAAGTTGCAATAATGTCAAAATTGAAAGTATACTTGAAAAAAAAAAAAAAAACCCACTAGTAATGAAAAATAAATCAAAGTTCAATATTTGTCAAATTTGAAAACTAAAACATTTGAGTTTTCATTTTATGATTACAAATATTAAATAATGTGAATCGAGATCATGAACCATTTTCATTATTAGTATATAAATTGATACAAAAGTGTGCTAATTGAAACTGACAGGACAAAGTCAACTTAGAAAAGAATCTATCTTTCCCCCATGCCAAACCAATTGTGGTTGGTAGCAAGATGATAGTCACAGGATAGCTGTAATGGTTCACCAAAGAGGAATCTTAATGTCTTGGTCATCTAACTATTAATCAACTGTTTTAGACTTAGTCATGTTTGCCATTCTAAAAAAACAAACAGTTTCTAAATGAGAATTATGCTTAGAAACACAGGCAGACAAAATAAAAAGCATTAAACTGAATGACTGGAAAAAAAAAAAGATCAATCAAACCAAATTTTGTATACCAACTAGTATTGAAAATTGCCCACTAAATGGGAGAATAAAACCATGACATTTAATGATACACACACAAAGGATCTGACAATAAATGAAAAACTAGTTAATCAATGTAGAGGCTAATAAATCAGTTCACAAATGATGTACTATGTAAGTATCAATTTATTACACTGGATTTAATATCCTGGTATAATGGATATAACACTGTGCTGTTTTATGAATGGACAAGCTGAGTTATACTGAGTAATTAAAAAACAAGCAACATTCCAGATGGCAAAAGACTAATTTTACCAGGCAACCATTTATAAATTAAGATTTAGTTCTCAAAAGAACATTCTATAGTTATTAAACATTGTCTTAGTTTAATTGCTTATAATTTGAATGTTTATCTACAGGTAATCTTGGTATATTTAAGTTTTTAATCTTGTTATTAAAAAAGCAGTAACGTAACTTTATAAGATTTAATTCCCATGAACACTGAGTGAACTTAAATTCAAATCTATTAAACAGTCAGTTTGAAAAATGTACCTGAAACTCTGAGTCGTACCATCGACGTAGGACAATATGTATATTGATCATTATAAAATAGCACTGTTCGTACTACATTGAGCACTGTTATATTAAAACTTGAATAATAATAATAAATGTATGTGAACCTTCATATGTATATCTATTAATTCACGTTACTATATATTTATATATTATACTACGTTTTAAGCATGACTCAGAGTTTCATGCATTATGCAATTATCAACTTCATATTATGAATTGATTTCCCTAACATTTATTATTCTAAGGGTTTTTAGATAGACTGAACTATCGCCCGGTTCACACTCCACCCACGTCTATTGAACAGGTGTAGAGGCTCATCCCTTGTTCCCTGTTTAGGACGTGGTTTCCGGCTTTCTCTTTTCCAATCTATTCACTCTTACGTAACACCCTGCACACCAGTGGCCTTACCGCCTTACTCGGGGTGATATGATTAAAAAAAAGAAAAAAAAAAACACCATTTATAATACCAAATTCATCTGAAAATAAATTTCCAAAAATTACTCATTTACTGAAAACTTTCAGCTGGCTTTTTTTTTTTTCAGTGGAGGCTTTCTCTCAGGATCTGATAAGATAATTGACATTTTGTGTCTGCTTTGTTCCAGAGGATGATAGTGAATTATTAATGTGTGTTTAGGATGTGTGTTGTGGCGCAGTGGATATCAGCTCAGAACGAGAAATCGGGGAACCGAGTTCGAATTCCAGTTGAATCCATTGCATTCACTTACGCGAAAATGCCCTTGGGAAAGGTATTAATCCGTCTCTTCCTTCCAGTTATGGGTTAAATAGCAGGACAGAGTGGGTTCTGTAGCTTTGTCTGGCAACAAGTCTACCGCAGAAGGCAATGGCAACCTATTGCAGGATAATCTTCTGCCCAGTCAGTCATGTCTCTTTTGAGACATGATCGCCCAAGCGTGTATCACGTATGGCACTTAACTGACTGAATGTGTGTTTAAATTATGTATTTATGCATATTTATTGAGTCATAAGTTATTTTTATTTTATTTTTTTCTAAAATAAAATCTACATTTCTGAAACCTTATTTGCAGAAGGTTATCAGACTTAAAGTTTGATTGATATGAGGCAAATATTACTTTTAGTTAAAAACTAGCAGTTTAGCCTGGTTTCACTCGAGTAGTTTAAGGAATAATAAGAATAAAAAACATGTGATGAATTTACATAGCAAAAAACATCTATTGAACAGGTGAAGAGGCTCATCCCTTGTTTCCTGTTTAGGACGTGGTCTCTGGTTTTCTCTTTTCCAATCTATTCACTCTTTTCTTTATTTTTTTTTTTCAATTGGAGTAGATAGACTAAACTATGGCCCGGTTCACACTCCACCCATGTCTATTGAACAGGTGAAGACGCTCATCCCTTGTTCCCTGTTTAGGATGTGGTCTCTGGTTTTCTCTTTTCCAATCTATTCACTCTTTTCTTTATTTTTTTTTTTTCAATTGGAGTAGATAGACTAAACTATCGCCCGGTTTACACTCCATCCACGTCTATTGAACAGGTGAAGAGGCTCATCCCTTGTTTCCTGTTTAGGACGTGGTCTCTGGTTTTCTCTTTTCCAATCTATTCACTCTTTTCTTTATTTTTTTTTTTCAATTGGAGTAGATAGACTAAACTATCGCCCGGTTCACACTCCACCCATGTCTATTGAACAATTGAACAGGTGAAGACGCTCATCCCTTGTTCCCTGTTTCCGGCTTTCTCTTTTCCAATCTTTATACTCTTATGTAGCCCCCTGCGCATCAGTGGCGTTATCGCCTTGCTTCGGGTGATATGATTAAAAAAAAAAAAAAATTTAGTTGCATTCATTATCCATTATGTATAATTAAAACTTATATTAAAGTAGATCTGAACTTCTCAAAAAACCTTTATTATTTTCTGATGCAAATTATGAAGCCAAGTAAAAACTTGTTTTACAATCTCAAATTGAGATAAGTGATTGAATATGCTTATTTTTTTATACAACTAAGTTATTACTATAAGTTATTACTTGATAAATCATTGCTCACTACTATCAATAATATAATAATAATACAATAAATGAAATTTATATTATGCAAGCTTTATTAATACCAAACAAAACTACAAACCACATTATAAATTTATATATACATTATAGATTCTAGTGCAATACAATAAATATTTCCAGTTTCTTTTGCAAGAAAAACAATGTTTATACAGATTAGTTTGTTATCAACATGGAAATAATCTATCTTAAAAAATATTCTGCTTATGGATTTATCTTGAAAGTCTATTTGGAAAAAGTCTTAAATCAATTTATATTCCTGCACCCTTTACCCTCAATAAAACTTAAAACAAATATATGGGTAGAGGTGTAAAAGAACCAATGTGCAGTGGATAAAATTTGTTTTACATACAGATCTTTTATGTTTCAGATTATAATCGTCAAGGACTTTCATATTTAGAAAAGACTAGGTCTGCAACCAATTTGAAATTGGAGAATAAAAATAAAGCTATTTAAAATAATTTACGGGAATGTGTGGCTGGTGTAATGGTTAGCAAGCAGAAGTTTTTTTACATTCGCTCTTGTACAAATATGATAGCAAAAGGTAAAAACTCCATCTCTTCACCTCACATCTAGCTATAGTAAGGCAGACTGGGCTGTCAGCCTTGATTAGCAACCAGTCTAGAAGGAAAATTTTGAATTCTCAAACATGTAAATGGAACTTTTTAGTTTTCGAATACAGTCATTTAAAGGAAAGGAAACACCAACAGAAAACCTAATCTCAAAATACAGTGGTTGGACACAGCCAACCACACCTACTCCATGGAAAAATGCAATTACAGAAAGCTCACCAGAAGGCCTCATGTGCCATGAGGCCCCAAGCAGATCTTAAGCTAATTTATAGTTAAAATAGGACAACATGTAACTGTTCATGGGTCTATCAAATGTTATTGAATTTACAAAAACAAGGTTGATAGATGTGTAAATTTTATTTTAACCTTAATAACTAGTCAATATAACTTTTAAAAAAATATAACTTAGGAAACAAAATAAAAATGCCAGCATTACAAAATTATATGAGAATATATTTTATTATTTGAAAATTAAAGAGAAACAGCATCAAATAATTATTTAATAAGTGTTAAAACATTTGTGAATGACATTTAATGCTAAGAAAAATGCAGAGCTCAGGAAAGTTAGCATAAAGCTTAATTTAGATTAAAAAAAAACTGATGCCATGTCTGAAAAGAATTTAGGCCAAGAGAGAAATTGAGTGTTTAGAGGAGTAACCTACATTAGTACATTATTCAGTATTTGATGATCACACAAGATATTCAATAAGTTATCTCCCCCTTCCTTTGCAAACAAACAATCTGTACAAGAAAAAATATCTCCAGCTGCTATGGCTACACAGACATCAAAAGAGCGAAATATACTTTAAATTAGGTGTTTTTTTTTTTTTGCTTTTTTTTTTAGAAAGATGAAGAAATAAAACAGGAAAGAAATTAACAGAAAAAATGCCAGACACCCAAAAAAGAAAGATCAAAATTTCATACTGTGACTACTTGTATATAAAAAGCAGAAGACATAAAAGGCCAAGACAATCCAGCTAGATTTTATGAAAAGAAAAAAAGAGAAAAAAGGAAACCATACATAATCGATCAATATCTTGTTATGCTTAGAATATATCTTGTTATACTCAGAAGACAAAGAAAAGTGGAAAACAGAGTTAAAGATAGAAAAGTAACACATGCCAACATTAATTTTAAAATAATAAGTTTCAGCTGATTTAAAACATTTTACTAGTCAATATGGTTTTTACAATGAACAAGATATCAACAAAGAAATAAGAGTCAGAAGGAAACCAAATGGACTTGTCTGTGCTGGTAAAGATATTTTTTTTTTAATCATATCACCACGAGCAAGGCGGTAACGCCACTGATGTGCAGGGGGCTATGCAAGAGTGAAAAGATTTGGAAAAGAGAAAGCCGGAAACTACATCCTAAACAGGGAACAAGGGATGAGCCTCTACACCTGTACAATAGACGTGGGTGGAGTGTGAACCGGGTGATAGTTTAGTTTATCTACTCCAATTAATATATAGGGAACAATTTACTAAATTAACTCAACTGCAAAAACCAAAGGGTAAATCACCCGTGAAGGCATTGTCTCTATTAATCTGATATATCAAAAGGGATAAGATTTGAAATATATGAAACAGTAACAGCCAATAAGTGTATAGGAACATTAAGGATGTAAGTCACAAATGTGAATTTAGTTCAACTAATAAATAAATAAATGAAAAAAGAAAAAAAAAGGGAGATGACATTAGAAAAGAAAAGGTAACAAATATAAAATAAAACTATTAGTCATTACTTCCAGTCTTGCCCCCAGGAAAACAAAACAAAAACAAATCTTAATATTTTTTGGTGCCCAGGCAAAATTTCTGCACTTTTTTGTTTATATATATATATATATATATAAATCTTGCACGTCGACTAAGATAAGTTTACTTTTAGTCAGTCATATATATATATATATATATATATATATATATATATATATAAAGAGCTAGTTTGTGGGGAGATGTCTATTCTTGAAATGATGTTGTGCATATTTTGTGGATTTTAGAGAGACCATAAAGGTCAGATATTCTAGAGTGATTGCCTAATACAAAACTTTACAGTACCCCTAAAGCCCACAGGACAGGCATCCCTATACACCCTGTAATTTCAGGAATAGGTACCCCACTTAAAAAAAAAAACTAGCTAAAGCTATATATCAAAACTTCAGTAGACTTTCTAAAGTAGTTTTGCTGTTAAGAGGAAAGAAAATGATGTTCTTTAAAGGTTATAGTTCCATTTCTAGAAATATTTTAACTATATCCAACATCAACATTTAAGTCCGTTTAGCAAAAAAATTAACAATGCTGATCAGATGTTTCTTGATTTGCTATTGAAAGTAAAACTTAATTAGTGAAGATGAAAATGAATATTTCAAATAATGTAAGATATTTAGTGCCATCTGAAATGTAACTTCATTGATTAAAGAAATTGAAGGGTATTAAAAAGTATGACAAATTTCATAAAATAATAGTTTAAATACGAAAGTAAATAAATTGTAACAGAATTTGAAATTGTTTAAATTCAAATTAATATTTATATGAAGATAACCTTTTTTATCTGCAGGTGGTGTCAGGAACTTGCAAAGCATGAAGTAACACAAGCATCTTAAATCATGATTGTGAAAAGTAGTGTTTCTGATATAATGATTAGATCAGAGAGAAACAATGCTTTCTACAATCATATTTGATTTAAGGTGCTTGTGCTACTTCATGGCTTGAAACTTGTCCCCCGCTCAAAGGTAAAAAAAGTCATCTTTGCTGTTATGAAACTTACCTACCATACATTTATTAGTAATGACTTGATATAGTCTAGAATATTCTTGAACAATCTTAAAGAGAAACTAAAGAAAGAGAGCTGAAATCAGTGAATCATACACTTGATGTTAGCAGTAACAGGTCAGTTTAGTTTGAGGGAATTCAACAAGGCTGCAACAAACTTACATTCCATAAAATTCAGGCAATAAGGAACTGTTGCCAATTATACAGGTTTACATATTTTTTTTTTTAATCGTATCACCCCGAGCAAGGCGGTAACGCCATTGATGTGCAGGAGGCTATGTAATAGTGAAAAGATTAGAAAAGATAAAGCCGGAAACCACATCCTAAACAGGGAACAAGGGATGAGCCTCTTAACCTGTTCAATAGACATGGGTGGAGTGTGAACCGGGCGATATCACAAGTCACTGGCAGTAAGAAAGTGTCAACATAAAAGGTTAACAATTCTGACATTTGACCTTGGAAAGCAAAATGAAGAGAAAACTAAGTGTCAAAAATGTATTTTTTATCTACAGCAAAATAGTTCTGTAATAATCTTTCAAGAACCATGAATGAAAATCTTTGAAACATAATATTATACAAAGAAATGGTTTTACAAATATCTTAAAGGATTTGACATTTTTAAAATTGCAATTTTGTGTGTTTTACATGGGAAGAAAGCTTCAAGTGACTAAAAGTCTGAAATCTGCACTTCTGAAAATTAGCTGATATGTATAAAAGAATTATTTGCAGAGACCTGTGATCCCAAAGTCTGTCAAATATAAAGACTGTAAGTGGCCAAGTTCCAAAAGATCTTGACTTGTATTAGTCATTAAGATATCAGACAAGTAAATGAATATATTAAGTAAATTCAGTGACTCGTGCAGACCAACAAATAACAGCAGCAATTAATCTGTTTATTTCAAGACAATCTTATTACTATTGCATTTGGTTAATTAACTTTTCCAGAAAAAGGGAAAGAAACAATTAGATTCTGATTGTTGGAAAATCCACATCATTAAATGAAAACAAATCAAAATAAGTCGAAATATCATGCAGGAAAAATTCAATATACTTATCCAAATGTAGAAATGTTGTAAAGTTAGCTTGTAATTCAGCATCATTGAGTGTTTCAGTAAGAAAGCTGCATGAAGTGGAAAGGCTACTTTTGAAAATAGAAAGATTTGGTCACTTCACATTCACATTGTTGCTCATCAGTTCTGAATTATTTGAAATTTTTTCTTAAGACTAATGACAAATTTACTCAATTCTCAAGTGAAATTTTTCAAGAAATAAAATTTTCAATTAAAGAATATTTGAGAAGAAAAAAAGTTCCAGACAGGAGGGACATATTTTTAATTGCTGTACCAATGTTTAATTTTGTGCCTGATGACACCAGTCAAAAATTCATGACTACTTTTCAATTTCATGATGTGGTCAGAGCAATGTTACACAAAAACTGCCAAATAATAAATCAATCAGGTTACAAAACGCCTTATTTCTCTTTATGACTAGTAGAAATGCGATAAATATCTTATTTTAAACAATGAAATTACAATTGAGATATTTGAAAGAACTTACTGAATGATTGCTTCAATTGTACACAAACTTGTAATGAAAAAACAAAAACAAACTTAAAAGATAAACTTGAAAAATAGGCTATGGCATTCAAACAAAAACGGGTGAAATGTATGGAGTAGGGACTTAATCTGAAGTGATTTTCAAGTGACAGCACTTTTTAGCATTACCAATCTTAATTTGCTTACCCACATTTTTAGAAAATAACTTTTTCAATAGTGAATATATAACTAAAATGTGAGAAAGAGAGAATGGCCATTACGAATATTATCATCAAATTACAGAAATCGTCAAACATTAACTAAATCATCACTCCATTATTCGACGATTAAAAGAACATTCTCTTACTTAAAATAATAATTAATGACAGTTATTAGTTATTTGTTACGTAACAACAATTGATGTTAAGAAACAATGCAATGTTAGTAATACTCGACACGTTCCTGTTAGAATAGATTTGATGACAATGCTTCTTATTGAAGAATGAAGATACAGATCTTGTTTTTTAAAGTTGGACATACATTTATTCAAACAAAAGTTCCGATAGAGAATATTTTAATATAAAAAGATAAACAATCATTTCGAAAGCAAATAATATTAGAAATACATTAACTTTATTATTAGCAAATAAGTTTTATAATTTGCTTGATGCTTTTTCGTTGTTTGAGCGAGTTACAATATTGTTTTTTTAGTGATTTTGTGAATGAAGTAAACACCATTGCATGATATATGAGGGAAAAATTTCTATCAATTGGAGTTAAAAATATGTAAATCTGAACGAAAGATTAGACAAACGCAAAAGTTTTTTTTTCCTAAATTAAATTTGTTTTACATAGCAAACAAAACTTAGCAATAATTTTTTTTAACAAAAATTAAAAGCGAAAAAACTTCCAGAACAAAATTAAAAACGACCATATGTAACATGGGAAATTAAAAAGCTGAGCTTTAAAAATATTTCAATACTTAAGGAGAAATTGTTTTTTTTTTAACTTAGTACAAATTATGAGAAGTTAAAAAAAATAAATAAAAGTAAAACTGATATTTTCGATGAATTTTTTTCGTTTCGATTTTAAAACATTTTCCTTCCTACAAAACAACTTAAGGGAAAGTCATGTGCTTCGAGAAGACAAGGAACAAAGAGGAAAACGAACTTCTTAAAATCCTAAACTGCTACGTGTGTGACGAATAGGTTTCCGAAAGCAGTCACAGAAAAAGTCTGGAAGAAAAAGAAAAGAAAAAAGCAGCTGGAAGAATTCTATAAATAACTAGAAAAATTCATTTAAAATCTGACATGCAAATTGGCATCAGGACCATGAAAGGGAAGGAAACCCAAAAGAACAAAAAGGATATTTAAAAATGTACAGAAGAGAGACAATAACTAAATATAGTTTTTGTGATTGGTTGGTGGTGGCCTCTGGACTACCTACCAACCTAACACTATTAGTAGTTATGGTATGCAGACAAACTCCTAATTTGAACACATTCCTACAACTTTCATATGATACGACAAACAAGCAGGTAGTAATACTATTAAATGTTACTTGGTAGCTGCTGGAATATAGCCACCCGAAAATATCTGGGTACTTAATTTTCCAAGGTAAGCGTAGGCGAGACACCGAACTAATTAAGGTGACAGATCCAATGTTTAATTTTCGAACGTGGAGGTTGGGGGAATACTTCTTGGAATAGGGTTAGGCAAAATGACACTTGTTTAAAAACACTGACAATTTATCATTTGACGTGGTGGTGGTAGGGAATCTGACAAAAAAAGTGATTCAATTCCATATGGCAAAAAAAACTTTACACAATACAATAGCGTTACGGTTAAATTGACAGGAAAGCAAAAGAGCCATTTATGCATATTGCGGTGTTAACTTCTAAGAAAAAAAAATCCTGTTTAAATATAAAATAAAATGTTATTATGATGATTACCTAAAAATACCATATTCTGACTTTTATTTTTTAACACTAAAGAAAGGTAATAAATGTTTTAGACTACGTTTCCAGAAGAAAATATTTTTTAGCGAATTATCTGGCAATGAGCCAAACTTAGTTAAATCCACGGGTTAAGAAAACTCCAGATCAAGCTAGGACATAAAATCTTAAGCTGACATCTGGAGGAAGAAAATTAAAGTCACATGGTTAAACTTTAAGTTAAAATAAGTAGACGTTTTTTATTGTTTAATTTATTTAATTTAGCTGAAGAATGAAGTCAATAATTAAAAAAATGTAATTCCTAGGAATTCAACAAATACAGAATTCTAAAAAGATAATTTGAAAAATCCTAGGCTAAAAAGTCATTAAAAATATTGAGTCAGAAAGTTTTTAGTTACTAATTGTTCTAAAAGAAAACTTTACATGACACGTAAAGTTGCCCACCATCGTCGAAACAGCTGTTTAGTCTGAAGCAATATGAATTAAGAGAGTGATAATTACATTAACAATTAAAGAAGAGATATTTATAATCAAAATTTAATAAATAAGGCTGATCAGTTTTATTTTGTTCGACGATTCTATTTTTAATGTCTATCCGATCAAATTCCATCAGAGCAGCAGTAAGTTAACCAAACCACCTTTTAAGGGATCTTAGCAACTATAGGAATTTTTAATAGCTTCGTTAAAATTTTAAAAATAATTTTAAATGATTACAAGATAAGGATCAAATCAATATTAACCTTTTTACAGGAGTTTTCAAAATTAGATCATACTGGAGCATAGAAGAATACCTAAGAATATTAAATAATTAAGTACTCTGGAATTTTGTCTAAAATTAACTATTTTAATCTAAGTCACTTTTTTTTTTTATTATGAGTCTGGAAAAGTTTTTTTTTTTTTTTTTTTAATGATGTTGAACAACTTTTTGGTGTAGGTTGTCTGTCATGGCGGACATTCTTGCCAAGCTAGAATCTAAGCGATAGAACTAAGTCGTCCTCGCTTAAGGCATGACCAAAACATCGGCAATTTCACAAGAATTTTCTAAAAGTAGCCCAAAAAAGAAAAGAATACATAATCGGAAATAGATACAGCTTTCTATCGAATATTCTGACAAATATTGAAAAAAAAAACTAAAAAACAAAACAAACAATAACAGTACAATTACACGATCATAAAATAATAATAATTTTATTTAAATACATCTTTAAGAATTCTTGTAAAATATTTTAACGCAAAATACAATAATTTCGAACATCAATGAACTGAACACGGACCTTGTGTTATTGTAAAAATAAAAAAGTCTTTACAAATGTGCAGTTTTTTTTTCTCACTTTTTAGTAAAACAAAAGATCGAAAAGAATTTTGCCATGGATTCATCGATTGCAGTTCCGTTTTTGGAGGGGGGGGGGCAAATAAGTAAATCACATTATGACATTATTTTGGTTTTATTGCTTTCTTTATCCAATAATAAACTGTAAGGTTAAACAGTTAACCTTATTTGTCACAACCGATGTTTTTCCATTACAAGAATTACTACCTAATAAATCCATAAAAGGTGTTAATTTAACAGATTGTTTCATCATTTGATTTATATAAACAAATGAACAACAAGTAAAATGAAACTGGGAGTGAGAATGATTAATTCGGGGAACAAAGATTAAAAAACTACTACAACTTTTCTGTAATAGTTACAAAAGGACTTTGAAAATAAAATAGCAATTGTTTATAAATAACAGCAAAATAACAAACAAAAAGCATAAAGCAAGTACCCTACAGAAGTACAGTTACACTAAAATTGAAAAAAGATTTTTTATTTTTATTATCAATTTCCGATGAGAATATTCTTCTTAACAACAAAACAATCATTCCGTGACAGAAGAAAAAAATGTTTTCCTTCAATACAATCTAGATAACCAATGACACGTAATTCCCTAATTATCTTCTGGAAACATTAAGAATGGATTTTATATAGATAGTGATTAACCAAATCGAACCCAGTACTCCAGATTACGCGTAAAGAAAAAAAAGATGAAGCTACGTACGAAGAACGACACACAAAAACGGATCTGACATGAAAAATTGAACAGAAAAACTCAAAATCACTCGCCTTTTGCTTAGCATATTCCTCAAGTGTTTTTAGTGCAGAATCGGTAAGTTTCAGATGTATTATAGTTTTATCGCCTTCAGTATTGGAAGACAAGCCGTAACGCTGTCCTTCCACAAGTTCAGCCATTTTTGCTATAACCAAATTTTCAACTTTAACCCAGAATTGAAGAGTTCCGTCTTGTGAACCAATCAAAATCAATTTTACAAACGCGCCGCGCTACAACCTCAAATCGACCAACCAAAACACATGTTACATTATTTTTTTCTTCGTCAAAGCTACTAGTTTCATCTCTCTATCATTGTGTGAGCTTTGTTATTATTTTGAAATCATTATTTTCCTTGTGTCAATTCGGGTTTTATCTTAAATAAATTAATAACTGAACAAAGTAAAAATATTTTATTCATAAAAAGAAAAACATTTTTTTGACAAATTGTAACTGTGTTGAACAATTTTGGTTTCTAATCTCTTTCATTAAATTTAATTTATGAAAGCCCAAAGTCCGTTTCGTCTGTAATTCATTCAGCAAGTTGTTTATTTTCGAATTATGACATCAACAGAAAAAGGAAAGTAAATTAAAACCAAGAAAACCATATCGTAATATTCTCATAGCGATAATATCAACAATCTACTGTTCTTTCGAGTGAAATAGTCAATATTTACAAAACTATAATTTTGAATAACCTAATTTAATTTCTACGAACAAAGAAAGCGGTATATATAAAATTAAACTGAAGTGAAAAGAATCTACAATATAATTTAATATTCGATCATCTGTTATATTAAGAATATTGATTTTATTTTTATCATCCTTATTCTCCATATTTTATTCACTATTTTCACATAAAATCATTTTTTATCATAGTATTTGTAAAAATGTATATTGTAATCATGTAAAAATCTAACATGTGATTGTGATGTGACTGTGAACGTGTACGCGAGATGTGATTTTAATATATATTTATAAATATTAATTTTAAATAATTATTTTAAAACTAAATTTAGTGTTATAAACTTTTATTTTGCTATTACCATTAAATTCCTTGTTATGATAAAATAAACATGTAAAAATAGAGGGAAAATATCAATGCTCAGATTTTTAAAAAGCCACATGGTCGTTCTTTTTTGTGGTTTCCTTAGTTTTTCTGTTAGTGTCATCAGGAGTAAATAAATAAATTAAAAAAAAACAATGACTTAGAAGATTAATTTTTAAAAATACTACTTGTTAAATTCAGTAAGCAATTTATTATGCATAGAAATGTCATTGTCATCTATATTCAAAATAATGATTTTAAAAAAGATCATAATGAAATTGTTGGAAAATATTGCACCAGAAATTTTACGATATGAAATTCTTTCATATCAATTACAAAATTGTTTCAGTGTTTTTTTTTCTACCTCGTGAAATTGTTAGACACATTTCATCAACAGCTATAATTTCAAATTAAGATGAGTAATTTTATTATCATCGAAAAATTAATATTCACCTTGGTTGTTCATCCAACCACATGCTAAGATTTTATAAACATTTCACTTTCAATGTTAAGTTATATTCGCCATCATAAAAGTATATTTTATCAGTATTTGCAATATATATTTTGAATACTTTTTTATTGTCCAGAACTGTTGGTTACAATACAGAATGAGAGAAAGAGAGAAAATAATCACTGTTCTAATATTTTTAGCATTATCTGACATGACTTAGCTATTTTGTGTAATGGCGTCTTTGTTTTTAATGGAAGAAAGATGGATCAAAATTAAAAAGCAAATTATAATTTTTTATTCTTATTCAAACATTACTTTTCAACACATTTTTAATATTTACCGAGAAACCTTTTTCGTATTTGAATAAATTTTCACTAAGTACTCCAGTCATTACTGGAAGGACGGTTTTGCTCTCAAGCCCTTTTCGCATTTCTCCAGAATGCTTTATGACGGTTATAGCTTTCATTGGTATGTTCTTTCAAGTTAAAATACAACAGAGATAATATTCAATAGTTGGTAAATTTCTTTTGTTACATATTGTTTTTTTATTAGAATGATTTAAGTTTCTTTTCTTTTATACAGAATTTTGATTCTTCTTGATCATTTTGTAGATGCTAGTTCTTGGAAATGAAAACGGTTTTGACAATGTATTGTAAAATGGTATGTTATCGAAGGAGTAGAAAGATAAGATTAAAACAGTTTACTTTTGAATACTTTTGTTTGTCCAAACTGAAAAGGTTACAAATGATCACTTCTGGTAACATTTTCCATTTCTTTTTCCTCTACAAACACTTGATTAGAAAAATATATCTAGTTAAAATATCCACAGTTTTCGTTGGCTTTGTTGAGCCTTTGATAAGTGCCAGGAGTGTGGTTGAAAGATCTAGATCATAGACGTTTGAAAATATTAGAATTCATTGAATCCAGCCAGTACGTTCTCTAATGTAAGCATAAACAAAAGTTTAAAAAAATGAAATTCCACGTCTGTTGTTTTTAATCAGTCTTATATTAAGTAAAGGACAACTCTGAATTCAAACCACGGAGAAGGCAACGGGCAACTATTCTACTAATATTTTGTTAGAAGCATTGTCGGTGCGTATACTCCGACTGGGAGGTTGATATATTATTGGGGGCCCGAACTGTGCTTTGTGACCCTCGCTCTGTTATCAACAATTGCTTTTTTTTACGTTACACATTAAACTAAGTACAACTGACTAAAGGATGAAATAATTTCGTAGATTTTGATGTCATTCCGAGATCTCTTTGTTTTCGTCCAAATACGTAAATTTGTTTTGTTCATGCTAAGTTTTAAAAAATAAATAAACACTATATAAAAACCACTATTTTTCATCCATAATGTTTTTATTTTGAAATGTTAAATTTTACGTGGCACAAGGCCAAATGGGAGGCGGGGGTAGGTTGGTTGTCACTGACTATCATACACCTAGTTAATCTGGTTCACGTCCCATTCATTTATCACAATTTACTTATATACCACAAGAACTCATTCATCACTATTCAATCCAGCACATAACATAATACCGCATATTCACAATGAGCTTCATAACATGAAATACAATTGTTTTTTTTTATCCATAATGTTAAATGCGTTACACTTCTTCAACTTTTTAACAATAAAAATCTCAAGTTGATCTTAAAAATTGCCGCAAAACATTGTTGATTTATTTCAGATGCAATAATCTGTTATGACGTATCTATAATTTGCATTTAGACATTGTATTTATTTTCAATTTTTCTAGTTGAATTGTTCCCCTATATTGCATGTGATCTATTATTGTACATAATTAGGTAACAATAAAATTTGTATTTTATATGAATACTACCTTATGAAAATTGAGATACGATAGAGTGGGGGCATATCATAGACTCGGAGAACTATCTCATATACCCTTGTGCAAATTAATTGAAACAATTGCTTTGGTTTCCTTCCTTCCGCTATACGGTCAGACCTACTGGAGTGACAGGGTGTAATCGATTTTTATTTTTTCCTCAGATTAGGTCAAGTGCAGTGGTGTGCAGTAATATAATTTTTTTCGGGGTGTAGGATGAAATTTGTTTGGCATTGAAATATAATTCGCGATCCGTGATTGTATCATATTTTTATTACGCCCAAACACTATTGTCTCGACTGTCGATTAGTTGTTCTACGGCCATTGTCTGCGATGGACGCTACTTAAAGGAAGCGAACGAAAATTGTAATGCTGCACGAACACACTGGCAAGCCTTACAGAAAGTTCGCGGATATTGTTGATGTCAACCTTTCAACTGTCAGTCGTGTCATCAAGGTGAAGAAACAAACTGGATCTATCAATCTGAAATATAATGGAAAATGCGGTCGGAAGAGAAAAAATACGCCAAGAGACGGCGTATACATGACCAGAGAAAGTGTGAAAGCTCCCAGGAAGATATTATTCATTTTGTTTCGATTAATTTGTACAAGGGTATAGATTAAGGGAACACGAGACCTTTGCACCGGCTCTGCCTAGAAGTTACGGAAGAATCTATAGGATCATTAACGTCCTGAAGGGACATGACATTAAAAATATTATCACAGATCACTGCATATAAAAATATAAAAACGATATTTTGCATATAGTTTAGCTCTTCTGCATAGGAGGAGTATATGTACATTCTTCTTCAAATCAAATTGTTGCTTCTTGGCACGTTTACTATTTGTGATCTCTGTGGATATCATACAGGTTTTCATTTTCATCCTCTAATTTCTTGATAATCACTGAAGCCAGTTGAAAACTCGGAACCTTAATAGCACACCTGCTGATGTTTGCGTCTTTGGTCGCTTTGGACGGCTTTCGCCTGCTGCTGTCCACTCAACTGACTGCCGATTTGACTCCAAAGTGAAGTGGTGGATTCATCTTTCATCCATTGTCACATATTTACGCAAAAACTCTTTCTTGTTGCGTTGAAACAGTTGCGAACAGGACTCTGAATTATCGACGCGTTGTTGTTTTTGTTCGACTGTGAGAAAACGCGGTACCCACTTTGAATACAGCTTTCTCATTGACAAATGTTCATGCAAAATGGTGAATACACTGCCTTCTGATATGTTGAAATCCTTTGCTATCTCACGCAACTTCAATTTACGATCGGCCAAAAAGAGTTTGTGGGCATTTTTTTTTTTGTGTGTGTGTGTGTGTGTTTTCCGAGACAACTGCCGACTTGGGGCGATCTGAGCGTTCAGCATCATTTGTGTCTGTACGACCGCGTTTAAAGTCATGATACCACCTCTTAACTGTTGTTTCCGATGGAACAGAGTTCGAATAACTTTTATGAAGCTATTGCTTTGCTTGAACAGGATTTTTTCCCATTAAGAGGAATGCTTTATCAACACACAAAATTCAGATTTTTCTATTGTTTTGAAAATTTGCAACAGTAGCTTTACTTAAATAACTGTAATTTGTAAACTAATAATCCAATTAGGCCCAAATTTTGTCACATGCCATTTGAAGGTTAGTACTTCATAAAAATTAAATGGATTTTTTATTCGTGGCACCATCTATATGCCTCGCCCGGGACTTATTGAGTAATGGGTTAGGTAGCCCTCCAAGTTTCAATTGTTCCCCTCCACAAAGATCTAATTGATTTTTGTACCCGCTCCAGAACTACCTTTCATCCCAATGAAATATACTTATTTAACTATCCTGGGTAATGTAATTTCAGAATATGTATGGTTTTGCGGGTTTATCTCTCAAAAACCCCTGGAGGAGTTCGTGAAAAAACAAACAGACAAAAGCTATATATATATATATATATATATATATATATATATATCTTTTTGATCGCACAGGAAACAACAGCGTTTAAAAATTAGTTCCACGCTCTCAGAGGCCTTACTGCCGGATGTAGTTTATCGTCATACCCAGGACTAGGAAACCTGTGTACAGCTGCTGTTTACTATTTAAGCTACTAGATCCAACATATGTGGAATGATTTGTTGCGACGAAAAGCAACTAAAATTAAGATGAAAGAAATATTTGTAAAATAATCATTGGATTGTATCAAAAATATTTTCGTTTTTTTTATCAATACTTATAAATTTTACTAAACTAAAGCTTGTGTAATGATATACAAATGACACGTTTCCACAATCCTTACAGTGCTGAAAGTTTTGAGCGCTACTGGTTGGGTTCTTAGCGTGAATTTTAAAGCATCATACTCAATAATTGATAGTTGTCCATTTCAGGGCTCTATTTCAATGGACAAGCCATTACCCTTAAAATGCTTTAAACAGTTTTGTACATAACAACCAGATACTGTATTATTTCATTCCACTTTTAAAATTATTGAGCCACTTGCATAACTTTGAGATCTCCTTTAAAATAATGCCTCAAAATTGCCAATATTTCATAACTGCAATTCCTCATGAATTGATCACAAAACAATTTCCCGTTTTATAGTACTGATAATGATATAAAATAGAAATGGTAATAAAATGGACGCGTGGCTAGTGATTAGAACGTTCGCTTTCTGATCTTGAGATCCTGGTTCGAATCCAGTTTTTAACCATTGTTGATTGGTCAGAAATGCGACTTTCTGATATTATCGGCCTGGGGAGACGAACCAGCGCAGGACACCTGTGAAAAGTGCCTGAAAACCATACCACGGATTGGCATAAAACCATAAACCTTGTTACTGAAATTGCTTAGACGTAACTGTTCAGAAGCCATCGATGTTCGCACGTAAATCGTAAGTTATCCTGACCGAAGGTTTCGACACAGTGGCATTGTTAAAAAAAAATTGATCATATGATTATCTTCCAGGAATAGTAATTAAGATCTACTCAGAATAACAGCAGGTGTTTGCAATAGTGATTTGTTAGCAGGCAGGTGTGCTTGGAAACGTGGAGTAATCAACCATTCGTATCAGATCATTGCAAAATTTTGTGCCAGATTTTTACTGTAAAAATAAAATGACCGCAATGTGACACTGGGGTTTACTTTGATACCGATTTCTGGTGTGTTCTAGATTGAAATCTTGCATCGTTTAGTTGCAAGTCAGACTGTTGAATATTGGAGATTTATTCACAAATGAATGTCATAAAGGTGTAGGATAAAAAAGTTACACTTTCGCCATATTATGCTCTATGAATTTCAGAAACGAGTAAGTGAAGGAACAGAAACCAAAAAAAAAAATCAGAATATTTCTATTTAGACCGTAGTTTAGCTTTTCGGATGGACAAAAACTGGTTTGACAGATTTTGTCAGGGTGATTTTAACCTAAACGATCAACCACGCTCCAGGCGATCTTCCGACGTCGATGAAGATGTTCTACTTGCCATCGAGGGGAATAAACTGAAGATTTCGACGAAAGAGTTTTCTACAAGTCGATATCTTAATCGTCTTTCGCCATTTGGAGAGACTGGTTTCAAGAAAAATATCCGAACTTGGCACATTAGAACAGTGCCATTTCCCAACACGACAGCGCAAGACTGCTTGTTGCAAAATAGACCTTAAAGAGTTGATATGGGAAATCCTCAAGCACCCATCGTATTCTCTTGGCTTGATTCCTTCGGATTTTCATTTGTTCCGTTTTCTGTAGAACAATTTTAATTTTAAAAAATTTGAGTCAGGATAACGAGTCGAAAATTATTTTACAACTTTTTTCCAACAAAAAACCACGAAATTTCTACGAAAATGACATCAACAAGCTTGTAGAACGATGAGAGGCTGTTGTATGGAGCCTATGTATTTGACTAATAAAAGTTTTTGTATGCAAAATTTTGTTTGTAATTTTGTAATCAGCACAAACTTTTGCTTATTTGTTTGTTTAGCAGTATATCAACTCTTTATGCGTCATTTAATGCCTAAATTTAATTTTCTTGGGAGTATTAATGTTGTGGATGTTCGTCGCCAATTTGTTGTAGAGTTGTTGTGGCGAAACTTCGCTGCAAAGTTGTAGTGACCGGGTTGATCGGAAGTAAGGCACGGAACACAGGTGGTAGGTTCAAAACAGTGTATTAGTATATCAAGAACATATGTACAAATAAGTGTTAGTAATAAGTAAATAGAAATAAGTTCGAACGTTACAGTTACGCTGCTTAATGCCTGAACAGTAGCTGGCTTTAACTGCGTACTAGCTCTCGTCAACTGAGTACATAACTGCCATCAACTGCAGGTAATTATATAGCAAGAGGAAGAGTTCATTCCTCGTAGGAGGGCACCATAACAGTTTCTTTCACTAAAGTGTATTGTTGGTAATTTTTCCAAAAATATATTGCTCGTATTGTTTTTATAATAAAAATGTATTGCTGGTATTTTTTACTATAAAACTTTAAACTTTTATAGTGTTTTAGCCTAGGTTTAGGGATTAACTAGTTACTCATAGCTGGAAAATTGACAGATGCTACCACCCCCGGGTCAGGGTAGACCTGGGAACAACAGCAATTAAGAGGAGGTTCCACGCTCCTCAAAACATTCTGATCAGAGGCTTTGCTGCCAGATATATTTAATCGTCAAAATCAGGACGACGAACTTTATATAATATAATAATATAGTGGAACTATAAATAGTCTTTAGATATGCATACGAGATATGCCTTAAAATTATGCAAAAAAGTAAAGTTTTTTCTATACATTAATAAGAATGGTTGAAGTCAACTTGTTTTTAATATGAAGTTCCGTGATAGATATTCTTCGCTCGCAATTAGCTACATGTTCTACCTAATCTTTACGATTCAGTGAGTATGTTTTCATTATCTTTTTTTTAAATTTTTAAATTTAAAATATTTCACTGTATAAGTAATTAATTATCTTAGTTTAGTAAAAAGTCTGTATTTTCTCATGGTGGAAGGATGTGACACAAGGTCAATGGGGTTTAATGTGGGATGCCGATTCAGTTCAACACACGTACAGATGAGGCAGTGACAAAAATGACCAGACCCCGATGGCGTCGGTATCCACCAACCCTATCTTTTTAACACAGTGAGAAAAGTGCTACCGCTGGGTCGGAATCCAAGGTACCAGGCTACTCTTAAATAGAAAAGACAATAAATACCACTTTGATTCTACATCGGTTTAATGCAATGTGCCCACATACATACTCATGAGTCAGTCAGTTAAGTGCCATACGTGATGCACGCTTGGGCGATCATGTCTCAAAAGAGACATGACTGACTGGGCAGAAGATTATCCTGTAGTAGGTTGCCATTGCTTTCTGCGGATACTCATGAGCCAGTGACAAATAATAACCAGCCATCGATAGTGTCACTATTCATCAACTCTACATTTTTTAGTGAAACGACTAAGATGTTGCTGCAGGATTAGACTTTACGTGACCAGGTTATCGTAATAATTTTTAAAAGAAGAGATAAAATAAATATCACTTTGATTCTACGTCGGTTTAATGCGCTAAAGACAAAACTTGTCATATCATGCTGGCATTGGTACCCATCATGCTTCCTTTTGCAATGAAAAAATACTATCGATGAGCTGGCATCCTCGGGACCAGGGTCCCTCATAACTTTAAAAGGAAGAGAGAACTTTTATTCAAGCCCGAAGGCCGGGAAAAGGCAGTGTTAATATCTAGTGAGTATCAAAGTTATTAAACTTACTGTATACGGTCACATTTAGATTGATTTCAGCAAATTTGGGCCTTCCACTAGCACCATGATTCTATGAAGAATGAAAGAGGCGTAAAAAAGAAAGTTCCGCAAAGTAGGGCGGTATGAGCCATGGAACATGCCAAGTCTCAAACCGCCCGATTCGCCAGCCATAAAAAGACCTGAACAAAGGTAAGTCTAGCAGTCTCCCAACTTCTCTCGTTAGGAATTCGCCAGCTTCCTCTTCCTCTTCCAGACAATCTCAAACATCAAAAAAGAACATTCTATTACCCAAGGGGTATGTCATTTGTTTTATTGATAAACAGATCCGTGAGAGGGACCTTTCCTCCTAGAGGAAGGCCCTCTTGAGACCTTTATTCAAGTTTACCTTCGTCGACCTAAAGCCGATGGAAGAACCTAAGAATTTCCAGAAAGTTCCGAGAGTCATCGCCCTAATAAACTGGCGGCGAACTGAAGGTTTCTGATTTCCTGGACGCTGTCAAGGACTCATTCTCCAACATCGGGATAGCTAAATTTGAGACACCTAAATTATTTAAATTGGAAACACTTTGCTCTACGAGGGCCTCAGTTTTGCTTCACCCTTTTTTATATAGGGCACTAAAACTAATGTTGCCTACGGACATCGGTGAGATTGTTGTTGATAGACAGATTACGTCCGACCTGGAAGCCTAAGACAGTCCATTGGGGTTTTGCCGCCCGTAGATTTCCGACCTGTGTGTATAAAAGTATCTCTGAAAAATGTTTATCAAGCTGGCATGAAAGGCTTGAGGAACCAGAGTAAAGCCTCCCGCCTGCTCTGTGACCTCTTGTCGTTCGGCGTGCATGTGGCCGCAATCGGGGAGATACACTTCATTTGCGACGTCGATGTTCGTGTGTAGCCCAGCGACTTTGTTGTCTATTCAACATATGGGGACCGGCAGCCAAGAAGTGTTTCCCTGGGTGTGAGGGTTGGCCTTGTTCGTGTCAATACAGGGGTGATCGTGACTGATATTTCCGTAAAAAGTAGTTCCTTTCGGATCGTTGTGGTGCATGTCTAACGACCGGACAGAGCGTGACTCTGTTTTCTATCAGCTGGGGCCGTTCCTGGTAGATTCGGCGTGCTTAGTCTTAACGAGGGACTGGAATGTTGTCTTGAACCCTAGGTAGGACAGGGAAGGGGAGCTAACGAGAAGGGGAATGATCGTAGCCTGGTAGATTTAGTCGGCGAGTTTGGTCTCGTTGATTGATACCGAGTCGATCACCCGGAGCGAGAGATGTGGACGTGGGCTTTTAAGTGGTAGATACCCAGGTGGTCAGCTACCTTGATAGGATGTTAGCAAGAAGGGTCGATCAGAATCTGCTAGATTGTTCCACGTTCCACTGGTTAGGCTATTCGGATCACAAAATTGTTTGTGCCCTGATGGCGTTAGACTCTAGGCCCAGATTGGCTCGACACTCGAAGTTCAACTCGTCCTTATTGGACAGGCGAGACTTTCACTATCTCTATCCTGCGTAAAATCATGGCTACACAACAAACACATATTAACCCTAACGGCGTGAATGGGATTGCTCCCAAAGGGATCAATTCCTCGCCCGGTAAGGACCGACATGGGCAACAGGTGTCATCTGACCGTCATCCGGCGACTGTTAGCAACAACGGCGTAAAGGGGATAGTTTTTCCCAAAATATGTCCCTCGCCTGGGAAGGAACGACATGAGCAACAGGTGTCTCTGGACCATTACCCTGCGACTGTGCGCAACAAAGAAAGGATTACCTTGGAGACATGGAACGTCAGGACGTTAAACAGCTGTGGACAACTAGAGAATGTCAAGCAGGAAATGAACAGACTAAAAATCAATATTCTGGGAATATGCGAAACCAGATGGCCAATTAATGACGACTTCAACAGCGACAACCATAGGATAATATACGCCGGAGTCAAAAATAATGAAAAAGGAGTCGGCTTAATACTGGACAAAGAAATGAAGAAATGTGTTTTGGGATACTGCCAGTTCTCCAAAACAGTTCTCCTGGTCAAACTGAAAGGGAGACCGTTCAACATAGCAATTGTAGTCATATATGCACCAACAATACAAAGTACCGACGAAGAAATAGAAACTTTTTACTCCACTCTAGAGAAGGCCAAGGCTCAATGTAAAAGCCAAGAAATCAGGATCATCATGGGAGATTTGAATGTCAAAGTAGGCAAGGAGATGACAGGTATGACAACTGGAAACTTTGGTTTAGGAATCCGCAACTAACGAGGAGAAAAATGGGTGCAATGGTGCATGGCAAATGACCAGGTAATAACTAACACCTGGTTTCAAGAACACCCACGACATCTATGGACATGGAAAAGCCTAGGAGGTGACACAAAAACAGATAGACTAATAGATAATCATTAACAGCAGATTCTGAAATGCAGTGGTTCAAAGCAAAACCTATCCAGGTGCTGACTGTGGAAGCGACCACATCCCATTCATCTGCAAATTAAAAGTGAAACTCCAGAGATTGAAGAAGCCTAATGCAGCACCAAAACTGATATACAACGCACTCGTGAATGACCTCAAACTACAGAAAGAATACACTAACAGCGTGAAAACCAAATACGAAGAACAAACTAGGAAAGGACACTCGAAATGGGACTCTCTAAAGGAAGCAATACTGACATCAGCAAACAATATTGCCTCAAAGGAAAATAGGCACAGAAAGAAAAACGAGTGGATGACGGAAGAGATTCTGAACATGATGCAAAGGAGGCAGAAAATTATATCAAAACATGGAACGGAGTACAGGGAACTACACAAGGAAATAAGAAGAAAATGTAGACAGGCTAAAGAGAAATGGCTCAATGACAAATGTGCAGAAGTAGAGAGATTGAACAGGAATAATAAAGCAGACATGCATACGGAAATAAAAGAACTGACAGGACAAAAAAAAAATGCTCTTCAACAGGATGTCTAAAATCTAAGGATGGAACAATCATTTTGGAGAAAGAGGAAATACTCCAACGATGGGAAGAATATATAAAAGATCCTTTCCACGACAAGAGAGAGAGCAACTAATATTACGCAAAGATGAGGACGAACCGGAAATATTAAAGTCTGAAGTGGAATCTGTAGTAGCCAAACTGAATAGAAACAAAGCAGCAGGACCAGACGTCATAATCATAGAGCTGCTGATAGCCCTGGAAGAATTTGGTATAGAAAAAATTACTGAAATAATAAATGAAATATATAATAGTGGGGTTATACCAGATGATCTCAGCAAGTCTATCTTCATAGCACTACTTAAGAAACCAGGAGCAAACGAGTGCGAACTCCACAGAAACATCAGTTTGATCAGCCATATAACAAAACTGATCGTCCGAATCCTGATGAATAGAGCGAGAAGCAGAATCAGGCCAGAGATAGGACAAGAACAGTGTGGTTTCGTTAAAGACACAGGAACAAGGAATGCCATATTTATGATTAGGATGCTCTCCGAAAAGGTAATACAAATGAAGAAGGACTTACACCTGTGCTTTATGGAACGGAGTACAGGGAACTACACAAGGAAATAATAAGAAAATGTAGACTAAAGAGAAGGCGTTTGACAAAATACGCCACAAAGAACTGATGGAGATGCTCGGCAGCCTGGACATATTTGGGAAAGACTTGAGAGTAATAAAGAATCTTTACTGGCAGCAAACCGCTTGCATATGGACAGGTAATGAATTGAGTAGATATACAAAAATAAAAAGGGGCGTAAGACAAGGATGTGTCTTTTTACCAGATCTGTTCAACTTGTACAGCGAGAATATTTTGAGGACCCTAGAAGTTATGCCTGGATTCGTAGTTGGAGGCCACAAATTAAACAACCTAAGGTACGCAGATGATACAGTGCTGATAGCAGACACAGAAAGGAAACTACAAGACCTCTTACAAAAGGTAGCAGAAGAAAGTAACAACAAAGAACTAAAAATAAACTGCACGAAAACTGAATGCATGGTCATCAGTAAAAAGGGCAGTCCAAAATGCAAAATACAGGTCGGGGATACCAGAATGAAGCAGGTACAAAATCTAAATACCTGGGAAGCGTTATAACAGAAGACGAAAAGTGCGACACCGAGATCCGAAGCCGAATTGGCATGACGAAGGAAGCATTCCAGAAGTTGAGTAAGGTATTAAGAAACAGGACAATTTCGCTAGAAACTAGGAAGAGAGTACTGGATTGTTACGTGATGTCCGTACTTCAATATGGAAGTGAATGCTGGACAATACCATCAAAGATGACGGAAAAACTCGAAGCAACTGAAATGTGGTTCTACAGGAGGATGCTGCGGATATCATGGATCGAGCATGTGAGCAATGATGAGGTCTTGGAAATTATGAAAACAAAAAGGAAATTAATACTGAGCATCAGGAAGAGACAGCTGAAGTTCCTGGGACATGCAATGAGGAAGGAGGGCCTGGAGAATCTGATACTAACAGGCCAGATATAGGGAAAAAGAGGCAGGGGAAAGCAACGGATAACATATTTGAAGGACCTAATCAGGTGGATGACAGAACGAGGACTGCACGGTGTAACAGGAGGAGGCGTGCTCAGAGCCACCAGGGATAGGGAAACGTGGAAAGCCATGATCGTATATGTCCTGAAGGGACAGGGCACATAGAAGAAGAAGAAGAAGAAGAAGAAGAAGAAGAAGAAGAAGAAGAAGAGACTTCCGGCAATAACTGACTAGTTTAGTCCAGCGGGAATTTGTGGGGTGGTTATTGAGAATAAGTGGTAGGAGAGGCTTAAAGATATGATTAGGTCTTTCAACGACTCGCTCTAGATAATGCTAAGGAGGTGAAGGTAATCAAAGAGAGACTCCGGGCGATTCCCTAGAGATATGACTAGCTAGGCTCTGGAGCGATCGGCTAATGATCGCTACCAGAGTCAGATAGTTAGACATAGATTAAACAAAATGTCTAAGGAAACTGTGAATATGGGCGTAGAATTGCACAAGGAGGAAATACGTCGAGACCCGATTGCTACATTTGTGAGGTTAAAACCCCGAATAACGATATCTGCAACAGAAAGGGATATTCGGAAGGCAAGCAGCCGGTAATTATTATTATTATTATAGTTCTTTTTGTGTTTAATCTTTTTATAATTTTTAAATATCTAATCCACAATTTTTATCCGATTCTCATCAAACTTCACACAAATATTCTTTAGGCTGAGTCTGAGCTGAGCTCCAAGGCCATGGATTAATTTTAAAGCTTTCATTACACCCGAGCAACGCTGGGCTGTACTGCTAGTTACTGAATAAATGCGTCTATGCTTTATGAATGAATATCAATAATTCTATAGCCTAATGATAGGAAAACACATTTATTTTTTGTATTTAAGTAAATGTTTTTCAATGGACTTAATTCAGTGATGAATATTAAACACACGGAAAAGACGAAAATTTTCGATCACAGTTTAGCTAACTACGTGTCAGGTTATGGAGTTAATGATCCAATCATGTATACAATGCTCTTTGGTGAAATTCTTGGTAATTTGTGGGTATAGTATATTTCTGAAAGCATGATCTTTTAGAACTACTGTTGAAAGCTGTTGTATGTTTTAAATGGAAAAAAACAAACAACACAATATCAAAATTCGGGATACAATCATGTGGTTAGATGTTTAATATTTAACTGGAAGGAAACACAAGTGTTTAAGCGTGTTTAAAAATGGCATTATTTTTCGTAAAATAATTTTTGTTACTGCATAGAATAGCTAAGAACATTGTGGAGTAGAGGTAAAGTTAATGGGTTGCTTGAAGAAAAATTACAATTACTGCTTCATTTTTCTCCCTGACCTATCACCACAATTTCCGGTGCCAGTATATCAATAAGTTCGTAATCTGATTAGGAAAAAATAATCAATAATTTTTTTTCATAAGTATTTATTTTTCAATATTCTTCCTTGACAATGTACTTCATCTAACCCTCTTTGTTTAAATCCATGAATTGAACATTATACAATGAAAGTTTCAATTAATTACTGTGCCAGGCTACGAACTTACTGATCAAATTTTGTAAGTAATAATTAAATTGAGCGAATATTTTTGCTATATTAAAAAAAAAACAGTTAATTAAGTAAAGATTTTATTATTTTTTTTTCACTTTTTAATTTCTAATGCATTAAATATCAGTAATCATAAAAAGGAGATTTTTTAAAAAAATGTTTTACAACTACATCAGTTCTTGGATGGTTCAGTACTTCACAGAGAGTTTCGAAACTAAACCGCTGATTACAGTTCTTAAAACGGAGGTGTTAAAGATGAAGAATCAATGAGAATGATGACATTCTTTATTCTCGTGGTAAACAATATCAAACTATGGTCCAAAATTCGTTCTTCTTCTAAAAACTGATAATATATATTGATTAGGTAAGACCAACCAATTTAGCATGTTTTATCATTGGAAATGTCTTCTCAAATAAAAAATGTGTTAAACGCCGAAATTGTCAGATATTGTGTTGATGGCCGACTCGTAAAGGAAATTACAAGACCTCCTAGACAAGATAGAAAAGAAAGCAATAAAATAGACTAACCATCAACTGCAAGAAGATAGAAAGTATGGTCATCAGCAAGAGAAGAGATAAACACAATGACACCCCAACAGTGTTTTCTAGTTAGCAACTCTACAACTGGAACCAGCATATGTTGGGGTCATCAGAGAAGGACTCTGGCACTGTTTTGGCCTCTAGAGTCCTGACAGCTTTCTCGCCACGGCGGGACCTTTCCTCAATGGAGCTCCTTCAACAATGATGCTAATTGGATTTCTTGGCCACACGTTGTTGGTGTGTGACTCGCTACTTCACATTTATTAACACTCCCCAGGCAACTTCTCTTCACTGTCCTGTTACACCAGCATTCTCAAACCAATTTCTGTCGTCCCTCTTGAGCCAGATCCAGAGGGATACTTTCTCTACAGCCCTCTGCACCTCCTTCCTCAACTGTTTCACTTACTTTACAGTGAAGCCTGTCTCATACCTGAAGAGCTGCAGCAGCCTTCTGTTCCCATATTCTTTAGCTCCAACTCCGAGATGACTATGATTGGCTCTCCGCTTTTGCCCTCAACTTACATTGAAAAGTCCCTTATATCGCTTTTTTTTTTCTTTCTTCTGCCACATCAAGGTTTGATTCCCATGAGACTGTTAGCTTCAGCAGATGGACACCTCCCGTTTCTTATTTCAAACGACGATGTCCGGTCGCTGCAGGGTCACCAATATGGAGAATATTAATATAATATCAAAATTCAATTTTCCATGATCCCTCCCATCTCTTGTTCAATCGCCTCGCACTTTCTCCTTTCACTGGCTTGGCACACTCTTTTCTTGCCTCTATTTCATTTCTCTCTGGACTTTTTTCATTAAGAGTTTCCCTCCATTGATTTGCTCCAATTCCCCCTCTGTGCTTCACTGATGATCCGCAGTACCTGGTCATGTCTCCAGGTGTACCTCTCTCCCTTCAGACTCAATTCGCAGCTTGACTGGGTATGTCTTAGTATAGCGTACTGACCGCACCTGCATTTGTTGTCCTCTGTCACATTCCACCTCACCAGGTTGGCAGGGGTCGGTAGCACATCATAAGTGGATTTAATCAGAAAGCTGATCCTGGATGGTTTCCATTCCCACAACTATTTCCAAAACAGTTTCCTTTCAACTAATACCTCCTGCCATTGCAAGCATTGTCCATGCTAAGCACACTGCACCAAATGTAAGCGTCTCTTCTGTTCTTGTCATTGTACCTGTTGTAACCCACCCCCGTTTCCCTGTCTGGACTGCTCCCACCATATCCCTGGGCTGGAGCGCCACATTTGCTCTATCCACTTCTTCCTTCACCTTCCATTTTTTTGTCGGATGCACTTCCAGTGTGTGTGTGTGTGTGTGTGTGTGTGTGTGTGTGTGTGTGTGTGTGTGGTATTGGTCGTCCCTAATGCCTTGAATATTGGTTAGTTAAAAACAAACAATTTAGCATGTTTTATCATTGAAAATGTTTTCTCAAATAAAAATGTTGTGTCAAACTCTGAAATTGTCAGATATTGTGTTGATGGCTGACTAGCAAAGTAAATTACAAGACCTCCTAGCCAAGGTGGTAGAAGAAAGCAAGAAAATGGACTAACCATCAACAGTAAGAAGATAGAAAATATGTTCATTAGCAAGATAAAAAGCCCAAGATGCGAGTTTTAGCCTCCCAGAGAGTAAACTACTACACCTCCTTGGCCTTACACTTTCGGCGGACCTCAAATGGAATGACTATATCGAATCCATTGCCAAATCTGCCGCTATGAAAGTCGGCTCTCTGTGCAGGGCCCAGAAGTTTTTCCCGCCTGAATCTATTCTGCACATATACAAATCTACCATCTGCCCGTGTATTGAATACTGCTGCCATATCTGGTCGGGTGCCCCTGCTACTCTCCTTGGGCTTCTTGACAAAATACAAAGGAGAATCTGTATCGTGGTTGATACTGACTTGGCAGACCGGCTGCAACCACTCTCTCACCGGCGTGATGTGGCTTCCCTGTGCCTCTTCTATAAGTAATTTCATGGCTTCTACTCAGATGAACTTAGAGCATCGATGCCGCCTAAGCAGGAATTTACACGAGATACTAGATTAGCAACTAGGTCCCACCTTTTTACAGTTAAACAGATAAGATGTAACCGTAAATTCTACTCCAACAGCTTCTTTTCTCGCGCTTCCCGCCTGTGGAACTCCCTTCCACAAGTCTGCTTTCCCAACAGCTACAATCTCCAGGTGTTTGAATGTAGGGCCAATAGACACCTCCTATCACTCTAACTCCCAATTATTCTCAGAACACTCTCATCTACCAACCCTCATTCTCGGTATCCTTACCCGCCTATTCACCCACCCTCTGACATTTCCTATATTTAATCATCCTTTCTCCATTCTACGTAGCCCCCTGCGCAGTAGTGGCAGTGACATGCCTTACTCGGGGTGAAACGCTTATATAAAAATAAAAATATCAAGCAAGTACAGAAGTTTAAATATATAGAACGTTTTTTAGCCGTTGAATAGAAAATGCACCACTGAAATCTGAACACGCATTCGACCAGCGAAACATGCCTTCCAAAAGCTAAGAAACATGATGATGTATTCCTTTTTTTCCGTCTGAATCTATCCTGCACATATATAAATCTACCATCCACCCGTGTATTGAAGACTGCTGCCATATCTGGTCGGGTGCCCCTGCTATTCTCCTCCTGGTTCTTGACAAAATACAACGGAGAGTCTGTAATGTGATCCATACCGACTTGGCAGACCGGCTGCAGTCACTCTCTCACCAGCATGACGTGGCCTCCCTGTGCCTCTTCTATAAATACTTTCACGGCTTTTGCTCCGATGAACTTAGATCACTGGTGCCCCCTAGGTACGAATTTGCACGAGATACTAGATTAGCAACTAGGTCCCACCCTCTTACAGTGAAACCGATAAGATGTAACCGCAATTTCTACTCCAAGAGCTTTTTTTCTCGCATTTCCCGCCTGTGGAATTCCCTTCCACATGATTGCTTCCCCGACAGCTACAATCTCCAGGAGTTTGAATGTAAGGTCAACAGACACCTCCTAACACACTAACTCGCATCCATTCTCTCAAACACTCTTCCCATATGCCCAACCCTCAGCCTCGGTATCCTTACCCGTCTATCACCCTGCTTCTGACATTTCTTATATCTAACCTCTCTTTCTCTTCACCTTCCCCTATGTAACCCCCTGCGCAATAGTGGCAGTGGAATGCCTTGCTTGGGGTGAAATGATTTAAAAAAAAAAAAAATTACGGCCATATCACGTTGAAACATTAGTTTTCGCACGATCACCGAAGTTAAGCAATGTCGTGCATGGTCAATATATAGATATGTGACCGCTTGGAAATATCAGGAAATGAATTCATATTTTGTTCCCCAGCTATGGGTTAATTAGTAGAACGTGTATCAGTAAATCATTATTATCACCAAAAAAATTCTTACAATCTAAAAATATTTTCTGGTTTTAAATAACCTACAATGGGTTGAAATTAAATCCATCAATCAATGAAATTGCAACTGTCATTCTAAGTACAAATGTCCTATTCGTATCACTTTTCCTTAAAACTTAATTGCTGTTCACATTTCCCGTCCATGGTATTCTCTCATGATTAGTCAGTTTGTCAAACTTGCGAACCATTTGAAGACACGCTATGGTCAGAATCTCTGTTAGGATTACTAAAAATCGGAATGATATCGGAATTTTGAAATCAGTTTCTGAATCGACTGTCCTTATTCCAGCATTGCGTATATACTTTTATTTATGTATTATCAATTATTTTCTCAGTTCATTAAAAGTCTCTAGCATTCTTTCAGATCTGCCGACATGGGGATAATTAGGCCTATGATGCGTAGTTAGAGGGAACTCAACGTTTTCTTTCTTCTATGCAAATTATCCTTCAAATTCTAGTCAACCCTACAATTTTACCCATAGCTAGTGGACGATTGCGAAATAACTGATTCACACTATTTTCAAGAGCATTAATACAATTAAGTGGACGTAATTATATTTTATTCGGTCGCGCTAATTCAGACATTCATGAGTCTATCACACCAACCACCCTGGTCTTGCATCAAGGCTGGAAGATCATTAGGGAAACATGCTGTGTCCTAACACAGCTGCTCAATTAAGGTGTTGCACGTCATAAGTAGACTGACTCGGCTAAGTGTCCAGAATAATAGATCTTTCGCGAGTTCTTGTTTTGCTCGGCAGCAGCGTCCCAAACAGCTCGTTCTGCATTCGTGTAAGATTGTAGAAATATCAGGGATGATTCCACAGGGTTGTTATTTAGTTGGATGTCGTCTCCAGGAGATATTATATAGAACTCCCAACATCCGAGTGTAGGAAAAACTTGACAAGACGAACGTACTTTGACTCTAGGTGTTTAGTTCATGTTCAAAAAGTGACACCATACATTAACACCTCCTCTACAGTGGATTGAAAGAATCTCCGCTTGAGATTGTCTGGTAGAAATAAAGAAGTAACTGAGAAACCTTTTCACTTGTACCATCATAGACATGTAATAGCTTTAGCCAAAATTTGAATTCATCTTGGTTTGCGTATTTTATTTTCCAAGCCGATAATCATTATTCCACTAGCAATAAGCGGGTTAAAATTATTTAATATACACACTCAAGGAAGAGAACCATGGTGAAAAATGATAAATTATAAAAAACAAGTAGTTTTAATAATATCGCTTAAAAAATCAGAAAGGGGGAATATAAAAAAAGACCAAAAATCCCTTTAGAAAAAAAAAGAAAGAAAAAGAAAAACCCGAGGCAAGCCTTTCGTCCGACAAAACTAGTCATAGGTATATGTCGGAAGAAGATTAAAATTAGGTAAAATTTAGGTAATGTTCAGAAAGAAGGGGTGGGAAAGACCCCATCGTCACAAACCTTTATCCAGAGATCCAAATCCAAATAATTTCAAATTGAAGCTTGAGATCTCTTTGTTTGCACAGAGAAAGTGGGTTTGACAGTATTATTAAAGCCTCCAGAACAGTAAGGTGGAGTAGGTGAAGATTTGTGACGATAGGGCTTTTCCCCTTCTTTCTGAACATTACCTAAATTTTACCTAAATCTTTGCTAATTTTAATCTTCTTCTTCCGACATATAGCCATGACTAGTTTTTTGGACGACAGACAAAACGCTAATACACACTATATACACAACAAAACGCTAATACACACTATATAAAAAGAAAAACCCGAGGCAAGCGCCTCGGGTTTTTCTTTTTATATAGTGTGTATTAGCGTTTTGTTGTACAAAAAAAAAAAGAAAAAGAAAATAAATTATCTCATTTAATATACCTTCTTTTTTTCGATATTGTACGAAACGAACTCATGAAGAAATGATCAATTAATTTCTGGGGAAAGGAGAAAATGAAAAACAAGCACAACTAGTTAATTTCGTGAATTGTCAGCAATATTAGGGTGTTATTTTACAATCATCTTTAAAAATATCATCCCAGTTCTTGTATCAAGATTTAAAATCAGTGAATAGGTCAGTATACGATTTTATTTCTTTGTTTAATGACCAATCAAACCCATTTAGTTATTTTTGAGAAAGTAAAACGTCGAATCTAGACTTTATCCTAAAAACAATCCAGGGAGTACTAGGTTTATCAACATATTCGTCAGGTACATTCGACCGTTAAAATGAATAGACAAGAGTTTTAATCACAACGACTGAGGATGATATAAAAGAAAAAACAATGGAGAAAGAACAATGACCAATTCTATTTATATAGGTTTGATATTTTTTCTTTGAGTGCTTGTTATTTTGATAATGTCTGACTGTCTGTCTGTCTGTCTGTCTGTCTATCTATCTATCTATCTATCTATCTATCTATCTCAGTCTATTTATATCTGCTAGTAGAACCTGTGAAAATTTCAATGTTTGACAATTTGAATTGTGTGGTGAATAAGATTTCTAAAGGTAATGGTAAATAAGCAGGTACTTCTAAAGATTTACGATTCAAGCATAAAATGCATTTTTAAAAAATCCTTCTCAAAGCTTTTATTTTAACTTTGATTGTAAGCTAATGTGCGTTGTGGTACAGTAGATATCAGCTCGATATGAGAAATCGGAGAGCCGAGTTCGAATTCCAATTGAATTCGTTGCATTCACTTACGCGCAAATACCTTTGGGAAAGGTGTTAATCAGTCTCTTTCCCCAACTATGGGTAAAATAACAGAACTGATTAGGTTCTATAGCCTTGGTTGGCAACCAGTCTACCGCAGAAAGTTGCTCACGTGCTTGGTCCATGGTATCTTCAGCATCCTTCTGTAGAACCACATTTCTGTTGCTTCGAGCATTTCCTTCTTCCTTGATGAGATCGTCCAACATTAGCTGCCATATAGAAGGGCAGATAATACATAGCAGTCTAGCACTTTTTTCTTTGTTTCCGATGAGATTTTCCTGTCTCTCAGTACTCTGGTTAGCTTTTGAAATGCGTCTTTGGCCATGTCAATACCTCTTCGGATCGCAACGTCGCACTTTCCATCCTCTGTCAAACCACTTCCTAGGTATTTACATTTCTTTACGAGTTTTATTTTAGTTTTTCCGACCTGTAGGTAGCATTTTGGAGTCTTCTTTTTACTGATGATCATGCATTCAGTTTTCTTTAAGATTATGCTCAGTCCTTTTTTTTTCGCTTTCTCTTGTATGAGATCCTGCATTTTCTTTTCCGTGTCTGCTATCAGCACTGTGTCATCCACGTATATCATATTGTCAAGAGTGTGGCCGCCAATGACGAATCCTGGCAAGGATTCTAGCTCTCTCAGAATTGTTTCACTGTACAGGTTGAATAGATCCAGTGAGAAAACACATCCTTGTTTTACGGCCCTTTCTATTTTTGTATATCTGCTGAATTCATTTCCTGTCCGTATGCAGGCTCTTTCCTGCCAGTAGAGGTTCTTGATTATTCTAATATCTTTCCCGAATATGTCGAGGTTGCCGAGCATCTGTAACAAGTCTTTGTGGCGTACTTTGTCGAACGCCTTTGTGTAGTCTATAAAACACAGGTATTCGTCCTTCTGCATTTGTATTGCTCTTTCTGAAATCATTCTGAGCATGAATATCACGTGACTTGTTCCTGTGTTTTTAATGAACCTGCACTGTTCTTGTCTTATATCTGGTACTATTTTGCTGCGCGATCTGTTCATCAGTATTCGGACGATGAGTTTTATTAAGTGGCTCATTAAGTTGATTGTTCAGTGGAGTTTACATTTCTTTGCACCTAGATTCTTAGGTAGTGCTATGAAAATTGATCTACTTAGGTCCTCCGATATATCGCCACTATGATCTCGTTTATTATTTCTGGGATTCTGTCTATGCCAAAGCCGTCTAAGGCTGTCAGTATGTCCATTACAATACCGTCTGGTCGTGCTGCTTGGTTTCTTCTCAATTTAGCCAACGTGGCTTCCATTTGGGTTTTTAATATTTCAGGTTCGTCGGTATTTCTGTGTATTGCCGGTTGCTCTCTGTTGTCGTGGAAGAAATCTCCGATATATTCGTCCCATCGTTGAACTATTTGTTCTTTCTTCAATATTAGCGTTTCGTCCTTTGATTTTATATATCCTGTTGCTGAGCTTGTCTTTTGTCCTGTTAATTCTTTTATTTGTTTATGCATATCTCCTTTATTTGTTGTGCTCAGTCTCTCTATTTCTGCGTATTTGTTGTTGTACCATTCTTCTTTAGCATGTCTGCATGTCCTTCTTATGTCCTTGTGTAGTTTCCTGTACTTTGTTCCATGCCTTTGTATTGCTTTTTGTCTCCTTTGAATTATGTTAAGAATCTCCTCAGTGATGCATTTATCTTTTTTTTTCTGCTTACGTGCTTTCTCCTTTGGAATGATGTTTGCTGATATCACTAGAGCTTCTTTTAGTGCGTTTTGAGTTTCCGTTTCCGATTTGTCATTCGTATTTCTTTTTCACAGTGTCCGTATATATTTCCTGTAGGTTCAGATCGTTCACGAGTCTGTTGCATCGCAGCCTGGGGACTTCGTTAAGTTTTTTTTTCCGTTTCCTAAGTTCTGTCCTTAATTTGCACATAACCGGGAGGTGGTTGCTTCCACAGTCAACACTTGAATAGGTTTTGCAGTGAGGAACTGCGTTCCTAAATCTCTTGTTGATAATTACAAAGTCAAATTGGTTTTTTGTTTCTTCTCCTGGATTTTACCATGTCCATAATCGTCTTGGGTGTTCTTGGAACCAGATGTTCAATTATTACCTGGTCATTCACTGTGCACCATTGGACCCATTTTTCTCCGAGGTCGTTGCGGTTTCCTAGTCCAAAACTGTTTCACGTCCCTCTCTTGGCCAATTTTGGCATTTAGGTCTCACGTGATAATTCTGATTTATTGCGACTTGTGTACTGAATTATGGCGTTGTTTAGCGTAGAGTAGAAGAATTCTATTTATTTTTCTGTGCTTTGTGTTGTCGGTGCATATACAGCTAGAACCGATATGTTAAGAGGCTTCCCTTTTAGTTTAACCACAAGAACTCTTTCCGATATCTGACATTTCCTCAAGTCTTGATCCAGTGTCACGCCAACTCCTTTTTCATTATTTTCATCCCCTACGTATATTCTGTGGCTATCATTGATAAAGCCTCCATTATTCGGTCATGTTATGCCGTCCTCCTACGAGGAATGGACTCTTCCTCTTGTTATATATGGTTACCTGCGTGAATTCCGAAAAGGCAGTCAAGTTAGCAGTTAACGAGAGCAGTCAACAGAAGCAGTTAACCAAAAGCAGTTAACAGCAGTTGACGACAGCTACTAGTCAGGCAATAAGTAGCGTAATAATACCTTCGGACTTACTTCTATATTACTTATTATTAACACTTCCTTTGAATATCTTGTTTCTTGTTATACTAATACACTGTTTCGAATCTACTTTCGATGTTCCGTGTCTTACTTCCGGCACAAACCGGTTACTAGAACTTTGCAGCGAAGTTTTGTTCGCTCGGTCCTTCTTCAGGTGCTAAGAATTATTAACCAAACTCTTTATTTGGATCACTGGAGCATATCATTCTCATACCATGTGCGTTGCCACTTCCGGATGCCATGTAGTTATCTCCCTTTAACTCAACTGTCCAAGTTATTTGTTCACCACTACTGTAGCCAGGTATTGAATTCATTGAACTAACCAACGCCTATATCATCTGGACCATGTGTCTTAGAGAGTTGAGTTAAAGAGATATAACCACATAACTACAAGGCGGCCTGTTGTAGATCTTCGTCGCCAATTTGTTGTGGAGTTGTGGCGAAACTTCGCTGCAAAGTTGTAGTAACCGGTTTGTGCGTTTTCTTTTTCATTAAAAAAAATCAGAGCAAACAAATCACACTGTTTTGTTAGTATTGACGTTAGTATCAACCCTTTGATTTTGTTTTGAAATTAACCCCTCTTGTGTTCCAACAGATTGAGAAAGGAAAAGAGGGCAAGGATAGATTAGAACTCCACTACTATGAATGAAAAGTTATTCCGTTTAATTGAGTGAAGTAACATACTTATACTCAAACTCATTCCTAAGTTGTGGATACAGTAGTGGTGTATAGTATGTAAATAAAGACATTGCTTGAGTTTCTCCCCTCCTCCTCGGTCCCTAAGTCAGTCAGTTAAGTGCCATACGTGATACACGCTTGGGCGATCATGTCTTGAAAGAGACATGACTGACTGGGCAGAAGATTATCCCGCAGTAGGTTGCCATTGCTTTCTGCGGTAGAATGGTTGCCGACCAAGACTATAGAACCCAATCTGTCCTGTTATTTAACCCATAACTGGAAGGAAGAGACGGATTAATACCTTTCCCAAGGGTATTTGCGCGTAAGTGAAGGCAATGAATTCAGCTGGAATTCGAACTCGGCACCCTGATTTCTCGTGTCCCTAAGTACATCCCGCAAACTTTCAGAGTTCCACAATCGCTACTGTTCTCGGTGAAGTCATTTGACGCGATTTCTGGGAGGTTCGAGTAGCGAAATCTGGCGCTTATATCAAATTTTAAATAAAACATCATGCCAAATGCTTTCCTCTTATATCCATTTCTTGAAAAAATTATAGTTAATAAATAAATTATAAGTATTTTAAAATGGGGAGTCACTTTTAAATCACCCTGTATATACAAAATAATAATTTAACAAAATAATTTATTAGATTAATATTTTCCAGCACAAAGCAAGTTTTTTTTAATAATATATCAAAAATAGTTATCAAGCATTATTTAATTCCAGTAAAATTTCGTTGATAGGAAGATGGATGTTATTGTCATTTGAAAACTTTATTTTCTTTTTACATTTTAAGTTTTAACGGAATGTGTAACTAAAGGTAGATTCAGTGAATGTCTTAAAATGTTTTGAAGTCTTTAAGTATAGTCTGACATACCAAGCTTTTTGTCTCAAAGGCTAAGGGTAGACTTGTCTCATCGATAAACGGAAGTAGATAATTGGTGGAGTGATCATGTTACGAATAGTTTAACTATCCCTCGTTGACGTAGTAGTAAGCACATTATTTGACACGACTTTTTCATTTTCAAAATAAATCGTTTCTTTTGAAAATCTTAAATAGGTCGATTAAATCAACTACTCAAACATGAAATTTACCAAGAAATTGTCTTGTTGTTACTTCTCGTTAATGTGAGAGTTCTTGTTTTATGGCTTGGAAGGTAATTTTTAAAAATTTATGAAAATTGTAACTAAATAGCTGGTTGCAACATATCTATCTATCTATCTATCTATCTATCTATCTATCTATCTATCTATCTATCTATCTATCTATCTCAGTTTGTTCATTATCTATCTATCTATCTATCTATCTATCTCAGTTTGTTCATTGTCTATCTATCTATCTATCTATCTATCTATCTATCTATCTATCTATCTATCATCTATCTCAGTTTATTCATTATCTATCTATCTATCTATCTATCTATCTATCTATCTATCTATCTCAGTTTGTTCTTATTATCTATCTATCTATCTATCTATCTATCTATCTATCTATCTATCTATCTATCTATCTCATGCTGTCCATATCTAATCTCCAATTTCGTCCTCCTATTTCCCTGTTTATGATAACATCAACAATAACAACAAGAAAAAAAAAACTCTAAGGATCGAATCACTAAACGAAAACATGGTTTACGGTTTGTTGACTCTTCCATAGAAAGAGAAAAATCGGCAAGTAATCAGGTTGTAAATGTAAAATAATATTTTTATTGATCAGGCGATATAAGGAAACACTCACTCCAGAGTGAGTTTACGCTTTATCGTTCATTCTTCTCTTCCTTCATTCGAATTTCAGTTTTCCTAGATTGACTATTTTTTCTAAATTTCACCATCTTCTAAATGAATAGCTGCATTTATCTATCCTATTTAAATTTCCCTCGTCATTTTTTCTCGTCTAACTCTCTTTTCGTATATTCCCCTCTCTATTTTTTCTTCTCCTACTCCTCCTCTTTTGCGATAAAACAACTCGATGACGCACATGAAACGCGCAACGCCACTTGTGACGAACGTGACGTCATTTTGCTTTCGTCACATTTACGTCACAAGCTACGTTTCCTTCTATTTCTTCTCTTTTCCCTTCTTTGACCTTCTTTCTTTTACTTCTCTCTCTTGTTTCTCTTTTTTCTTCATTCTGCTCTAACTACCCTTTTTCTTTTTCTTTTCACTAAATTTTAAAATATGTTTTCCTATCTTTATCGCTGTTTTGCCTTTCGTTCGCTTCACTCTCTTAATTTTAGTCTGTGCATTCAGTAAAGGGGAATTTTGTTTCTATTTTCGTCGCTGTACTCAGAGATTGCGTAGGTGATTGTCGCAGATGCTAAAATCAGTGTTCACAATACACAACCACGTGACCAGGGACAGAAATAATGAACAAAAATTAAATAAAAATAAATAGTTTTCAACACAAATAGGACACACACACACACACACACACACACACACACACACACACACACACACACACACACACACACACACACTTATCGTTTTTAACCATAGGATAAAACTATATTTTTATTATATATATATACATATAATTCCCAGTGAAGAGGACTCACGCTTGTTTTTATTTTGAGTACGCTGGCATTTATTTTATTATAAACAGTGCTCAATATAATGAGTATTATAAAACTTAATATAATATAATTATATGGTTATGTGTCAATTTTAAATTGCGACATGGAAATTTCTATGTTTCGAGATAGGTTCTCATCATCAGGCAATGTTGGTGTGGTTGTGCAGATGATTTACATTTAAATGACAAAAACTTTTGGTTTGCTGTGAACCACACCAACATTGCCCGATAATGAGAACCTATCTCGAAACATAGAAATTTCCATGTCGCAATGTAAAATTGATATATATATATATATATATATATATATATATATCAAGGCCAGTAAGGGCATGTGGTACACCCGTTTTGTTTTTTTACCGTAGGGTCGTTTTATGTTGATTCTGGTTGTTAAAATAACAGGAGATCAAACGCTACCAGATGTTCACAAAGGTAGAAACACACGAAACAGTAAGACGGTTTTTATTCACTTTTCATTAAAGTGAAAATGTATTATTTTCATTCGTAAAACAAATATCACCTCGCTGTGAAGCAATGGTTAACGAATTTGCTTAGTAGACTAGTACAACTAGTAAGTTCGATATTCACAAATATTCTACAAAAAAAGTAAAAAAAAAACCCCAAAAAAACAAAAAAAAACAAAAAAAAAAGCAAATTTACTCAATACTAAGCGAAGATTAATTAAATGTCAAATGAGTCCAAAGAGTCGATCAATGGTTAGTAAATCAGTCTCACAATCAATAACGAACAATAGTCGCCATACGTGATTCATAGAACCTATTGTAATTACGGCGAGTTCAATCCGAACTAGAAACTCTGTATTATTACTAGTCTTGTGTCAGACTAAGTTGCTGTGAGACAGTGATTAGTGGGCTTTAGGTGTAGAATTTTATTGGCTTTCACTTGTTTCCCTCACTACTACAAACTTGTGAATTCTACCCAAAGTATAATTTTTAAAAAAATCAGATACAATTTACATATTACATTCATTATGAATCCAGATAAAAAAAAAATTACATTAGCACAAAAGTTACTTCTGAACGATTACTCATATTTGTTAAGCACTGACGCTAGATTGAGAAAACGTAAAGTTGGAAGTTCGCGTAAATCTTCACTGATTGGCTGCTAAACCGAAGGCACGTGAGAACATGTGATAGAACTCGTTTAGCTCGCGCAAAATTTCAACCTACATTTTGATCCGATTTGCCAGTATAAAAAAAGAATTTCAGCGAGAACCTTCACTTCGGGCGTGGAAGTCAAGACGTCCACGCCAGTCGCCATGTAACAAACAAGCACAATCGCCTACTTCGTTCACTAAGCGGCTCGAAGCCGCAACCAAGTGAGAAATTTACTTTTCAATTCTCTCTCGTTCACTTCAATTTCAACTCTTATTCACTCATTCAATATTAATCCTTAGTGAGAATTCGAACGTCAACCGTGTGTCATAAAAATCCACACAAATACGAACAGTTGAATTTTGTTAAGTAACTCTTAACACACATACAAAAATTGCAACTCACTTATGCACTCATTTTAATTCACTCAAAGGAACAATCATTCAACATTTTATACACACATCTTTGAACTCACTTGAAGAAACCTGTTTGAACAAACTGTTTTGTACTTTCTCAGCATATAATCTCAACTCCACATTTTATATATTTTGTGAATATTAATATTCTCTGTTCTTTTGTTACCAATTACCAGGATTTTCTTAGTTCATTATTTGTCCGTGTGTTCGTTGTTATTCATTCGCCTAAGCTATAAAATTTCAAATTTGGGGAATATAGACCGTATTCCCTTACAAACTCAGCTAAAACAGTGACAGCCAAAGTTTTCCCATATAAATGACGGGTTGTCATCAATTGTAAAGGGAAAAAAGAATAAACACGGAGATATTTTCATGTATTTCTTTATAACTGATAAATGATTAACAAGAAACAAAAATATACTGAAAGAAAAAAAACTTAATAGGGTTATCTGTAGTGGACACACGCGCACGCGTGCGTGTATTCGTGGTGGGGGTAGTGGTGTTGAGTGTGAATGGAGTCAGGCGATGCACCACGTGGCCGGGTGAAAAAGAGGACTGGACATGTATTTCCCCTACGGCATTTTAGAACGAAATTTGTCGACGTCGTTGGCAGAACTTGTTGCCGAATATTAAGGGCACATCGACATTTCCTTCTGTGTGAAATGTGTCCATTATTGGTTCTGAAGAGATGTCCTCAGCCACGTTATGATAGAAGAGGCCAGGAGATTGGGAGCTCTGACCTTTCTCTGAACACTCTTTTATTTGTCTTCTGGTGCTTTCGAAGATGTTTTTTCGTGGTGTGCTTTACTCCAACTGATTCTTCTCAACAGCTTCTGTCTCCCAATTGACCGTTCAATTTCTGTCCTCAGTAAGATGTTTTTGAGCTGATCCTTGCATCGACGTGGGGCTCCACATGGTCTCTTGCCAGATTTGAGCTTTGATAAGGGGATTTGTTTGGGTAAGAACGAATATAGTTAAAAGAGAATATGAGAAGTTATACTCGAGCTTTTATAAAACAGCGCCACTTAACGCGCGTCTTGGCACACCAACGGGGAGTAATCCCCACAAATTCAAACCTCATTGAATGTCCTTCATATGTGACCTCATGAGCTACAAATAAATTGTTTTCCATCAACAAAAATATGTGTCAAAATTGAATGAAAACAAAAGGTTGGACTTCAATTCAAACGTTTCGTGAAGAAATGAACGAAAATAAAAAGCCGTGATTTCAAATATGTTTGCAATAATTATTTCTAACAAAAGATATAAAAAATCTTCGTCTTTGAAGACAGTATGGAGTGAAATGGATATTTCTTGATCGGAAAGAAATCAGTCGTTGTCAAAGGGGAGTCATATTAACGCTGTGAGTTTATGTATGTATATATGGGTAAGTTTTTATTGGATTTTACTGGACAATTTGTGTGTTCGGTAAGAGTGTATGTATGTGCGTGCGTTTGTGTGTATCTAATGGCGTCGGAAAGATGAACGCGCTACTCGACTCAAATAAAATTGATGGACATCATGTCGTTTATAAGGAAGGGTTAGTAAGATCAGATAAGCTGCTTTTGAGTTGAAATAAAGCGTTCCAAGCGATCAATAAATCTAAAACAAAAGCATTTCTTTTCAAACTATAGCAACTTCTACAAATGTGGTCGGCTAAATTATTTGTCATTTGCATTATATTTTAGTTTGAAAGGAGGTTTTCTTATTGGCTTTAAAATAATTGTTGATTAGATATCTCCAATGAAAACGCAATAAGGTATAAATTTTAAAAATTAAAAATATTTCTTGATGCTTTTATTTTAGTTTTAATTTCAAGCTAAATTTAATATTTCGAGTAATCAAAATACTTTGTATTTCAAAATTACATTGATTGGAAGGATTTTTCGTTTTGAAAGCAATAACATCGTTGATTTTAGCGACATTTTTAGCCTCCAGTCATTACAAAGTAATTCTCTTTGTTATATTTTAAAACGAAATTTACTTTTCTGAAACTTTATTTGAGGAATATTAGTTGATTTAAATTTTAATTAATTTGTCTGCATTTAATTAATTTAAACATCGAGCTCTACAAAACTGAATTTCCCAAAGTTTCATAAAATTAAATAAGAAATTTCCGTGTCGCAATGTACAATTAATTCATAATTATATATATATAATTTTTGTCTTTATTTTCAACTGAAATTAAAGCAAAAATACGACGTTTAGAACGGCTCATGATTAAACATAATAGACATTCATTGTCTCTTATATTTAATAGCATATGTCTAGAAAAAAAAAAAATATATATATATATATATATATATATAACCAAAATTTCGAACGTGCTAAAAAGTATAAAAAATAAAAAAAGATATAATTTAATGATAAAAAATCCTTTGGTTTTTACTCTTAATAATATAAACTTTTTTGGCGATAAATCTTTGTTTTTATTATGATCCGGACATTTTTATATCATGGCATACTGTTTTTTTGTTTTTTGTTTTTTTTTACCGATCACTGGAAGCACCTTATTAATTAGATCTGAATTTAAATCTGCTTCAAATCACTGCAATTTTATGTGGTGAATACGGAATTAAAAGTAACTCTTCTCTTCACTGTTTACAAATTTCGCAATTCAGTGTGAAATCTAATTTTGACCAATAGGAAAAAGATTGACTCCGTAGTGAAGAAAAAAAGAGTTAAATTTTGCGATCCGGTGTTAATTATTTTCTAACTAATGAAAGGGAGCGATTAACAAAATTGAGAGAAGTTAACAAGCCTGTGTAAAAAATTAAAAAAAAGTCTATGATATATATATATATATAGAAAGAAAGAAAGTGGAACCAGTTAGATGGGAGCAAAGATCAGATAAGACACCGCCACAATGTAAGAGGGACATTTCAAGCCGCTGAACTGATCATGTCTCGATGACATACATTCCCTCTCCTTCTTCTTCTTCGTGTGATATTCTCCTTTATCTCTTTTTCTTCGTCCTCACCATTCTCGCCGTCCACAAAGAAGAAAGCAGCATTATCAATGAGACACTTCAACTGACTCCTAAAAATTAACGTTGATAAGTACAATTATCCTTTATTGCTTTTTCTTCCTTTTCACTTTCTCGCCGTCAGCTAGAAAAAAGAAAGGAACACAAACTTTATTACTACCCTGTTTATCTTTGTCTACATAAAGGCATTTTGCTACAATTACGAACTCTGGATTAATTTAACTCCGTAGTACACTTTCTCGTTGAACATTTACGCAATTAATAATTTCACTACCTACAAATTGATGTTATTCTGTACTGTAAATAAATTTCTAAGTTAAGTTAAGTTAAGCACACAAGCGAAACACTTATATTCTTTCAACTTTCTGATCTGGTGATAATCCTAACGTGTGCTGAGTTCGGTTATGTTTGGCACAAGACCAATTTAATAAGCATGACCAAGCTCCCTCTATATGTTAGAGTAAGCTAAGTTTAGTAAATAGCTAAGATGTCTCGCCATATAACAATTATTAGCAATCTAGTTGAGTAGCTGATTCAATAAATTCAAGACTCAGCCAGAGAAAACGAAGCTTAGTAAATATAAATAAATAAAATAATGATCAATCCAATTAAAAGTCTAATAGTAGCAACATACATTTTATGTTCCTCGAGGTGTTTTTTTTTTCTGTTCATGGCTAAATAGAACTCACTCATCCCATGATACGTTTCAAATGTAATATTCTGACAATAAATAAATTGTTGGATTACAGAACCCTGATTAAAATCACAGTCGGCGCAAGATTTGAAAACCACTTTTCCCATTTAACTTCTGATGCGACAAGACATTATTTTTCCGCTCCGATAGACACGAAGCATATAATTACTTCAGAGACACACTTACTAACGGTTGCTTTAAACTCTCACGACTTCATTTCTTATTTTACCTTTCTTTAAGATTAATACATTTATCAACTGTTGTTTTTTAATTTCCATTTCTTGTGTCTTAATGTATATTGTTGAGTTCTAATGGTGCTTATTGCCTAAATTGTTGTTTTTTTTCAGTGGTTTACTGATAAAAGGATGTTTTGACAAGCATGTCTTTTGTCGTAAAGTGCTCGATATCGAAGCAGAGATAGAGCATTAATAGGAGATTTGTCACTTAACTAAGCAGAATTATGCCGATTTCGACTTTTCGTGAAGGCACCATTGCGATATCATCACTTCTCAGGACTTTCTTCATCATCTGCTGTTATCCCCCCGGTATTTTTCTTATTTATACAGAGTTTGGTGTAACTTAATATCTTTGTATGTGAGTTGTTCTACACATAGTTAATTGCCCTTGATTGCATTTTGTTGTGTTGATTTTTTTTAGTGTGTTGTATTGTTTGCACGTGGTTGATTAATTTTTATTGCTTTTTATCTAAATTCCCTTTTAGCAGGCTTGAGTTGATGTCTGTTTAATTGCTTTATAATGAATTGGCTTCTTTTTGTCATTTTGGATTGATTCTTTTTACTTTTCTGGGTTGACCAGTGGACACGAAACTTAGTAATATGCATTCACAAAACTTCAAAGTCGGCATAACTCTGCTCAGTTAAATAACAAACTTCTCCACATTAATCATATATATATATATATGCACTAATCAACCCAACGGTCAGCGCACTGTTCAGTGTACACTGAATTCCATGTGGTTTCGTAATCGATTAACAAGGATACTATTATTGATAGGAAGATAGTATTCACTGTACTTAACCTAGACTAAAAATGAACTGTGGAAAATGAACGCTGTGTTGCCTGGTAAGACTAGTCACGTTTCCAGATCATTCGATCAAACGGCCGAGTTCGTGTGAGGAGGAGTGTACATGTGTTTATGAATCTAACCAGACAACAGAACAAAAATTAAGTAGACAGAAGATAAAGATTGACATTACATTTACATTTTGAAGATCAATGTTGACTGGAATCTAGAAGGAGGAAAAGAGTTCTAAAAGTGAGAAGAGTGATAGAATAAACTGTTAGCATAGAATTTATGGTTACATCTAGCTATTTCGGCTGTGAGATGATGAAACCTTGCCGTCAATCTTGTACTGCATTTAAATTCATAAAATCTAGGTACCATAGAGGAAAGTTTGTCCGAACAATTACCATGTAAATATTTATAGGAAATGCACAGGGAAAGTACGTTACGTTATCAAGTGACTGAAGCCAAGATGCCAGGTCGAGACCAATAGAATTGCAGATTCTTCTTTGGATTTTATCAGGAATGTCTAAATATATAGCAAGAAAAACAGACCACGTATGGTAGTAATATTCAATCATAGACTAATGGTAGAATTATAAATTTAGTCGAAAAGAAGAAATACTCATTATTAAGTAGCTGTCTAAGTTTTAGAGAATTTTCAGTTTATCTGTCTCTGATTTGGCTGCATGATTATGTTTGTCTTCGCCTTACAAATGCGACGCACCAAAATACCATGGAACAATGGAACAAAATTAAGAATGTCTGCCACATGTGACGTCTTTTCCATCCCTATCAAACTCAAACTATCTCTTCGCTTCGCTTCGTGTGACAATACTCATTTGGTTAGAAACTCCTCATCCTCCAAACATTATAGAGGACTCTCTGTTACTACAAACAGTTTTTATTTTATTTAGTTAATACTTTTGTATATCTAAGTTTGACACTAACAACTTCATGAATACAAATCTTTTTTAAAGCTTGCAAGCTGTTTATAATTGCTTTGATAAAAAGAGCCCCGTTATGAAAAAGAGAAGAAATCAATCAATATAGAAATTAAAAATCTCCCGAAAAAAATATTCGATCAAGTGTTCCCTAGCTATAAAAATTTATGAGATTTGTGTTTATAATATAATTAAAAACAAAATTAAAATAAATTCAATACATTTGTACAAATATTTATATATATATATAAAAAAAAATTAATTATTCTCTATTATCAATTATTTACTAATCTATTTTTAGTTACATCTTATCTTTTTAGCCATCTTTGTTAAATCAAAATATTTTTCAAATGGCGGCACTTTTGAATGTAATTCAATAAATTGTCCAGAATTGAGGTCCTTAAACTTTTGTATGTTAGTCACGTTTACCCTACTAAAAGTGATACTATCCATTAATGATATTAACCAATTCAATAAAAATGTATGTTCTTAGTGTGTTTATTAACTATATTATAAAGTTTTTCTCATCATCATTATTATCATTAGAAGTAGTAGTAGTAGTGGTAGTAGAAATAGTTGTAATAGTAGCAGAGGCATTCGAAAAAAACATCTTATAGAGGAAGACAAATACAAATTGATAAAGGCATAACGAAACAGGAAAAAATGAATCTTAATCGAGTAATTAATAAAGGAAATGGGGAAGGGAATTTCTACACTTAAATAAAAAGAGAAATTATTATTGGTATTTATTGTACCGAGAGACGATTAGAGAAAAATCAAAAATTTTCATAAAGCACCTAATGGTTGGATATCCATGTTCTGTACCAGTGTTTCCCAACCTTTTCCTTGTTACTCATTCAAAAACATTTTAGGCATGCATAAGCACAAATGTCTACGGCTATATTGTGTTGAATGCACCGGTCCCCGTCCGATCACCGAAGTTAAGCAACATCGAGCCTGGTCAGTACTTAAATGGGTGACCATTTGGGAATACCTAGATGCTGTAAACGTAAGAATCAAGAATGGTCAACCGGTTCTTCAGGTTTGGGGTTTGGGTGCAGGGCGAACAAGCCTGTCCCGTAAAAAACAGTTTGTTACAGAAACAGTAACAAAAAGTTGCTGCCTTATGCACCATTGGGTGTGATGGATAAATGATGATGATGATAAGCACAAATAGAACTTCCATGTAACAGGAAATATCGGGTGTTCCCTTAAGACGGATAAAAATCAGCAGAAAATAAAAGTGTTATTGGTGAAATTTTATTGATTTTACTATTGAATCATGTTATTTGTGCCATGGCAATTATGTGTGAAAAATAATATCGCCCAAATGTCCGACAAGGCTTCGGCGGCACACTTCCACTCGATAGTCAAACGTTTTGATGACGTCTCTGCATAGTTGCTCCTCGATCTCACCAATATGCCTTATTACCTCATCGTTCAGCTGTTGAATTGTCGTCAGCTTGTTAGCATAGACCTTACTTTTGAGATGACCCCAAAGAAAGAAATCTAAAGGCATCAAGTCGCAAGTCAAGTGGTGGCCAACTGACATCACTGTTTCAAGAGAGGATGCGACCTGGGAACTTCTCATTCAATAAAGCATTGAATGAGAAGCATTGAATGAGCGTTGCATTGGCTGTGTGACATGTGGCGCCGTCCTGTTGGAACCACAGATCTTCGACATCAATAGCATTCAATTCAAACCAATGAATAACATGATCAAATAGTGAAATCAATAAAATTTCACGAATAGCACTGTTTTATTTACTACTAACTTCGATCCGTCTTAATGGAACACCCTAGACATCTAAATTGCAAAAGCAAAATGTAGAACAAAATATAAATGCTGACTGTTGATTACACTACGCTTGGTGTTTTCAGGACCATTTAAAATATTTCTCAGACCCACTTTAATATTTAGGGTCTACTTTGAGAATTATATCTCGATACAAAAAGAAGCCTAGAAAAAGTTACTTAAAAATATTATCTAAACTCTTCCCAGGTGGTTTATTACAATCGACGAACCCCTTCCAATGTAGCCGGACTGCACAAAAGAAAAGTAACACTAGACAGGACAGATTTTTTCGTCTTACTGGAACACGAGGTTGGTGCAAGACGCAGACGACAGAAAAAAAATAGAGTGTCGCTCTAATTGGACTTAAATTTGTGAAGTCGGATATCAAAACCGCTGCTGCGCTTCCCAGAACAAGGCAATCTGAAAAAATACGAAGCAAAGTGCACCATTTATTGGTCGATCACGCCGAAATCAGAAATGTTTTTGGTGTAGGCGTAATAGTGAAGAAAGCGATCATCTCTCCAAACTCACCGATGTATCCAAAGTCACTTCGACTGCATAATCAGCATGTTTATAACACAAAACAGCAAACGTTGCATTACATTCGCAACAAGCTGAGTGATTCCGATTGACTGCCTCCAAAACAAGGCGGAATTACAAAAAAATTGGCATTAAATTTCGTGAATACGCTCCCCAAAAGACTTTTAGAACCACATGATATCTACCATCGTAGAAGCGCTCTCGGCTTCACTACAAAATAAATACGGATCGATTTCGTTAAAAATCTATGAATTATTGTTGAATAATATCAGACACATTGCAAATTCTTGTATTATTTGGGCTACATCTTGTTCCATTTTAGCTGGTTTTTATATTACACGCTTTGCACTGAAGAACGTATAAAAGTACCTGAATCAGCGATTCAGGTTCGAAACTGTGTAGTACTGAACAATCCAAGAACTGATGTAGTCGTAAAACAACTGAAAGCGTCTTTAAAGAAAATCCCCCAAACTTCATTTTTGTCTTGATTTTATAGCTACCGCGAGAAAATAATAAAATCTTTATTGAATTCGGTGTTTATTTAACTAGTCATATCAAGCTTTTGATTTTATTAAACAAATATGGCAAAATCTTCGCTGAATTTAATGATTAATTACAAAAGTAGATCGTATTGACGTGGCCAAAGATGCATTCCAGAAGCTGAGTAGAGTATTGAGAGACAGGAAAATCTTGCTGGAAACAAAGAAGAGAGTACTAGATTATTATGTGATGTCTGTCCCTCAATATGGCAGTGAATGGTGGACAATCTCATGAAAGGTGAGGGAAAGACCGAAAGCAACCGGAATGTGGTTATACAGAAGGATGCTGAGGATACTATGGATCGAATATGTTATCAACGATAAGGTTTTGGGGAGGTTGGAAAAGAAAAGGAAACTGATACTTAACATCAGAGAAAGATAGCTGAAGTTTTGGGGACATATAATGTGGAAGGAGGGCTTGGAGAATCTGATACTCACAGGACGGATAGAGGGAAGGAGAGATAGGGAAAAACAACGCGTGGCATACTTGATGGGCTTGAGTAAATGGATGGCGGATTAGGGTTTGGGAGGGGTAACATGAGAAGGCTTGTTAAGAGCTACACGGTATAGGGAGATATGGAAGCCATGATCGCCTACGACCCGAAGGGAAACGTCACGTAGAAGAAGAAGCAGAAGAAGAAGAAGAAGAAGAAGACTAATGATGTATCGATTCTCGCAAGGTGAACTATTTCATGGCCGTGTGCCAGACTTGTTTAAGTTTCTCAATACAATTAAGATATAAAATGAATATATACCTATGCTTTTTCTTCCTATGGGCCATGTCCCTTTAGAACGTCGGCGATCATGGCTCTCCACAATTTCCTGTTGTATTTTAGATAATCTAGCTATGAAATATAAATGTCCATTACTCTTCAACGAATTTCTCGTCAACCTCTGCCTTGGAGCAAGGCACAAATCGAATCGCATATCGAAGTCCTTGACTCTGAGGATTCATCCTCCAGGGAGCACTTCCTTATTAAAGTAAAAAAATAAAAATAGTTTTAGATTAATGCGCCTGATGTCTGCGGTTGGGCTGAAGTGCTTCGGGTATTACTCGAAAAAAAGACTACATTAATGAAGTAAATAAGTGATGTGTTCTTTGTAACGTGAAGAAACGGATTACATCCAGTAAATGAACAAATTCTCTTGCCGTATTTTGCCATCGTTTTCGGGCAAATGAACACTCGCGAGACGTCTGCTTGCAACTAAACCATTCTCATGTAACGATGATTTGTAGGTCATGGCAAAAAATGTGCGAATATTGATTGAAATAAGCTGTCTATACTTAACAGCTAGAGCATCTCGACGTGGTTTAATGATTAGCAAGCTTGTCTCGCAGGATCAGTTACGACTGTGTTGTGAGTTCAATCCTCAATGGATTCTCCAATCTTTCGACTTTGTGCCACATCTAAACTACGTTTAGTAAATCATTATATTTGGGAACTTAGACGTGTTGCAATGATTAGCAAGCTTCTCTTGCTAGATCAGTTGAGTGTGTTCCTCACTGGGTGCTTTAAACTTTCGGTCTTGAGTTATATCTATGCTACTCTTAGTAAATTGGTATAAATACAAAGATTTCTTTTAAAGACTGCGAATGTTAGTTGTTCACAATTTTCTTTTTGTTGCTAGATTCAAACTAATATATTTCTGGTTAAAATATTTCTAAAATGTATTTCATTAAATCAATAATCTTGAAAACTTCTACGGGCTGTAATGGTTAGCATGCATATGGCCTAACGAAGGCGTATAATAGTAAAACAGACCATCGCCGCTGGGTGTTGACTTCAGTGTCTACTTTATATTTGCATATGATCTAAGAAGCGAAAAGTTAAAAAAAAAGAAAATGTTAGCATAGAACTTACGGTTACATCTGATCAATTCAAATGTAAATTGATGAGATTTTGCTGATAATGTAGTCCTACGTTTAAATTAATAAAGTCTGGATACCACAGGGAAAAAACATATCAACAATTTCCATGAAAGTATTTACAGAAAAGGTACAGAAAACCAATTTTACGGCGGTAGGAAAGTGACTAAAATTTGACAGCAATATTCAATGCATGGACTAATGGTAGACTTATAAATATCTAAGACTAGCAGTTTAGCCCGGCGTTACTCGGGTGTAATGAAAGCTTTAAAACTAATCCATGGTCCTGGAGCTCAGATTCAGCGTAAAGAATATTTGTATGAAGTTTGGTAAAATCGGATAAAAATTTGTGGATTTGTATAAAGGACATACAGACAGGTAAACAGACACACACACAAACATCTTACCTTATATATATATATATATATATATATATATATATATATATATATATATATATGTATTATCAATTTTCTGCACTATTGTAAGAACTGCAACCTTGAAATATCCGAATATCGTTTTTTATGTCTTTGTCTATGAGTGTATCAAATTTGATTAAAATTGGACCACTCCTTCTCTAACCCGATTTTTTCGATTATCGATTTTCCATATTTATCGGGGGTACCTCGACACAAAACTTAACTAAGAACACTCGCAGACACTTATAGTACAACTGTGTAAATTTTCAAGAAAATAGGTTCAGCCGTTTCGGAGTCTATAGATAACGGACACACACACAGAGACACGCACACACACATACACACACAGAGACCAAGTTCCATTTATAAATAAGTTTATATAGATTCTTGAATGAAACACGTTTTATTTCTAAAGCAATCTTTCGTGTCCTTATCTTGACGACGTCAAGTAATGGCTAGTAAAAGTTTTTTGGCAGATTCATGGGACAATTCTACACTGCTCATTGCTATACGGAAAATGAAACAATGACATGAAAATAGCAAATGTTTAGCTCTTGATTTATTGAAAAGCCTAAAAAAACTCACCGTCCATTGTTTTAATGTTTCGTTCGTAACTCAGTTGAATGTTGAAACAATGGATATGAGGTTCTATGTATCATATTTCGCATAGTATAACGCGCACTTTTTAAAAATGTACCTGCGCTCTATACGCAAATTGTATATTTTGGGCGGCATTCAATGCAAGCATCTGTCGCATTACGAGGATAAAGAAATTTTCTTAAAATGAAAAAGATAACCAGGTTACCTAAATCATCGTGTTGCTTCTTAAGATTTTGTCTGCGCTTTATTAAGCACATGCAGCGCTGGTTTTGTAAAGGACAGACTAAATACACAGTTGACCACCAATTTTTCAATGGAAATATTTGAACATAACTAATAAATTTCAAATATTTTTTTCTTACATTAAATTGCTTGAAATATCTGGCCTTTATTATATACATTTCATTCAGTTAAGTGATGTACGCTTGGGCGATCATGTCTCGAAAGAGACATGACTGACTGGGCAGAAGATTATCCCGCAGTAGGTTGCCATTGCTTTCTGTGGTAGACTGGTTGCCAGCCAATGCTATAGAACCCAATCTGTCCCATAACTGGAGGGAAAAGACGGATTAATACCTTTCCCAGTGGTATTTGTGCGTAAGTGAATGCAAGGAATTCAACTGGAATTCGAACTCGGCAACCCCGATTTGTCGTTCCGAATCGATTGCACCACAACGCATATAATTAAACTTAAACATTTGGATGTGCATTATAGCGCGTTTTATAGAATGAAAAATGGTAACAGTTCAGCCAGTTTTTTGTAATTGCATTTTCATTTTTGTCGTTTTTATTTTAGTATTTCGATCGAATGTTTTATTTTAATCTTGTTGAAAAAGTATACGAAGAATGTGGTAGACTTGAAATAAGGGAGAATCCTGATACTAACCCTTTATAAATTAAGACAATGTCTACTAGAAATGCCGGACGCTCGTGGCCTAGGGGTAGAATCGCCGACTGACGCCGATTCGGTCGAGTTTCAATCCTGGGTTAGGAAGTGACCGGAGTTTAAGCCGTACTGATGATGTGCGTTGTGGTGCAGTGGATATCGACTCGGAACGAGAAATCGGAGAGCCGAGTTCGAATTCCAGCTGAATTCATTGCATTCACTTACGCGCAAATACCCTTGGGAAAGGTATTAATCCGTCTCTTCCCTCCAGTTATGGGTCAAATAATGGGACAGATTGGGTTCTATAGCCTTGGATGGCAACCAGTCTACCACAGAAAGCAATGACAACCTACTGCGGGATAATCTTCTGCCCAGTCAGTCATGTCTCTTTCGAGACATGATCGCCCAAGCGTGTATCACGTATGGCACTTAACTGACTGACTACTAGAAATGCCGGAAGTGGGCCCACAAGCTTTAATATGCTAGTTTGCTTATTTCCAGCCAAATAATTCCACAGATATCTTCTTCTTCTATGTGCCCTGTCCATTCAGGACGTAGATGATCATGGCTTTCCACGTTTCCCTATCCCTGGTGGCTCTGAGCATGCCTTCTTTCCTGTTACAAAATGCAACCCTCGTTCCATCATCCACCTGATTAGGTCCTTCAAATATGTTATCCGTTGCTTTCCTCTGTCTCTTTTTCCCTCTATCTGGCCTGTTAGTATCAGGTTCTCCAAGCCTTTCTTCCTCATTGCATGTCCCAGGAACTTCAGCTGTCTCTTCCTGATGCTCAGTATTAGTTTCTTTTTCGTTTCCATCATTTCCAAGACCTCATCATTGTTCACATGCTCGATCCATGATATTCGCAGCATCCTTTTGTAGAACAACATTTTAGCTGCTTCTTTTTCCTTCATCTTTGATGATATTGTCCAGCATTCACTGCCATATTGAAGGATGGACATAAATACTGAATAAATCCCTGTTCTTTATTTTCTCCGTGTTCTAAAAATGTTTTGTCTTAAAATCATAAAAATCTTCATTTTTTTTTTTTTTTGCGTGTTTTTTTTTATTTATTAATTATTCTAGAATTCTATTCAGGTAGACACGGTGTTTAGCAGGTGACTTTTTTACACATCGACTCTTTCTGATTTGCATTTCTTTTATCTTAACTGATTTTTTTAATCAAAGGTTCATTTATTATTAAAAGGTTCGTAGAAACAGGGTCTGAGTGTTGCGATAAAAATCAGCAGAAATACAAATAAAAAAACTGAAAATAACAGTTAATGTTTCTTTTCATAAATTCGAATAATAACTTTTTATTTATCTTCTTTCTATTTTTAATTATTTTGCCGTTGTGCCAGCTGGACTTCATTTTATTTGATATTCTAAAATGAGGTACTGACATTATTATGCACGTTGATTTATTTACATAGGATTCCTTGTCGTTATCATAATAATTTAATGACCGCAGTACTCTTTCTTCTTAGCCAGGTGTCGCTTTTCGTGGAGGGAATTACGACCATGGCCTTGAGCCAGACTAAGCTTAACCTAATGAATATATTAATTCCTTATAATATGGACAGTTGTGTTGAATATAAGTTGTAAAAGATTTAAGTGTTAAAAGAAGAAAGGGTTTAAACTAATAAAAAACAAATAACAAAACACACACACACACACACACACACACACACACACACAATCATACACATCACGAAAACCGAAGAAAATATTTCTGCCGAAATGTTGTCGATTCCACATAACATAAATACGATTAAAATGAATTGTTCAAATTTTGGTTCTACTACAAAAAAATAAAAAAAATAAAAAAATAAAAAATAAAAATAAATAAATAAAATTGCAGGACATCGTTATCACCCCTCACCGGTCTTTTAAGCAGGAGTAGAGATTTATTTGATGCTTAGGATTGGGTTTCCGATTCCTTCTAAAATCTACATCAAATCTATACCCCTAACGTTAATATAACTATCACACACTAATCCTCTAATTTGAGTGACCCTTGTATTGGGTGAACATGAGTAAAAGAAAATCTACCTGTATAACGAATTATTTATACCCATATTATTCTTCTCATAAAATAAGTGTGAATAAATAATGTTGCTGCTGCTGCTGTTGTTGTTCTTCTTGTCAGACTAAGCGACGCTTCATGAACATCAGCAGAACGCTTCACCTAGTTTCACACTCCAGCTAATTTAAATAACCATTATTTTTTTTACCGAGGTTCGATTCTTACAACGTAACGGCTTGAAACATCGGTTCTCGACCCATCATCGAAGTTAATAAACGTCTAACCTGGTCAGAACCAAAATGGGTGATCGCTTCGGAATACCAGTTGTTCTAGGCTTGGATGTGTGTGCACCGGTTCTGTAACAAAGTGAAGTTTAATAAATTTGTGCACTTTGCTGCAGGACAGTAGTAGTAAACTAGTTTAACAGCTCTTTATTGGTGTAGCGAATTCGATGCTCACTAGGTGCCTCACCCTTTAAGGTTTTTTTTAATAGAATATGAAGTTAAGCCCAATAAATATCAATGATTACAAAGACAGTAAAGATATGATTAAACAGACTTCGATTTTGCATTTAACAGACTATCACAACGAAACAACCGAATTTGGGACAGGTCGTAATTTGATGTGCGTTGTGGTGCAATATATATCGACTAGGAACGACAAATCGGGGAGCCGTGTTCGAATTCCAGTTGAACTCCTTGAATTCACTTACGCACAAATACGCTTGGGAGAGGTATTAATCTGTCTCTTTCCTCCAGTTATGGGTTAAATAATAGGACACATTGGCTTTTATAGCCTTTGATGGCAACCAGTCTACCGCAGAAAGTAATGGCAACCTACTGCGAGATAATCTTCTTCCAAGTCAGTCACGTCTCTTTCAAGACATGATCGCCCAAAGCATGTATCACGTATAGCACTTAACTGATTAGCCTAATTTGAACAAAATATCTGCCTGAAGCATTTTGTTTATTATATAAAGAGTCTGAGTTGACTTAACTGCAGTTATGTCCGATTAAGGCCGTTTTGCTAAACAGAAAAAAAAATATAAGGACCCGAACTGTTTGGTGATGACCATAAAATGACGTTCTGAATTTTTGGAATGTAACTAAAATAAAGATGAAAAATATAGTAGTCAAAATTTAATAATTGTTGATAATGCATCATCTAGTATAAATTGTAGAAAATATTTCTACTAATAATACTATATTTAGAAACAATGAAATGATATATGGCGCCGAACGATCAGAGAAAAATGAAGAATAAGTTTTGATTAAATTTAATCTTCTGCAAAATAATATTCTTATTTTTCCTTAATCGATCGGCGCCGCCATATTTGATGTTATCGTTTTTATTTATAGTCATAACTATTAATATTAGAAGCATCGATTTTTATTAGGCAATTGTTAAATGCCGTAAAATGACCGTCTGAATGGTTGCGATGAAAAGTAACAAAAATTAAGATAAAATACTATTAAATTTTAAGAAGGCCCCCAAATGTCGTGTACCAAGGAAGAATCGAAATTATAGTATTAAGGTTCGCAAGCTTTTTTTTTTTTTTTGCTGGAATTATGTAAACCAATACAGCCAGCAGTGTGCTGGAGAGGAGATGGGCATTGCCAATTCATCTCCACTGCCCAGAGAAATGACATGAAAGATCTAGCATAGTATCCCGACAATTAATTCACAACATAATTTGATTTGATTGACGTTTGCATATACAAATATGTCTTCCATTCACAAAAGATGATTATTTAGCTCGACACTGTCTAGTACAAAAAAAGTCAGTTTTGTGTCAGCCTTTCAGCTAGATAAGAATGCCTTGAAAATAAACCTTCGAAATAGTCTTTTTATTTTAACTAATTTCACGGTGCAAAGCTTTTATTTAGCTTTAATTGCAGCATTAATTCTCTCTAATTAGTTTTCTACCAAGAGTTGTCGACTATGTTTGGCCTACTGCAATTCTTGCAACGCAAAAATGTTTACTCTCTAACATGATAGAAGTGATATTTTTTGACTTGAACATCATTTTTCTTTTTTGATTAAAACTGATACTACTTTTATAAAATCTGTCTTTTGACAGATTTTTGACAGATTCGTCCTGGTCGTTTTATCTAAAACAAACACAGATAATGAGATCGCCAATGTTGAATAAGTAGCAAAATTCATTCAGGGCAAGACATTAAGAGACCAGAAACTAGTGATACTTTGATGAGGTCAATCACAGCAATGATAAAAAAAAAAAAGGTGAAAAAGAAAGAAAAAAAGTATCACAAGAATTATGGTTCGATGATAATGATATTCATAAATAATTTCTGAATTAACAGCGATATTCATAAGGTGATTGCTATGTTTCTGAGGAGTATATCTGCGGCATATCTACCGTAAATAAAATAAAAAATAGAAACAGTTGATGAAACTCACTGCAAGAATATTACTAAAAGAAAATTTTTTTAGAAACAAATATTGTCTTGACTAATGCTGAAAAAGGAAAAGTAATGCGACCAGTAGCAACTGCTAGGTTAATGAGTTTCATAATTACAGTAAAGAAAAAATGTTACTAAGGGCGGATGCTTCATTGAGTACGCCCAAGATTACAGGAAAAAAGTGGTAGGACAGTGGTAGGATAACTTTCTAAGAGAGCTCTAAACATATATGCATATAAATACATCTAGAGCAAATATAAGAAAAATTAAGGTAGACACGTTATCTCATGGTAAATCGGAAGTATGGGCCTTTATCCTTTGTTAAATAAAGACGGAAGCTGATGATAGTTCGCCTGAAATAGGCCATACTTCCGATTAACCATGAGATAACGTGCCTGCCTTAATCTTATATATATATATATATATATATATATATATATATATATATATATATATATATTATGGCATTAAAGATAAAAATCTTTTTAATATAATCAGCCATGCCAAATTTTAAAATAAAAAAACATCAGTCGACCGGTTTCGTCCCTTCTCTTCGGAAGTGTAAACCGGGAAAAATTATGATAAAAGAACATCATTTATAGGTGAAATGAATAAATGAAAGGGGGAAAAATTTTGATTTCTGATAAAAGTTATTACATCTACAGATGCTAGTGACCCAGCAGAACAAGCCCAAGCAAACACTCTCTTTGTTTACAAAGTGAGGGCTGCCCGGACCTGATAAACAGCGTCTCCAACACCTTCAGATAGAACAACGCGTGTGATCTGTCCAAAACGGAGAACCAGTTCGCATTAAAATCCGCACCACAACTCGGATTATTTATCAGATGATCCACTATAAAAGACCCGTATGTGTTTCGAATGGTATCATCAGGCGAAAAATTCTTGAGTATTTTAGCAGGCATATGTTGTTTAATCCTAATATATATACATATATATATAAACAATATATATATAAACAATATATATATAAACAATATATATATATATGTATATATTATAAATTATATTTTAGAACATGTACATAATTATTCTATATATATTCGCTACGAAGGTACGTTCGTTTCGACACTGAAACTTCAATATCTCATCAGGCAGTGTTTAAAGTACTGGAAATCCTTTTTCTTTATATTTATTTAGTTTTGTCAGAGGTGTTGGTGGGTGGAGTTACTGATAGTGGAATAAGTCTTTGACCGTTGGAATTTTTGGAGAAAGTGTTTTGTTAGAGGTGTTGGTGGGGGTTAGTTATATTGGACTAAGTCTGTGACCGTTGGAATTTTTGGATAGGGTGTTTCTTAAGTGGTTGATTAATGAGAGTTCTTGATTTCTAGACGTTTGTATTCACAGCTCTATATATTATATATCGAGCACTGTTTTAAATTAATGTTATGGACGTTGTAAGAATTCTTCGTTCTGTACTCACTCGGATATATATATATATATATATATATATATATATATATATATATATATTGTATAAACAAGACAAACAAGTACGCTATAAAGGCAAAGTTCAAAACAGAGCCAATGTAAAATGAAAGTAAACTATTCATATGTTACGACGATACTTAATTTCATCTGAAAAATAGATACACGGAGAGCAGTAATGTATGTGTATAGTCTTATTTAATTTTTGTTTCATTTAACACACACACACACACACACACACACACACACACACATATATATATATATATATATATATATATATATATATATATATATATATTTCAAATAACTTTAATCCAAAAGGAAAAGCAGGAAGGTGAATCCCAAAGACCCGATCCTAATTAATATTAATATTTTAATATTTAAAAATTATGCAGGTGGAGAGCTCAATTTAATTAAAATTACAGAGCCAATTATAAAATAAAATAAATTTCGATGTTCATTTCATTTTGAATTGCCGATGAGATGTGAAATCTCTCTTAGGGATTTCATGTTGAAATGATCATTCAACAGTTTTGAACATCGAAATTTATTTTATTTTATATGTATATATAAAGTCGAGCCTAGCTAGAGAGCTAAGGTGTCACCCTGGGTGACACTCCCGGGTCACTCCCGGGTCTGTTATATAAGCCGTAGGCCGGATTAAAAGAAAAGCGGTTTTAATATTCGTGTAATTTAAACTATGGCATATGTATTTAAGCGATTGTTATTTTGGCCGATCAATAAAGATTACCCGGTGATGTGTATTCGAAGCTGTTTTATCACTGTTGACAATATGAAACCTGTGAACGTAGCCAGGGTGCTTTCTTTTAAAACCGCAGTACCTCTGTATGTTAAATACACATCTTGGTTGTCATCATATAAATTTCAGTTATCTACTTTGACGGAGGATTTGTGCTGTGATGTGATGAATGTCGGCTGAGTTTGAATTCCAGTTGAATTCGTTGCATTCACTTATGTGCAAATATACTTGGGAAAGGTATTAATTCATCACTTCTTTTTCCAGCTATGGGTTGAACAGCAAGACAGCTTGGGTTTTGTAGCCTTGGTTGGCAACCAGTCTACCACAGAAAGAAATGGCAAGCTACTGTGTGAAAATCGTGTTCCCAGTCAGTCATGGACCGAAAGCGTGTAAAAACGTAACGCTTAACTGACAGACTGACATTGGCTGAAGTTCGTTTGAGGGAATGTGTTGTTCTATTTTCCTTTTTTTTGAGCTCGTTAAGGCACACACACACACACACACACACACACACACACACACACACACACACACACACGCACACAAAATTAAAAATTTAATAGAAAAAACCGTTTCTAAACTATGATCTAATTGATAATTAAAAATTAAAAATTTAAGAGAAAAAACCGTTTCCAAACTATGATCTAATTGATAATTAAAAATTAAAATTTTAAGAGAAAAAACCGTTTCCAAACTATGATCTAATTAATAATTAAAAATTAAAAATTTAAGAGAAAAACCGTTTCCAAACTATGATCTAATTGATAATTAAAATTTAAAAATTTAATAGAAAAAAATATATTCCCTAAATCCAAAGTTAAGATTAAATATACAAACTTACATTAATTATAAAGACTCTACCCAAATTAAAAATATCCGTGCCAACCACTAAGCGGTTCTTCTAAGAAATTCATTAGGATATAGTCTAGTCACTAGATAATATAAACTTACAACTCTCTAGAAATCAAAGAATCTCATTAATCAACCACTTAAAAAACACCCTCTTCCCCAAAATTCCAACGGTCAGAGACTTATTCCCCTCTCACTAACTCCCACCAACACCTCTAACAAAACTAAATAAATATAAGGAAAGAGGATTTCCATCACTTTACACACCGCCTGATGAGACATTGAAGTTTCAATGTCAAAACAATCGTACCTTTGTAGCGGATATATAGAGAATGATTATGTACATGTTCTAATATATATATATATATATATATATATAATACGCGATAACCACGAATATACATTCAATAAACTGAAACAGTGAAAGAGGCAAAAATTAGATAGCGGACCAAAGGATAATGCAGTCAATTCGATTTCCAATAATTTAATTGCTGAAAGAATTGTGATATAAATAGTAAATACAATTCATTTGCAGATGATGCACTGATTTTAAACGAAATTTTTAACGCCATGATCCATATTCAAACCAGATGGTTGGTAGAAATACCGTCGTTACTCTTCCAATGATGTAGTTCCTGAAGCAGTCACATTTAATACATCTACTTTTGGTTTTATTTTTAAACTATATTTGTTGTTGTTTTAAGCTCGTTACATTTAATAGATATCTTATTGTTCTTTTCTTTGACGCCGAACTTTTACTTTTTTGTGAGCTTGCTTTATTTGTTCGTTCTCTCCATTTCATACAGTTTTTATTTTAGTCTATTTATTTTATTTTATTTATTTGTTTGTTTGTTTTGTATTTATTTTAACTCCATTCATCCTTAGTTAATTTAGTCACACCAACTGGCCACCTGAATCTATTTGAGTCGTTCGTAAAAGCAAAAAGTCGTCTTGAAAAAATACTGAGTATAGACAACTGTTCGGTGACATCACCTGTATGAAAGAGGTTACATAAATTCTATTTTTACATGCGCGTATTCTGGGAAAAT